>JAPPVO010000031.1:81674807-81939144 GCA_030407325.1 Camellia japonica
TTTTTATCAAAACCCTAGTTGTAACCAAATTGAATTGGGTCTTCACAAATTAAATATAATATATAAAAATATATTATAATTAATACCAAACCAAATTAAACTCTTTTAATAAACCATTAGGTCCCACACTCCAATAAGGAGATATACCCCCAACAATTTAATACCATAAAAACACGACTTGTAACGCCCTCAAAATTAAACCCATTATATATATATATATATATATCATTGACATGCAATATTAAAAGGAAACAATTCATTATCTCATTCATCAGAGTATTACTAGCTAAAAGCATTACATGTAACATCAAATTAAATGCCCTACGGGCTTACATCTTTCCAAGCCAACACTTGGACACAAAAATATGAGTTCTAACTCAAATACAAATAAAGCCCTAGGCTTGAATGTTTACATGTACTGTCAAATAAAACAAACAATAACAAAAGGAAATCTTCAATATCCAAATCCTTCCAAGCTAAGTCCTTGGAGGTAGCTTATCACCTAGATCTGAAAATGATGTTCTCATATAGGGTGAGCCACAGCCCAGTAGAAATATACTAAACCATATATAAGTATTGAATAAAGCATTAGCATTCAATAGATGGATATCCCAAATTATCAGTTCCACTTTCCATTAATTATTCAACATGGCTCAGAACCTGGCCAAACTTACAACAGTGAACTATATATCATATTCACAATAATTCCAATAACGACTACACAAATGAGACTCAGGCTCATATCAAACACTTCATACTTCCAGATTGATACACATTTTAGTTCTGTATCAATAACATGTAAAAACACTTCAATATCAATAAGCACACATAAAAGTGATGCTAATGGAGTCCATCCCCTATCTCCTCCCAAACAAAATCCGGTTTAGAGGTCCATCCCCTATCTTCCCCTAAACCGTGGAGTACATCCCCTATCTCCTCCCACACAATATGCAAATGCATGCTCAATCAATACATGTATTTTCTGTATTAATTCAATAGTCAAAACAATGACTTAACCAATATGATTAATTTCAGTTATCCCTAATCCACATGCAATGTCTACAACAATCACGACTATCCTCCACCGATAGCCCAAAACAGTTATTTCTAGACTGGAAATAAATAAATCAACAATTTAAATAGGCGAGTGATTTAAATTAACCAACTACCCGATTTAATCAATAAATTCCTCAACTTCATGAATTTAACTAATTTCCCCAATTTTCCTTAAATTAATTATACAAATCAATTTCTTAAGACAACTAGGGTTTTTCCCAAAATTACCAACATACCCCCAACATATCAAAATACCAAAACTTAGAACAAAACCTATACATTAGAGTAGGAAATCCCTACCTCGAAGAGAATAACCCGAATGGAGAAGATGGAGATGATGACCCAAAATCCAAAGTGCTCCAAATCCTCTCTTTTCAGATTAAAAGAAAGCCCTCGCGAAGCTCTACCTTTCTTCCAAAGGAACTAGGGTAGAAGATTACTGGGAATAGATCAAATCTTAGAGAGAAGGTAAGAGTAGAGAGAGAAACTCTCAAGGGGCGGTTTTTAAAAGTTAAGAGAGAAAAAGTAGGTCAAAAAGTGATCCAAAAAGTGAAATCTCGGACTGATGTAGTCGACTCCCCGCTCGAGCGTGGAAACCCCCGCTCGAGCGTCACTCACAGATTCCCGCTCGAGCGTCCAAACTCCCGCTCGAGCGTCGAATACGCACTTCCAGTACTTTTGCAGTACCAGGTCCCCGCTCGAGCGTCTAACTCCCCGCTCGAGCGGCACTCACACACTTCCGCTCGAGCGTCCAATTCCACGCTCGAGCGTCCCACACTGCACAGGAAATACTGGATGGGTGATAATCCCGCTTGAGCGCCAAAATTCCCGCTCGAGCGTACAAGCAACAAAAGGATCCCCGCTCGAGCGTCAAACTCCCCGCTCGAGCGGACAGGTCAAAATCTGGGCAACTAGTTTTGGCATCTAAACTCAACCGACCTGTAACAGACCCGCCCAACACATCCTATAACTCAAATACAAAGAGATTAAAGGACAACAACGACCAATATATAATGACAGGATCCACGGAACCTAAGTCCGGATACAATAATCTAAAGGGAAAAGACCGGGGTCGCTATAACCTCCCCTCCTTAAAAGAATTTCGTCGCCGAAATTAAGCATAAGTTTTTTAAACCAGAATTTTCTCAAATTCCAACAATATGACATTACAATAATGCACAACTTGACCCAATACCGGTCATTTCATCTCTTATCAAGAGGCATCTCACAATATGTATATAGAACAACATATATTACAACCTGCATCAGTATTATGCATTTTTTTTTCCTTTCAATTTCAACAGTTTTCAATATCATATTCAATTTCATGATAGAACTCTAATTCAATAATATATTCAACATATTCAATGTTATACCAAACTTCCATTATGAGGCAAGTTCCAAAATATTTCCATTAAACCAAAACATTCTCAATGTTTTCCAACTTAAGACATATATAAAGTTCTTAAGTTCAACAATATTACAAAATCTAAATACAAGATTACAAATCAATAAACATGTCCGGATATTTCTCGCGGACTTCCAATTCACGTTCCCAAGTGGCTTCTTCCACCCCGTGATGTTTCCATAGAACCTTTACCAAAGGGATGGTTTTGCCTTGCAAAACTTGATCCCGCCTATCCAAAACCCGAACCGGTCTCTCCTCATACGAGACATCCTCTTCAACCACTAAATCAGTCCAATCCAACACATGTGATGGATCCGGCTCATACTTCCGAAGCATACTCACATGAAACACGTCATGTACTCCGGACAACTGCGGTGGCAAAGCTAAACGATAAGCAGCCTCGCCAATCCTCTCAAGGATCTCAAAAGGACCAATGAACCGAGGGGACAACTTCCCGCTCTTCCCAAACCTCATCAATCCCCGCCTAGGTGATATCTTCAGAAAGACATGATCACCCGCCTCAAACACCAAAGGTCTCCTCCTACGGTCGACATACGATTTCTGACGACTCTCGGCTGTAACGAGCCTCTTACGGATAAGCTCAACTTTCTCCGTCGTTTCCTTCACCAACTCCGGACCCAACAGAGGTGCATCACCCACCTCGGCCCAACAAACTGGAGATCTACACGGTCGGCCATACAAGGCCTCAAACGGTGCCATACCGATACTAGACTGGAAACTGTTGTTGTAGGCAAACTCCACTAATGGCAAGTGCCTCTCCCATGACCCACTAAAGTCAAGAACACAACCCCGAAGCATATCCTCAAGGATCTGAATAGTACGCTCGGACTGCCCGTCAGTCTGAGGATGATAAGCCGTGCTGAAGGTCAACTTAGTGCCTAAGGCACTCTGCAAGCTCTGCCACAACCTAGCAGTAAAACGAGGATCTCTATCTGAGACGATCGTCACTGGGACCCCGTGCAACCTCACTATGTCCCGAATGTACAAGTCGGTAAGATGATCTACCGAATCTCTCACGCGCATAGGAATGAAATGCGCCGACTTAGTCAACCGGTCTACAACCACCCAAATAGCATCACTACCCCGCTGAGTCCTCGGAAGACCCACAACAAAGTCCATAGTGACATGCTCCCACTTCCACTCGGCAATAGGCAAGGGTTGCAACAAACCCGCTGGCCTCTGATGTTCGGCCTTCACTTGCTGACAAGTAAGGCACTTAGACACGAAAGCTGCCACATCTCTCTTCATACCCCGCCACCAAAATTGGCGACCCAAATCCCGATACATCTTAGTGCCTCCCGGATGCACTGCAAGGCGTGAATGATGAAACTCTCGGAGTACTTCCTCTCGGCAAGACTCCGGCACAAACAAAAGGTCTCGGTATCTCACACTCAGGTCGGGATACACCGTTAAACCCTTCTCAACCTTCCCATTGGAAATCTTCTCTCGGAGGGATTCCACCTCAAGGTCACCCCTCTGAGCCTCTAATACTCGAGTCACAAGCGTAGGCTGCGCAACAACGGAAAACAAGGCTGCAGCCTCAACGGATTCGCCCAGAAGCAAATCAAACTCCCCAAGTGCACCCAACATCTCCCATTCCCGGATGGCTATACTAGCTATGTCACCAAACCACATTGGTCTTCCCCGGATGATAATGCAACTCAAAGTCATAGTCCCCAATGAACTCCATCCACCTCCTCTGCCTCAAGTTCAAGTCTTTCTGTGTGAACAGATATTTCAGACTCTTATGATCCGAGAATACCTCGAACCTCTCACCGTAAAGATAATGCCTCCAAATCTTCAAGGCAAATATCACGGCTGCTAACTCTAAATCATGCGTAGGGTAATTCTTCTCGTGAATTTTCAACTGACGTGAGCCATAGGCAACCACTTTCCCCTCTTGCATCAACACACAACCCAAACCCTCTCGTGAGGCATCACAGTAAACAGCATAACCCAACCCTCTCTCCGGAATAATCAAAACCGGAGCGGTGGTCAATCTAACCTTCAACTCCTGAAACGACTTTTCATAAGTCTCACTCCATACAAATTTGACTCCTTTCCGAGTCAATCTAGTCAAAGGCGAAGCTAACCTGGAGAAATCCTTCACAAACCGTCGATAATACCCAGCTAATCCCAGAAAACTGCGGATCTCAAACACACTCTTAGGCTGTGCCCAATCTTGCACTACCTCAGTCTTGAATGTATCAACTGACACTCCTTCCCCAGAAACCACATGGCCTAAGAACTTGACCTCTTCTAGCCAGAACTTACACTTCCCAAACTTAGCATAAAGCTTATGGACTCTAAGTAACTCAAGCACCACTCTCAAGTGTTCCTTGTGCTCCTCCTCCGAAGGTGAATAAATAAGGATGTCGTCCACGAAGACGACTACAAAACGATCTAAGAATTCCCGGAATATCCGGTTCATCAAATCCATAAACACTGCCGGTGCATTGGTGAGCCCAAATGGCATCACCAAAAACTCATAGTGGCCATACCGCGTACGGAATGCCGTCTTCGGAATATCTTCCTCCCTGACCCTCAACTGGTGGTAACCCGATCTCAAATCTATCTTAGAGAAACAACGGGAACCCTTCAACTGGTCGAACAGATCATCTATACGAGGCATAGGGTACTTATTCTTAACCGTAGCCTGATTCAATTTCCGGTAATCTATACACAGTCTCAAAGCACCACCTTTCTTTTTAACAAAGAGGGCCGATGCTCCCCACGGCGAAACACTAGGACAGATATAGCCCTTATCTAGCAACTCCTGGAGCTGAATCTTCAACTCAACTAACTCGGTTGGGGCAAAACGATAAGGTGCCATAGAAATTGGCGCCGTGCCGGGCACTAGGTCAATAGAAAACTCAATCTCTCGATGTGGTGGCAAACCAACAAGATCCTCGGGAAAGACGTCCGAGTACTCACATACCACCCTTGGCAACACAGTCTGGGTCTCATCACACTCACCACTCTCAAAGCTAGCAAGTAGACCACTAAGCTCACTCCGCCCTCGCGAATCATACCCCGGTGGCAAAACACTACCAACCCGGTCCCCCAGAAAATGAAAACACTCTCCGCCCACGGTACAACAAGTGACCCTCTGGCGATAGCAATCAATAACTGCCCGGTATGACGATAACCAGTCCATACCCAAAATAACATCAAAGCCCTTCATGGGCATAACTACAAAAGGAAACGGAAGTCTATGATAGTCGACCTCTATATCGCAACCCATAACACCTTGTTTCAAGATCAATTCACCCCCAAGGGGTGACACTACACAAATAGGAGACGCTAACTGTGCTAACTCCAACTCCAAAACAGATGCAAATGCAGCAGACACAAAGGAATGAGATGCACCCGTATCAATCAAAACACTAGTAACTGAATTGCAAAACAAGAAGGTACCTCTCACAATAGATGGAGCCGATACAAGATCCTGCGCGGTAACAGTATACACGCGCCCAGATGGTCTCTGATCAACCTGCTCACCCCTAGGAGCATAAGACTGCTGCACAGACTAGGACGATGAAGCCCCCAGATTGGCCCTCGAGGCCTGACCTGACTGAGCTGGCTGCTGACCCTGAGTCTGCCTCAAACCAGATGCACCAAGTGTGCCACCCAACTGTGGGCAATACCTCTTCATGTGCCCTGCCTGACCACACTGAAAACAAGAGAGCGGCTGGCCTCTACCCTGACTCTGGCTCTGAGATCGAGCCGAAGATGATGCTGCTCTCTGTACTCCTCCCCTCTGAGGACAAACTGGAGACTTGTGGCCCAGCTGGCCACACTTGAAACATGTAATGTCTCCCTGGCTGCCTTTCCCCGAACTAGCACTCGGCACAGGAAAAGTCGATCTAGAAAAGCTACCTTCAGACTGCTGAGGGTTAAAACCCTTCTGTCTCCTACCATCACTTTGGCCATCCTGACTCCTCTTGGAGCCTTTCTGCCCTTCCTCCTCCTCTTGCATCATGATTTCCATATGGGCTGCAGCATCAACCATACGCCCATACTCCCGAATCATAGTTCCCCCAACTCTCAACTTGAGGCCACGCCTCAACTTCTTCTCGAACTCAATACAACGGTGTTCCTCAGACGCCACCAACTCAGGTGCAAACCTGGACAAGCTAGTGAATGCAGCCTCAAACTCGGCCACTGAAGAACTCGACTGCTTAAGCTGGCAGAACTGGTCTCTCAGCTTCTCCCTCACTGCTGGGGATAAAAACCTCTCCTGGAAAGCATTCACAAAAGCCTCCCACGTACTTCCGATACGACCCTTGGTGAACTTCCACCACTGACCCGCATCCCCCTTCAGCTGGAACGATGCCAAGGTCACCTTCAACCCCTCGTCTTCGATGCCAAGCATCTCAAACGTTTTCGTTGTCTGTTCGAGCCATTCATCCGCCTTAAGCGGCTCTTTAGGGTCACCCACAAATTCATCTGGATTAGACCGGAAAAACTCCCTCTTCAGAAAGGAAGGTCCTGCATCCGCAACAACAACCTGAGCCTGATTCTCAGCTCTGAGAATGCCTACTGACTCCCTGAATGCCCCTGCTATCTCTCGGGCTAAAGCGCCCATAGCCTGCTGGCCTACTGGCTCGGCCACATTGGCCTGGCCAACTCCCTCCTGTACTGCCGAAATCTCCTCTGGCACAGGCACCTCCTGCCTACCCGGCCTACCACGCCCTCGTCCTCGTCTTGACATCCTAAGAAAGGAAACAAAGACGTTAGCACATTAATAGATGTGCCGAAACTAAACACTCGCGTCCTAATGCATTGGACAACAGTAATTTATTCCACATAAGCACATAATCACATAAGTACCTACGAATTTCATTCCTGGATGATAATAGTCCCGAAGCGTTACTATAGTTCCGGTTGGAAGCAGCATTGATCAAGTGCTTTTCCAACAAGACTACTAGCAACTCAAGGGCCCAATTAACATCCTAGAAACTACGTTCCATACCCACATAATCACATAAACATGTTATCATATAAGCATACAACAATACAGCTAAGTCTCTATCAAACGAGACGAACCCATTGTGATACTAATCACTTCCCACGTACCCAAAGTATTCAAACCCGGTACGCTCTGATACCAAGTTGTAACGCCCTCAAAATTAAACCCATTATATATATATCATTGACATGCAATATTAAAAGGAAACAATTCATTATCTCATTCATCATAGTATTACTAACTAAAAGCATTACATGTAACATCAAATTAAATGCCCTACGGGCTTACATCTTTCCAAGCCAACACTTGGACACAAAAATATGAGTTCTAACTCAAATACAAATAAAGCCCTAGGCTTGAATGTTTACATGTACTGTCAAATAAAACAAACAATAACAAAAGGAAATCTTCAATATCCAAATCCTTCCAAGCTAAGTCCTTGGAGGTAGCTTATCACCTGGACCTGAAAATGATGTTCCCATATAGGGTGAGCCACAGCCCAGTAGAAATATACTAAACCATATATAAGTATTGAATAAAGCATTAGCATTCAATAGATGGATACCCCAAATTATCAGTTCCACTTTCCATTAATTATTCAACATGGCTCAGAACCTGGCCAAACTTACAACAGTGAACTATATATCATATTTACAATAATTCCAATAACGACTACACAAATGAGACTCAGGCTCATATCAAACACTTCATACTTCCAGATTGATACACATTTTAGTTCTGTATCAATAACATGTAAAAACACTTCAATATCAATAAGCACACATAAAAGTGATGCTAATGGAGTCCATCCCCTATCTCCTCCCAAACAAAATCCGGTTTAGAGGTCCATCCCCTATCTTCCCCTAAACCGTGGAGTACATCCCCTATCTCCTCCCACACAATATGCAAATGCATGCTCAATCAATACATGTATTTTCTGTATTAATTCAATAGTCAAAACAATGACTTAACCAATATGATTAATTTCAGTTATCCCTAATCCACATGCAATGTCTACAACAATCACGACTATCCTCCACCGATAGCCCAAAACAGTTATTTCTAGACTGGAAATAAATAAATCAACAATTTAAATAGGCGAGTGATTTAAATTAACCAACTACCCCATTTAATCAATAAATTCCTCAACTTCATGAATTTAACTAATTTCCCCAATTTTCCTTAAATTAATTATACAAATCAATTTATTAAGACAACTAGGATTTTTCCCAAAATTACCAACATACCCCCAACATATCAAAATACCAAAACTTAGAACAAAACCTATACATTGGAGTAGGAAATCCCTACCTCGAAGAGAATAACCCGAATAGAGAAGATGGAGATGATGACCCAAAATCCAAAGTGCTCCAAATCCTCTCTTTTTCAGATTAAAAGAAAGCCCTCGCGAAGCTCTACCTTTCTTCCAAAGGAACTAGGGTAGAAGACTACTGGGAATAGATCAAATCTTAGAGAGAAGGTAAGAATAGAGAGAGAAACTCTCAAGGGGCGGTTTTTAAAAGTTAAGAGAGAAAAAGTAGGTCAAAAAGTGATCCAAAAAGTGAAATCTCGGACTGATGTAGTCGACTCCCCGCTCGAGCGTCACTCACAGATTCCCGCTCGAGCGTCCAAACTCCCGCTCGAGCGTCGAATACGCACTTCCAGTACTTTTGCAGTACCAGGTCCCCGCTCGAGCGTCTAACTCCCCGCTCGAGCGGCACTCACACACTTCCGCTCGAGCGTCCAATTCCACGCTCGAGCGTCCCACACTGCACAGGAAATACTGGATGGGTGATAATCCCGCTCGAGCGTACAAGCAACAAAAGGATCCCTGCTCGAGCGTCAAACTCCCCGCTCGAGCGGACAGGTCAAAATCTGGGTAACTAGTTTTGGCATCTAAACTCAACCGACCTGTAACAGACCCGCCCAACACATCCTATAACTCAAATACAAAGAGATTAAAGGACAACAACGACCAATATATAATGACAGGATCCACGGAACCTAAGTCTGGATACAATAATCTAAAGGGAAAAGACCGGGGTCGCTATACCACTCGATCAAATTAATTAAATTTCTCTTCAAATAATTTCACTCATTTTATGAAATATACCTTCTATTCAAAATATTGAAACATTTCGAAATAAATACATTTAGATTTTTATTTTAAGTCCAATATTTGTCGGAATTGATCATTTAGATCCAGGTAGATCATATTTTGTAAATTATTTCCACAAATATTATATTCACCCATATTATCTGCAAACAAAAAAAAAACAGAGAAGCAAACATTATAACTACATTACGAACTTGAAAAGAGAAAAAAAAAAAAGAAAAAAAAAAGAAGTGAAATGTGTATAAAACATAACTATTTTTCACTTATAATTTTAAAAATATTTACATCCAAACTATAATGCCACCCTTACGCGCGAAACGCGTGGGTGGCCAACTAGTTATATTTAAATAAATTTATATTTGACATAGTAATTTTTTATTAGGTAAATTATGCAAATAGTCCCTGTAGTTTACACGATGTGTCAATTTGGTCCCTGTACTTTCAATTTGCTCGATTTTGTCCCTTGATTTAACGGATTGTATCATTTTAGTCCAATAAATAACGGTTGTTAAGTTAATTTAACGGAAGGTCAAATAATGTGTCAATTTGATCCCTGTACTTTACACAATGTGTCAATTTGATCCCTGTAGTTTTAATTTTTTTGATTTTGACAGTGACTAAATTGACACATTGTGAAAAATACAGGGACCAAATTGACACATTGTTTGACTTTCCGTTAAATTAACTTAACAACCGTTATTTATTGGACCAAAATGACACAATCCGTTAAATTAAGGGGTAAAATCAAGCAAATTAAAACTACATGGACCAAATTGACACATCATGTAAACTATAGGGACTATTTGCATAATTTTTTCTTTTTTATTTAATATTTAATTTTTTTATATCTATTGGTACAATTAAGATAGATGAAGTTGAATTTACTGTCTTCACTATTGAGATACTTTTGGCGAGGAAGCTGTAGACACCCTATTTTGATCGCCTTTAAGACTTGAACGCTTCACTCGGAACACTTGATGATGAAATATTATGCCGTGCAATCATTCGATTTCTTCAGCAAAAGGATTCAGTTTCAAGCTTTAAAACCTAAACCTTGCACCCTTTTTGGACCAAAACCTTTTTTTTTTTTTTTTTTTCTTTCTCTAGCCTAACCACTCAAAGAACAGTTGGCTAGCAGATGGCCGACGGGACATTTTCAGTTGGCCGGCCGTACATCCTTATAGTCGGCCGGCCATGTTTAGCGTTGTCAGATATTTTGCAGCAGCTACATGCTCCCATGCACATGCTTTGGGCCACCTGTGTTTGATACAAATATTTCCAACATGAGGAGTTGTTTTTTTATAAATACAAGATCCCCCCTCATGGTTTGGGGTTAGAAAAATTCTTTAAGAGCTTATAGCTTGCACAACACGCCTCTCTCCTCTCTTGCAATACACATACACAATACATACACCTTATAAGGTAAAACTTGAAGCTTTTGCTGAGGTTTTTGAACATGATTTTAGCTCCTTGAGAGTGCTTAGCTTGTGATTTGTGAACTAAGAAGAACATCCTCTCTTTCAAGAGGTGATCTTTGAACTCTTCAACCATCTTTTCTCTCTCTTTTTCTTTTACTTTCATACTGATTTCAGAGTTGTTTTTAAGCTTAAAATGTGATTAAAAACTCACAAAAAGAGGAGGGGTTAGCCACTCTTCCTTAGGCCTTATTCCATAGCTTGTTGCTTTGTCTTTTCTACTTTGTTTCTTTTGATTTTGGCCACTGTTTTCTTAAGTTTAGGGGCTGTTTAATGTATCTATTTGATTTATGCTTTGAATATCATACTTGTGTTGTTGTAAATCCTCATGGGTTTGGTGTATAGACCATAGCCACTAATTTATTTGAGTTGATAGTTTTCCTTTCTATATTTTTCATGTATATATCAATGTCATTGTAATCATCCACTTTTCATTCACACTTTGCAACCTCCCTCATTTCTTTGTTTCTTTTGATTGAGGGTTATATCAACCAAAAGATTTTCGCTCATGGCATAAGAAAGGGGTTCCACGTACTAAATGGTTTAACCTCTTCGAAGGTTCATTATCAGGGCATCACGTCTTTCTTATGCTAAGCGCAATCTCTTGTTCGATACCTCCATTTATTGCTGGTGCATTACTTCTAAGGGACTAATTTTCTATTTAGATCCTTCGAAATCATAAAGGAAAGATTCATTATAGCTCATTATCGGGTTTGGATTTGGAGTCATTATCGATCATTTCGGGTTTGACTTCGAATTCATTATCGCTTGTAAATGGGTTTGATTCTTTCTTTGTAGTTCCTCTATAGAAAAGGGCTCAAAGAGCTCATTTCTCGGGTCAAGTCATGCTTGCTAATCTTTATTGCTTTGGACTTAGTGGACGTAATCATCACCATTGGACAAAAAGGAAGAAAAGATAAGAAAATGGAAAGGTAAAGTAAAAAGGCTAATAACATCAGAGTAAGAAAGAGGTAAAAAGATAATAAAAATTGGTTAGGTTCAGTCGGACGTTATACTGAAACTATTGCTTCTAGAATTATTGCATACTATTACAGTGACGTTTGATGATTCATGAGGGGAGTCTACCCCCTCCCTTATGGTAACTCCATGATAGGAAGGATGTAAGGTTTGTCTTTTGTTACATTTATTAAACTTTTGTCCTACCGCTTCTAAGATCATCACCTAACAAATTTGTGATGATTGATGATTTGATAATCGAATCTACTTCTCCCTTGATCATCTTCTTGATAGGGAAGGGCAGAGAGAGCTGATCATTACTCTGTACGGCCGACCATCTGATTAGGCTGGCCGGCCACCTATTTTATAGGACAGTGGTATTTTTACAACAGAACAGAGCAGATCTTGTGGCCAAAACAGAATAATTTTCTGACAGTAAACAGAGCAGGTTCTGGTAGCAAACAAAGAGGTTTCCAGAGGGTGTTCTCGATTGCGCACATGTGGTTCCTCGCCTCTCGTTCAAGTCCCCTTTAGATTAGTAGCTTTGATTCGTATATGTAATTAATTAGTTTCTTTACTTTCATTCGGACTTGTAATAATTAGTTAATTAATTAGTTTATTCATTTGTGTTTGTAATAATCAATCGGACCCTCTTGTGCGAAGGCAAATTTGTAATATTTGTATATCTTTCAATCTCCATTTCTTTCTCCTTTTTATTTACATGCTTACCGTGGTAGCATCATGTTTTCGTTTCATATCATTACCATACTTTGTATCCACTTTTGCATAGATTAAGGTTCGGTTCATTATTTTGAATATCATTGTCATTTCCTACTTGTTTGAATATGTGCGTTACCACATAGTTTGAGTTAATCCATATGACATATTAATAAGCCGAATCTAATAGTTGTATTTTTGTATGTGTTGCACTAGTCATGTGCATTGTCAGGGTCATGCATTTTTCTAATTGTTTTTTTTTTCTTTGACTTACCTCGGAGTACTAGGTGAGCATTTTTTAAATTTAGCATATTCATGTGTATGATTGTTGCCATGCTTAGCATCTTACTATGAGGCTATGTGCTTATTCAAAATAAATTGTTTAAATGCCTGTGGATGAAAGCTATTTTACTTGCATTGGGAATGATTTTGATCAAATGTATGTGCGAGCTCATTATTTCTTTTTGAGTTGTGTACACTCAAAACTCTTTTGAAAATCACATAAAATTAAGTTATTTCCAAAACAAGCGAAACAGTCTATACTTGTGTGCCTTACATAATAAGTTAGTATATTTAATAATCAGAATAAGAGCATATAATGTTGATAAAATTCACATCATGATTAATAGAGGTCGATCTTTGGTCGGGTGAGTAGGGTGCTCAAGTCATGACCTTTCCCCCTCATATTTAAGTTTCCGAGCCGAGACACTTTAATTATGACGGACAAGTGGCCTTTGGTACGAGTCACGGGTTTCTTAAATTTTTTAATAATATTTAGCTGGTGACTCTGAAATCTGGCAATGTAGTCAATTTTTGGCATCTCTGATGATTAATGGATTTTTTAAGATTTGTCGAATTTGGACTCTCATTCATTTTTTTTGTTTCACATTACACTTGTGAAACCAGATTCAAAATCATGGGAGTCCGAACTGTAGGGCTATCATATATGAGGAGACTAAACCCTTCCGAAGAGCACGAAAAACCAACTAAAGAAGCTTTTTATTTTGTTTGATCTTTAGATAATAAGATTTGTTTTTTTCAACAAATAATGTTTTATTTAGGGCTCTATAGACAAGATGAAATTTTAAATAAATTTTTTTTTACATGCCTTTATATAATGTAAATTTTTTTCCCCTCTTTTTTTGGTTGGGCCTTTAGGCACATAGAATTTTTTTGTGGGTTCTCTTTACAACAATTGAAAAGAGAAAATTTGAGACAATGAAAAAATTGGACTCGCCTAAGTGGCCAAAAGCAAGTGTGCCGTTGTATTGAGTCATGAAAATTAATGTGTAGTGATAGATGAATAATATTTTAAAGGAAACCAACAAATCATTCTCATCTGGGCTTGGGATAAACAAAATAATGAGTTTGGGCCTTTTAGATTGACAATATCGGGCCAAGCCCATAACTACCATTTAACCATTTTTTTCAATCAAATTGCTTCAAAAATATCACACCACTATCCCAGTTGCATCATCGCTCTAGAGATTTGACTTTATTTTTGCCCTCATGTAAAATCAATTGAAAGTTTTCAATTTCATCATCTCAATAAGTTGACCTCCAATTTTGTGTAAGACTCATCCATCATCTTGAATGGGGGCCATTAAGAAAAACTGGAAGCCACCAACATACTTATGTTATTGCTATATCAGCATTACAATTTGTTGCTTTTCAGCTAAGAAGTACACACAATTTCTTGCTTTTTGGAATGTTTATGTCACACACTGATACTGGTTCAACATTACACATATATATATATATATATATATATGTATATCGAGCATCATTTGTTCGTACTAGTCTCTCTGTCGTTTTTTCGTATCATACGATTAGAAGTTGTTGCTTGATTCTCGAATTTATACTTTTGGAGTGAGCCTAAAGAACCCTGCCTAGTACACAATTCCCAATTATTAAAACTAAAAACTAAAAAAATACAAGCAAAGGTGTCGTGTTAGTACTTTTAGAAATTTTTTTAGTCTTGGGTAAATTTCAAACACTTGTAAGATGTAAGATATACATGTCCATAACTTAAATACAAATAAAAACATTATGTTCCAAAAAAAAAAATCTCAAAGAATACAATAAAAGAAAATTAATGTAAATTTATACATATTATCTAAGATTTTAACTTAATGTGGTTAATATAGTTCATTATTTATTTATTTTTGTAAAAATACTAGTTAAAAGTGTGGAATGGATAGCTCAATTATTTATGAAAATGTTTAGGAACATAAAACGACTAAATCAAATACAATCCTTTCAAATGAATTAAGTCTCACCTCTTTATGGGTTCTACACTTGTAAGAAAAGACTCTGTCTATTTATGTGATTAGTTTCTATGTAACTCTCTCGTATAAATTGTCTCACCTCTTTATAAGTTTACACTTATGTGAGAATGTTATGTTTATTTATGTGATTATATCATTAAGAAATAATAAGTTTTTATGTTAATTTATGTGATTAGTTTTTAAGTACATAATTTTTTTTTTATTTCTTGATGATATTAATTATTAGCCTTGGTGCACCTTCTTACTTATGTCCCAAGTATAATAGAGAGGAGAATGAAACTCGAAACTAAATAAAGAAAACACTACCACTTGAGTAATTCCCTTTAATTTGTATAAATTGTTACATATTAATCCCTCATGTTTTTTAAAATTATTATTCTATATTTTTTATTATATTTTTAATAAAAATTTTACACATAATATATAATGTGTAATTTTCACATAACATGTCTTAATTATGTCTTTAAAAAATAATGATGTCAATCATATCTTATATGGTAATCCATACTTCTAAACTTTTTAAATTTTCATTATAATTTGAAATGATGGCTATGATATGTAAGGACTGCAATCATAATAAATGATCTGTCCAAATTTTGGAAAAATGATTTAATATTATAAATATATTTGAACAGTCAATTTATGTGGTTCACACACATGGAGCAATTTAAATCTTCAAAAATGTTTTGTGGCACTAATTTGATGGGCACTAATGCCCTTAATTTCTATTCTGAGTAAGTTTTTTTTTTTTTTTTTCTTTTACTTGAAATGAAATTTCGGGGCTTTAGTGCCCCTTTTTTTCGGGGCACTAAACAGTGCTGTTAAATCTTAAACATGATATCTAGGAATCAATTTCAAGAATACTTATCACTTTGTTTGATTATCTTAGGTTTTTTATAATTTAAGTTTTTTTATTTTTCTTATTTTTTTTTGTTTTTAGTAATTTTTTTAAAAATTTTACACAAATTTATTATTTTTTAGATATATTTAAAATTTGTGAAATTTTTTTTTTATAAAATTCATCAAATAGAAAAAAATATATAAAAAAAATTCAGTATATTTTTATATTTTATTGTATTTAATGAATTTTTTTTAAAAAAAATTGTATAAATTTTATACTTTTTAAGTATATCAAGAATGAGTAGATCTGGAGTTTAAAAAGAATAAGTAGACCTTAAAAAAAAGTAATTAAAATATTTTAAAAAATCACTAAAAATAAAAAAATACGAATTGAAAACTTAAAAAATTATTTTTGAAAATTCCAATCCGAAAACATATGATTTTAGAATTTTTTAAATTATGCTCCATTTGTTTGAAATGTTTTAAAAATATTTTTCACATTTTTTCTTTTTTGGTATGACCAAAATAAAAGTCTAAAAAATAATTCAAACAAAAATAAAAAAATATTTTTTAAATTAAAATTTTATCAACATGCCACAATATCCAGCACCCCACCACAAACAACTTCCACCACCTCCCCTGCACCACCCAACCTCCAACACAAACTCCATCACCACTACCACTACATCATCCCCACCATCTCACCACCAACACAACCTCCACATCCATCACCTTGACTATCCCACCTCCTCCTCCACTACTACCACCACAAATATAATCACCAATACATAAAATTTAAAATCATAACCAAACATAAAAAGAAATATTTTTTACAAACAGTGGCCGAGACCAATGTGGATTCTTAAGGTTTAATTTGTTTTAAATTGACAATCCAATAGCTGTGCATATGGTTGTTTATGTAGGGTCTTTGTCTCTCATCTCTAATCACAAAAAATTTGTGGTGACATCTCTCTCTGGAAATGGGGTAGGGAACTCAATATCACCATCACCGTGCCAGCAAAATTATTTGGAGAAAGGTTATATGTCTCTACCAGTAAATGTCTTTTTAAGATTACAATTTAGTAATGAGCACATCTTGATACGGACATGTATACAGATATATTAACATGATAGCTTTTTTTATTTTTTTTTATTTTACATATAATATCATATTTAATTATTAGCAAATGCTACGTAAATTATTTTATTTTATTTTATTTTTTTGATGATAGGATGAGACTCGAAAGAAATACACCAAAGACCCCATGCTGCGCTCACTAGGCCAATCCTTTGAGGTTAAAATGTTACATATTATTATCTTTCTTATCTCATTTTCTCACTTTTAGATACAAATGGCCTTTGAGGTTAAAATGTTACATATTATTATCTTTCTTATCTCATTTTCTCACTTTTAGATACAAATGAATGAGTTTCATGTGCATTTACTCATGTGGGCCTCAATAAAAAAAAAATGAGATTATGTACAGCACTCTCTTAATTATTTTGCCTTTTAGTCCAATAAACAAATCAAAAATATTTTAATTTCTCTGACTTTAATATAGAACAACACTAATATGTTAACAAAGAAGAATGATAATTTTGTGGGAATTACATCAGCAATTTTGATAACTTTGTGAGAATTACATCAGCAATTTGACCCCAAAAAAAAAAAAAAATCATTCTGAAAATATATTATACATACACTACAATTCTCTTTTGTTTTCCTTGAATTTGGATATTTCACATATATATGATGATAATCTGATATTACCCATTTCAAAGAGCTCCCATAACCAATTAATTTCACCACATTCTATCTTTAAAACCTCATAATTAGCAAACTATATCTATCACTTTTGGCTAACTTAGACAATCCAATATTCAGAATTACACAAGACATGATCACAAAAAAAAAAACAAACAAACAAACAAACACTTCAAGGAAACACAAAAGGCCTTTTTAGTGTTTTTGAGCACTTTGTTTTGACATCAGAATTACATCGGTTTCTCTCTTCCCAACTCACAACAGTCGGCAACAACACCTCCGATGAAGATCCGACGAGATATCGTTGTGTAAGACCTCGACAAGTGTTGCAAAGAAAGCATCTGATGTGCCTTTTTGCTATGAAATTAGCTCCATGTACCCATTTATCACATTTTCTGCACAAAAAGGCGTTGTCGGCATGGCAATATAATGAGGCTTGTGACTCGCAGAGCTCGCAAGCCACCGAGGGTTGGGTGGCATGGACTGAAACTGCCTCTTTTTGGATCTCCGATCGCCGGAAACCGCCTTGGCTTGGGTCTTCTTCTCTACCTTTGCACATTTTTTAGAAGCCAAAAAAAACCAACATGGCCAAGAAGTTGGAAGGCAAATAGCCTTTTATAGCAATGTTGGTGCATGAATGAATGAATGAAGGCAGTCTTTATCATTCATTCATGAAGGATATTTTGTGGCCTAAAATTTTTAGTATAATGACTGGAATGCCACTAGATGACAACGTGTTACTGTTTTGTCTTAATTTTGCTACTCCCAAAAGACTTTTTGATTTGTGTGATGCAGTTTTTAAGTAGGCTAAGGCTCGTTTGGGGATATGTTATTTTAATAATTTTTTAATTTTTTAATTAAAATTTAAGGTAAAATAATATGTTTAGGATGATTTTTTAATTTTTTAAGAAAAAATATATAAAAAGTAGAGAGCAAATAGAATCTTTGATTTTTTGATATAAGTTATTGACTTTTTAATTTTTTTAATAACTTTTTGACTTTTAATCTAAAACAGTCACTTACCAAACGAGGCCTAAATATTGATAATTAGATTTTAGAAACTAAAAATTTCTCACCTTGCTTTTCAAAAGTTATTTTTTTAATTTAGTTAAATTACTTTTATCTCATAAGTAAAAGCTACACTAAACATTTTAGTATAGATTTTTAAAATAAAAAAAGTTATATATACTATAAATTGCCCTAAATAGCCCACTGTGAACTTGAATAATTGTTAAGTGCAAATTTCTTGTGATGGGTTTTCATCAAAAATAATTCGTAGTGCCTCTTATGTTGCCTGCAGGTAATTTCTGGTGGGAAAGATATTAGTGGGTTACTCATTTTAATAAGTTGTCTTGTTTAAGAAAAATGTTGCCACAAATAATATTCAAGTTGATGTGACAGTATATATATTTAATAAAAAAAATAATGACTGTATAATTTTTGTAATTATGAATCATAAAAATATGTATTTTGATTTAAAATGAAATAATTAAAAAAATATTACATCAAATTTATATGGAAATTCTGTACATAAACTCTACAAAATTGGTTAATTAGATGTCAATATTTAGAAGAGAAGCATGAGGTGGGTTAAATTGATTGAACATGCTAATTAATAATTGAGGAGCAAGAGAATCATGTCCAAGTAATTTTGAGAAAAACAGAAGAGAAGATAACCATTGCTTGATTAAGCTTTTAAAAAACTTTATGAGATAGGCTCTATTGAATTGAATGGATGTTAAATGAGCCATGAGATTTTTTTTTCTTGTGGAGTGGTTACCAAGTCAATCTTGGTTACAAAAGATAAAAGTTTGTATGGTCTACAACTAAAGCCACCCCTCATGTTGGGACCCACACCATGGAGTCATAGAGTCCTCTTTAGCCAATTCCTCTAAACCATCAATTGAGAGAAGTTATTTGGTGGTCTGGCTATGGTAGGTGGTGCTCAAGACTATTTGATTTTTGTATTGGATCATGAAAGAATCATCTGATGATAGGTGGGAGATGATCAAGTGGTGCCCTATGACTGATGTACTGATGTAATTGATAAAAAAGTTAAAATTTACGATTTTGTATTAAATTATGACGGTGTTTGGCAATAATTTTTTTTGAGTTTTTTTTTTTTTTCCACTAAAAGACAAATTTTTTGTAAAACCAAAAAAAAATAAAATAAATCCAAACAAAATATCACGTCAAATCCCATAATCATTTCACTTTTTCTCTCACAAACATCACATCTAACCACAAAAAACCAAACTATCTTTCCAAACACCAAAAATTTTTTCTCCAATAATATCCTATGACTAAAAAACTTACATAAAAACCCACTTCCCAAACACCCACTATAAAAAACAGTAAAAGAGCATTTCATGATTGGTGGAAACATTATCAAGTGGTATAATGAAACACCTAATAATTTTTTTCTCAATTTCTGAATGGGTTACGTGTAAAGCAAAGAGGTGGTGAACGAGAAGAAGCATAAAGCAAATGTCTAAGTCCACACACAAATCTTGCGTTGCCATATGAGTCCACTTGTGTGGTTGAGAGATGACACTTGAAAGCTTCAGTTCCATGTGTCACTCAATGTCACGTCTTACTTCCAACTTTCCACCACATTTTTGTTTTCAAAAAAAAATTTTATTTAAAAAAAATTAGATTAGAATCGTAGAATGTCTGAGGTGTGTTGTACGATATAGATTTGCTTTGTTGTTGTGATGAGAGTCACACACCAAGTGTTGTGGCTGGCGCATCTCTTGTCCTTTGTTTCCAAGACTAAAATCTTCATCACGCAATTGAATCAAACAAACATATAATGCCATAAAGAAAGAATTTGGGGACTACCACAATTTTTTCCAGTTCATATTATTTGAGAGAGGATAATAAGTTTTGAATAAAAATGAAGGCTGTGTTTAGTTGTTTTTTCCAAACATATTTTTATTTTATGTTTTGAGTTTGTTATTTGTTTAGAATTTTTAAAAATTAATTTTATACTCACTTTTAAAAACTGTCTAAGCCGGAAAAATTTGGGCTAACCGGTTATCTCCCCGGACGTTTGGCCGGTCGTCCTTCCGGACATCCGACCGGTTGACCTTAGCAGTGTATTTTTTTTTTAAACAATTGGCTCCTGTTATTTTTTATATTTTAAATAATTTTTTAAATTTTTTTATGAGCTTTAAATAAAATTTTGAGTTGTGTGTTTGATTATGAGTTGTAAATTTTTGTATCAAATATCATATATTACATTAAAAATTTCCCACTCAATTTAAGACTCTTTTCAAAACTCTTTCACTAAACAAATTTTCCATATTCAAATCATAATTTCAAAAGTTACAAATTCAAAATACAACTCTATTTTCAAATCATATTTAGAAAATTCTATCAAACGAAACCTAAATGTTTAGATATCAACTTTCGGGTATCAATTAGTGACACTACAAGAAAAGTCACCTTTGGCGACTAAATTTTTAGTCGCCAAAGGTTCATTTTTCGTCGCCAAAAGTCGCGTTTTAACCTTCCCCGACCAATTTTTTTGGTCGCCAGTTTTGTCGCAAATAAGCGGTCGCAGAAGGTTTTGGTGACTAAAAAGATTTTAGTCGGCAAAAGGCAGGTGTTTAGCGACTAAAGTTTTCGTCGCCAAAGCTCAATTTTCATTTTTTTAATTATACATTTGGCGACTAAATATTTAGTCGCTAATAGTGAATTTTAAAAAAAAAAAAATTTGAAAAAAATCTTTTGGCGACCAACTGTTTTAGTCGCCAAAAGCATGTTTAAAAAAAAAAATTTGAACTTGTTGCTGCTGCCAAGTTTCGATCCTAAGACAGCCAACCACCACAGCCCAAACCTTGCGCACAAACACTCCCTCCACCATGCCACACATCATCTCATGAATATAAATACAATATATATTATTTATATAGTAATTTACCGCTATGAATACAAAATAATATTTATAAATATAATTTTTTTAATTGAATATAATTTATGTCAAAAAATAAATTTATTTAGTACAAAAATATTTGGGCCACTTTTGGCGACTAAACCTTAATTTTAGTCGCCAATTTTACATTTTTTGGCTACTAAATGTTGCTTTGTCGCTAAAAACTGTAATTTCAGCCCCAAAAAACTACTTTCGGCGACTAAATTTATTTTTCGTCGCCAAAACCTCAACTTTTGCCGACTAAACTCAGTTTTAGTCGCCAAATTGTCCACTTTTAGCTACTAAAAATTGGTTTGTCGGTAAAACACCCATATTCGGCGACTAAAGTATTTTTTAGTCGCCAAAGGCTATACTTTTGGCTACTAAATGCTTTTAGTCGCCAAAAACTGTGCCTTTTAGCTACTAAAATTATTGTAGTCGGTAAAACCCCTATATTCGGCGACTAAACTGACTTTTAGTCGCTAAAGGCCCTATATTCGGCGACTAAACTACATTAGTCGGCAAAGGTCATCAATTTTGGCGACTAATTGCATTTTAGTCGCCATTTGCACTACTTTCAGCGACCAAAACACCAACTTTAGTCGCCAATTCTGCATTTTGTTGTAGTGTGAATAAGGTATATATTCGAATAATTTATTTTTATTTAAAAGTTGATATTCAATTAATTTATTCTTTGATGGAAAGTTGACATCTGAATTGTAAAATGGTGTGAATTGGAAATTTTTATAGTGTGCAAATAAAAATCTCATAATTTAGAACAAAAGCAAGGGGTAAATTATTACTTTCACCCTTTAACTTCTATTCAAATGTAATGACTATGGCCCAATCCAATGCTAGGCCCAACTTGGGTTGCACCCCTCTCCGAGTTCAGCCTAAGCAGGGCGAAGGGAAGGGGGGTTGAGAAGGGCCCTAGTCTTGCAACATTCTGCGATACTGTTAGAATAATCTTCTGTATAAAAAATAATGAAATAAATCAAACAAATAAAATAAATTACTTATCGAATTTATTTTACCGAACTGAATAAATATTTAAAAGATCAAGTCGAGTGTGTGATATTTTGTCTTTAAGACAGATTCACCCCGCTACGGTGTTTACGGATAAAAAGCATCTATCTCCCAAGATACAATGATCTTTACAATTGTAGTAACACTCCAAACAATTTGCATGGTGAACCAAACATGTGTTCTATACTCTCTGAATTTTTTCCCTAAAAATAATAATATGAAGAATAATGCAACCCAAGAGCAAAACCGGAAAGAAAAGAATTTTTCTTGATAGTTTTCGGATGTCCAAACTTCTGGAATATACTGGTGTTTATAGGCAAAATGGTGACCAACAGATCTGTTCGAACAGATGCAGTTTTGAACCAAACAGGTATAACATTTGAATGAACAGGTACAGTTTAAACTTGAACAGATCTGCAGCAGTTTGAATCTGTATAACTGCTGGCAGTTTCTGGCAGTTTTAAACCTGTTAAAAAATAGTTTATTTGTTCGGAATTTCGGACTGGAAGAGGCACAATTATGGACAGAAAATTTGAATTCAAATTTGGTGCAAATTTTGAATTAATTTCCCGCAAGAATTTTTAAAAAAATTCAAATAAATTGTGTCCAAAAAATTAATGTTAAAATCGACCCAACCCACACCCGACACGGCGGTGGTGTCCGCGTGTGGTGTTTTGAGCCAAGGTTCACTTTGTCCATAACTCCTCTCTCCTACAAACTTAGGGGTGCCCCTTGGTGTCTAACCCAAGTGTTGCCATCTAGAACTTATATACACACATAAGTTCTCTTAAGTTTCCAATGTGGGATAACCATTTCAAGGAAACTCACATTTTACTTCTTCAATTGTCCATTCCACGAACCTGAAAACGACGTCAACTTTCCATTCACTCATAAATGGTTTTGATGAATCGTCTTCACTGTGTGACTTGCCATGCGACAAGGAACACGTCACCGTTTTGGACCCATCCCAAAAAATATTTGGGACCCACTCAAATTTGGACTCAAAGTTGGTCCAAAATAAGCCTATAAAAACCAATTTTTTCAACAATCCCCCATGAATGGAATTTGACAGAGAGAAAATGCAATAACATGATCTAATTACAGAGAGTACAGAAATTGAAAATATTCTGCAAAGGATAGGTATCTTTTGGCTTTGAACCTTTCCTTGTGAGACACTATCGGATTTACTAGCTAACAAGTGAACATGATGTCTTGAACTGCTCAGCCATTTGTGTAAATCAAGACAATAGAACTCATACAGTATATTACCAGACACAGTTTAGTTCTCACTATTGTGTTCATTTTGGCCCTGAACAACCTGGTCTTTCATGAGTGTTCTAGAGAATTGTAACCCTTCACAAATCTCATAGAACCAGCCCAGTTCACACTTCATATAAGTGATTCTTATGAAGAGTATCCTGCCATACTCCACTAGGTATACCTAGATATAAAAATCATTAAAAGTATTATTTAACTTAAAACGTTGCAGACATCACTATTTCATCATAAAAATGGGTAGGAGTTTGACTCCCTAGTGATCCTTATAAGTCACACACAACTCGGTTATCCCTTTGAACCTAGATCTTGGGATCTCCAGTCAACTAGGTTGGGTTTTTATTGTGGTAACTCTTATTTAATAAGCTTAAGTCCTATTTCCCTTGATGAATTTTCAACTAACTCTTTTGCTAACTCTTTGGTTAGTGGATCTGCTATGTTATCTTTAGACTTCACATATTCAATGGAAATAATTTTATTAGAGAGTAGTTGTCTCACGGTGTTATGTCGACGACGAATGTGTTGTGACTTACCGTTATACATATGACTCTGTGCTCTACCAATTGCTGATTGACTATTACACTGTATGCATATAGCAGGCACCGATTTTGGCTACATTGAAATATTTTCAAGGAAGTGGCAAAGCCATTCTGCCTCTTCTCCAACTTTATCTAAAGCTATGAATTCTGATTCCATAGTAAACCTAGCAATGCAAGTCTGTTTGGAAGATTTCCAAGATACGGCCACACCACCAAGTGTAAAGACATACCCACTGGTAGATTTTGAGTCTCTAGTATCCGATATCCAGTTTGCATCACAGTATCCTTTAAGTACTGCTGGATATTTAGTATATTTTAGCCCAATGTTACGGGTAAATCAGAGGTATCTAAGAACTCTTATAATAGCTTTCGAATGTTCTACTCTTGGATTACTCGTATATCTACTTAATTTACTTATTGCATAGGTTATATCTGAGCGAGTGCAGTTCATCAAGTACATTAAACTTCCAATTAGTAGCTCATATTCATTATATAAATAGACCTCACATAACCCCCAAAGAGTTTGACTTAGTAGGGGAAAAGACAAATAAAAAAATTACCATCCAAGAGGTTTGAGATTAGTTGAGTTGCGCATAAGTTGGCCCAATACTTAAGGGTAAATTACCAATAGGTCCTAATAGTTAGACTTAATTTCCATCAAATCCTATTGAAAATAAGTCTTAATAAAATTATTACTAAAAATAATTTTTTTGTGACAATTTTTTACATACGTCGCTAAAAATTAATAATTAGCGACTTTTTTTGTTATGATTTTTATGAATTATCGCTAAAACATACAATTAGTGACGCTTTTTTATGATAAATTTTTTTCATAGGACCTACTAAATAATAAGTCTACTTATTAGGACCTACACGTAAGTACCTCAATACTTAATTATCAAAAATATAAGCATTCCACATTATATTAATTCAATTTTCACAACACAAACACATTCAAAATAAAAATATGAGTTAATTTTCGAGCTAGGACAATTTTCGTATTTATAGCTTCCCACCAATCTTTTGTGGGCTTCCATTGAAGCCATAAATAGGGTTTCCACAACCACAACCACCCCAACCATTTTCTGGGCAGGGGCACACATGTAAATGTGCTCAAGCATTGTCATTCTATAATAGTGCCAATTTTGAAATTAATAGGGGCTTAGTAATTCCTAAAAATTTTAGGATAATTATTTTGTATTTGGTGTTTTAAATCAATTATGTAGTGAAAAGATTTACAAATGAAACATACTAATTCACTTTTATTGAGTAGTTTTTTGTTTTGTTTTTAATGGGAGAAAACACAAAACTAGAAACAAACAAACTATGAAAACGTCGAGGCCTCCAAAGCTATCTGCAAGTCTAGAGATGAAGGGTACTTCTCAATACATGTGCGGAAAAAAATACTCAATTTTAGGACATATTTGTTTAGACGAATTAGATAAATGGGGATTATAATTCATCAAATTGTTAATCTTAGGATACATTATTCCTGAACTATTTGATTAGACTGGATTTGTATTCTATGGACTATTTTGGGAAGATCGTTATAATCAATTTTTTGGTAAAAAGCTGATTATAATCAGCTTTTTGTGAGAAAGGGAAGTGGGTTATAATCTGGGAAGTGGATTATAACCCACTTCCCAAAAGGCCCATATGTTTGTTTAGTCATAGAATTAGATGTCTGGATTAGACTATTTTTAGTGAATTCAATATTTGGTTGGACGGACTGGATAAAGATAAATATTCAAAAGACAGTTTTACCCTTGTAATTTATAATTTATATTTTTTATTTAATATATAATTTTAAATTTGTAATCTATAATTTATAATTTAACGCCGCTAAAAAATTTTAATTTATAAGGTCATAATTTTTAATTTATTATTTTTAATTAAATTAAATTTATAATTTATATTTTTTATTTAATATATAATTTTAAATTAACAACACTAAAAAAATTTAATTTATAAGGCCATAGTTTTTAATTTATTATTTTAATTAAATTAAATTTATAATTTATATTTTTTATTTAATATAGAATTTTAAATTAACAATACTAAAAAATGTATTAAATACAAGAGGGTCAAAAATGTAATTTCATAAGCTAATCCCATAGGATGAGTTATCCCAAGATTTCTATCTCACCCCTGGGATACAACAATCCAAAAAATATGAGACTAATAGTCCGGAATAAAAATTGGCTACCAAATAACGGACTATTAGTCCATACTAATAGTCCAATTTCATGCCCCTGTTTGGTAGAGTTGTGAGAAAGTACTTATAGCTTATGCCTAAACAGCTTATAGCTTATAACTATGAACATAAGCTGATTTCTGACTTATAAATTAAGCATCTCCTGCCCCATTCAAAGAATAAGCTGATTTTTGACTTCCAAAAAGCTATAAGTTATAAGCTATAAACTAAACCAAACACATCAAAATAGCTTAAATTAAGCTGAAAGCTGAAATAAGCAGCTTTTAAGCTGCACCAAACACATCTTAGTGTATGACTTTTTTTAATGAACATAAATTTTAGGATAAATTACAAATACACTCAAGAGATTTGCTTAAAATATGAATTGCCCCATGTAGTTTGAAAAATTATAAATACTTCCTTGTCAGAATTTTTTATTTAATAGAATAAATTAAAAAAGTGAAATTTCTAACTGTTTACCTATACAATAATAAAATTATCTGAATTATTAATTGAAACAAAATTTTGACATTATTAAAAACTGTTAATTAATTTGATGATTCATTAATAAAATGACATATTTATTATGAAATTAGAAATCTTAAAAGCATAATATAATTTTTAAAATTATAGGGAATAATTTATAATTTAAATAAATTTGAAGAGGCATGTTTATAATTTACTCTAAATTGTATATAAATAATACTATGCTTGATACTTAAAAAAATATCTAATAATTTTTTTAATTTTTAAATATGAATCCTTATTTGTTTGGCTGGTAGAACAAGTAAATGTCATGTGGTCACTAACTTAATTGTGAATGAAAAGTCAACATCGAATGTGTGCTCCTCTTAGATATTCGGTCGTTCCAAAGAAACAAATATTTATTTTATTTTATATTATAATTTTTTGTGGTGATAGAAGAACTTCACTACGATAATTAGGCAAGGGGAATTAGTCAAAAAAATAAAATAAAAAATTAGGCAGGTGTGATGAAGCCCAAACCTAGGACTTGGTCCAGTCCAGTGAACGCACTTGCTTTACTTAGGGTGGCCATAGACCAGGTCAAATTACGTTATCTTTTGGAAGGACTTAAAAGAAAAAAAAAACAAAAACTTTTTAGGGTAAATTATATTAAATTTTCTCAAATTATCGATTATTTATATTTTATTCTTTTAATATTTTAAATTCAATAACTACCCCTTCAAACTATTTGAATTTAAATATTAAGTTCTTCGGTTAATCATCTGTTAGATATTTGGATAAAAAATTATCAAGTGTTGTGTACATGCTGATTATATTAAATTTTATTATCTAATTATACTATTTTATCTTTTATAAAAATTTAATATAATTATCATACTCAAAACACTTGATAATTTTTATCAAAATATTTAACAGATGACTAATAGAAGGACTTAATATTCAAATTCAAATAGTTTGAAGGGAATAATTGTTGAATTTAAAACATTAAGAGAGTAAAATGTAAATAGTCAATAGTTTTGACGGAGTTTAATATAATTTGACTAAGTTTTTATCTCCAAATCTGGTCAAACCTCACATCGTCTTAAATCTCTATGGTCTTGTTTGGTGTAGCTATTAAAATAGATTATAAATTATAACTTAACAGATTATAGATTATGACTTTAATCAGAAGCTATTAATCTGTTTGGTATATCTGTTGGATTATAGATTTAAGTTGCTGAGTAGTGTTTGTTAAATAAGCTGTGAAGTAGCTTTTTCAATTAACTTTTATTTTTTATTATTCACTATTTGTTTACATTTCTCATAAAAAATAATAATAATATTTTAGAGTCCATTTGTGTCTTTTTCTATTTTAAAAAAAAATAAAAAATAAAAAATAAAAAAATCTAAGAGTATAACCGTGAATTAACATGTCCATAGCAGAAACTGATAATCAGAAGTAAGGAGTGAGTAGCTTCTCAGAATCAGCTTTTTTGACTTAAAATAAGTTGTTAGAATCAGAAGATGTTTGAAATAAGTTTAATCAAATAGTCCAAAATAACTTTTTAAAAGCCAGAAGCCATAAATTGGCTTAAAAAGGCCCACCAAACACCCTCTATTAACCAAGCTTTTGGTGTTTTTAGACAAATGATTTAGAAAGTTGATAAAAAGTTACTTTTGACTTTTTTGATTAATATTTGTTTATGATATCAAATCACAATAAAATGATCAAACTACTCCCATTCATTTCGGCTTTTTTGATTAATATTTGTTTATGATGTCAAATCACAATAAAATAACCAAATTACTCCCATTCAATTTAAAATATTTACAATTTCATCCATGTAGCACATTTTGACCAGGAGGAGTAGAATTGTAATTTCACCAGTGGTTGAAAACCAACTTCCCAAATGAAAAAAAATACAAAAAAGATAACTTTTGGCTTTTGTTACAAACCTAAAAAAGTGACTAAAAACCAAGTTCCCAAAACACCCCATAGCCTCAAAATTATCTTTACTATCAAGTGTATTTTCTTCATTTAAGAAAATAAAAAATATATATATATGTAATTTTTAATTTATATAAAATGTATTAAAAATTAGGTTGGGCTTGACTGGGCTGAAGGACTGTTTCTAAACTCATCTCATTCAATAAATTATCCCATTCTATAAATTTAAATATTAATTATAAATTCATAAAGTTATGGATTGACAGGCCGCCCTATCTTTAGCAATGGGCAATGCCTTTGCTTCAAATACTGCAATGCTGGACTTGTTGATTGGAATGAAATGAAAAAAATATATTACTGTTTAGACTCATTTAAAAAAATTTATTCTTTTACAATAGTGAATGATATTTTTTTATTATTTTTTAATTAATTAAACATGAAAATTGACAATTTGATGATCATTCTAGTCCACTCATTCCATTCAATCAAACAAAACCAAACTTTTTATTTATTTATTATTATTTAATATTAAGCATATAGCTTTATCTGAGTACTTGGCTGGGGTTGGATGTAAGAGTTGGTATAATGTGAGTTATTTACTTCTTTTTAATTTAGTGGACGTTGTGCAAGCAAGACTTTGTACCAATGTCAAAAGAGTCTTGCAATAAAAAATCCTATCTCATCCTCCATTGCCTACTAAGGGGTGGTTTGGGATGTTCTAAATAAGTGTACTTTTTAACTTTTTATAAAAAGATGTGTAAAAAAGTACAGAGAAGATGCTGATTGATGTGACCCAAAAAGATAAAAAGATAAAAAGATGGACTAAAATAGTGTATGCCAAACAACTCCTAAGTTTAGTATTTCCCTCCATTTTGTCATCAATTTATTAAATTAAATTTTATTTTTATTTTTATATGTGGCTATTGAGGATCAAGGGTAAGACAACTCAAGTGTTTGCTTAGAGTCTCGAGTAGTGGAGAACCATAAGTAGAATATGTCTCATTTATGAATTATGAAAAAAAGTATCATGAAATTAATTAGTATGTGGTATTTTATTGTATGTGTAATCTAAAAGTGTAGAATCTTTCATGATTATTTTCATTAATTTTTTTTCATGATCCCTAGCATTACTCCTCATTTATTATATCTTTACTCAAAAGTTTGCATATTCATTAAAATGAAATCATCAATCAAAACATTTAGAAATTGAAAAAGTAAACAAAAACATTTGCAAAAATAAATAAAAATTTATCAAAATAAAATACCATTTCAACAATAATCTTAGTATAGGAATTATAGTTTAGGGCCGCTTTTTTTTTTTTTTTTTTTTTCATGAAAAAACTCATCTTCGCTATTAAAGGTAATCATCCTTCTTCACCTAGTTATCAAATTATAACAGGTATATTTATTTCATAGTATATTATATTTTTGTTTTTAATAAAATATGAAAACTTACATGATTTGATTGATTAATTATCAAAATTATTTTGATTGTGAAGGTTAGAAATATTAAATAATTGTCAAACAAAAAAATTAAAATTAAAAAAAATAAAATTATTTTGATTGTAAATGCTATGAATTTTAAATAAAAATTATAGTATACAAAAAAAAAAAAAAATTACAGCATAAAGTAATTATGAAGGACCTCAATTAGATTTTTCACTTTCGGCCTCAAATAAGCTTGGGTCGCCTATGTCTGCGGGCTTGGCCCGTTACAACTATCCATGTTTAGACAATGGAAGAAAGAAATAGGTGTGCTTGGTTTGAGTTTTTTGGATTAAATTTTTTAAAAATCAAAATTTTTATTTTTTATATTTTTTTTGTTTTTAGTAAATATTTTTAAAATTTTAAACATTTTTTTTTTATTTTTTTAGATGCACCTTACTTAGATGTATCTAAAAAATTTGTGAAACAATATTTTAAAAAATTAATAAATACATAAAAATATGAAAAATATATTGAATTCTCGTATTTTTTGTATTTTTGGTATTTAGTGAATTGTTAAAAGATTTTTTCCACAAAAATTATACTTTTTCTGTGTATTTATGTTAGGTGTGTCTAAAAATTAAAAAAATTAGTAAAAACAAAAAAACAGAAAGTAAACCAAAAACAAGCAAACCCAAAATATGTTATAGTTCGCCTAATTTAAATTCGTAAATTTTAATTCCTATTATATCCTAATATAAATTTATTAATAAGGACAACACATATTACATTCTAAAATAATTTTTTTTTTCTTTCTCATGGTAAACCCTAATTAGTTATTCTTATTCAAATCTCTGTATCTTCTTTTCTAAGAGATCAAAGTTATTTCTTTTTCTTCTTCTTCTTCTTCTTCTTCTTCTTCTTCTTCTTCTTCTTCTTCTTCTTCCTCCCTCCAAAACTCTAATCTACCCTATAAAAACTCACCATTATCATCAACATCATTGTGTTTTATTATTTTGAAATCCTAAACCCTAGAAGAGAGTTTGAACAAAATCAAATAATGGATGAAAGTAATAATCAAAATAATGTTTTGAAGCAAAATGAGGTAAATATTCATATAAAGGGGTTTCACAATTTTTGTAGAGTACTATCAATTATTTTCTATATCGTTTTTTTGAAAAAAATTAAACAGTCCAGTAATTAGATTAATAATAACATATTATTGGAGTTATTCTTATTTTGTCATTTAAATAGTACATCATTTGAAAACTACTTTTTCTTGTTAGTGCTTGATGCTTATATGCTTATAAGTTTGGTTTTTACTTTTTCACGAACATTCTTGTTAGTAATTTATACTTATGTAAAAGTTTAGTTTTTTCGGTATTTATAATGCCTATATGCTTATAAGTTTCGTTTTTTTTTTTCCCCTTTATTTGAAAATTATTTTCTGTATTGAAAAGTTTTTGAAATAATTTAGTTTTTTTTAGTTTGTTTATAATTTGTTATTTGGGTTTACCTTGAGGATAATTTGAAAAAAATAATAGTGTAATGAGAGTAAAATAAAATTTTAAATAATTAAACAGAGTGTTTTTAAAAATTTGAAATATTTAATAATTATTTGATTGCAAATAAAATCTACCAAAAACCAGGCGTTGCTTAAAAAAAAATAAAAATAAATTGTGGTAGCCCAAACCAAATCACCAATTGTAGTGAGACCTTGGGCCTGGCCAACAGTACAACCGAACAAGGGCAGTCCATACATCTTCAATGGCCAAAATACTTGAGTTCAATTGAGTAAAATAATTTTGAAAAGTAGGAAAAAAAAAAGTGTGTAAAAAGATAAAGAGGTGATGTAATAAATTGACTTTTTTCTATCTTTCTAAAAGAAGATTCGTAATAGATTAGAGAACAAGAGAGAGTTTTTTTTGCGAAAGTGAGTTGGGTTGCACCAAAAGAACTCATTCTATGGCCCCGTTTGGTAGAATTGTGGAAAAGTGATTATAGATTATACCTTAATAGATTATGATTTATAACTGTGAACATAAGCTGTTAGCCTGTTTGGTGCAGTTGTGAGATTATGGATTTAAGCAGCAGAGTAGTGTTTAGTTAATAAGCTGTAAAATAACTTTTTACTGTATAACTGTCCTTTCTGCCCTTATATGATATAAAAATGATTATTTTGTCATTTTTTTAGTTTTAATTTAAAAAAAATTATTTCATTAATAAAAGTTAATATAATTAGTATTAATTAGTATCAATTATAAAAATTGATACATTTGATAAAAATGTAATGGAAGTATTATTGTTACAAATTTTTTCCATTATAAATTAATTGCTTAATTAGTATCAATTAATACTAATATTATTAATTAGTATCAATTAATGGCTTAATTAGTCTCAATTAATACTAAAATTATTAATTAGTATAAATTAATATTAATAATTAATTTTTATTAGTATCAATTAATATTAATAATCAACAATTGTTATTAATTAGCATCAATTAATAATTAATTCATTACAAAAGAATACAATATTAATTTATTAATAATTAATACCAATTAATATTGATTTTTTAATTAATATTGATTTTTTTCTTTTTCTTTAGAAATATATAATTTTTTATTTTTTAATTAATATAAAAATATACAATATGAATTTATTAATAATTAATATTTATTTATTTTAATTAATATTGATTTTTTTCTTTTTCCTCAGAAATATACAATTTTTTATTTTTAAATTAATATAAAAATATACAATATGAATTTATTAATAATTAATACCAATTAATATTTGTTTTTTAATTAATATTGATTTTTTTCTTTTTTAATTAATATTAATATTTGGGTATTGACGAGGGCATTTAAGTAATTTTAGTCCCCCCACACCAATTACGTGCTTAAGTCGAAAATTTAAGCACCTCTTGACCAGTTTTTGAGATAACCTGAGAAATAACTTGATTTAAGTTATAAGTTGGTTAACTTAAGCTGTACCAAATATAATATTTCAACTTAAATTAAGTTAAAAGCTGAAATAAGCAGCTTATAAGTCCTACCAAACAGGCCTTATGTGAGACGAAGGGAGACAGAAGTAGGTCAAAAGAACTCATTGAGAAGAGAGATTGTTTAGGGCTTGTAAATGAAAATGAGGGCAACATTTTCTTTTATTCTTTTTTTCTTTTAAAAAAAATTAAAATGAGAATGGGCTTAATTTGAGCTATTAGTTTTGGCCCAACATTGTGCTCTGTTTAGTTTAAGGGTGATTCTATTTGTACTCAAATAATAATTTTAGTTTTTATTATACCTTAATATAAATTTATTAATAAGAATAATACACATTAAAATTCTAAATTAATATATATATATGTATATATATTTTTTCATGGTACACTCTAATCACTTATATTTATTCTTCATATTCAAATCTTTTTTTCTCTCCTAAGTTTCAATTATTTTCTTTTCATCTTCCTCCTCACTATTATTATCAATATCATTGTTTCTTATTGTGTTGTTACTCGAAAATAGAAATTTTTTTGAACAAAATCAAACAATAGAAATAATAATCAAAATAATTTTTTGAAACAACCTATTACCCAATTATGTGTGTACTCAACGTTTTACATTACCCAAAACAACACCCAATTATTTGTGTATTCAACATTTTACATCACCAATTCCATGATATCATTCTATTTCATATGATAATTATTTTCAAATTAAAAATTTATTAAGAATATTATATAAAAATATGTATATATGAACCCTAAATCCCATATATATATATATGGATGCATTAATGCCCAATGATGGATAGCTCTGGTTTCCTTTGGAAGCCTCCCTATCTTCTTCTTCAAATACATATCATATGTCTTACTGCTAATATGGCTGAACCGGCACAGCCATGGAAGATCCTCTTTTAAAAAAATTGTTTAAGGATTTTTAAATTGGTTTTTTTAAAATAATATAATTTGAGATTTTTGATTTGTTTATTATTTGGATATACCATAAATTATGATTTTATCTTAAATAGTAATTTGTGAAAGGAATCTAGGTGTACGGAGAGTAAATTATAACTCTAAATATTTTAATAGAAAGTACTGAGAAATTGGACATATTAAATGATTTTTTCCGTGCAGATAAAATCACCAGGTGGGCTCAAAATTAAAGAGACATTGGGCCTTTTTTAATTTAATAAAAATGGGCTCAAATTATAGCAATCAGTGTGGACTGTGCTTAAAATTGAAAATGGGCATTGCTTCTTCAGTGGACGGTGTTGTTGTTCACATAGGCTAATGGATGGTCGGACTGGGCTTGTGTAGTCGGACTCTTCCAGGCCGGGCTACAACCCCTTCATCAATGCCTTAAAGCATCACTTATGGGAGATTTTATTTACACCAAAAAAATCATTTAGTACATCCAACTTTTCAATACTTTTTATTAAATTATTTAGGATTATAATTTATTTTCAATACATTTTATATTTTTTTCCACAAATTACCCTTCAATATAAAAATTATAATTTATAGTACACCCAAATAATAAACAAATCAAAAATATTAAATTATACCACTTTCAAAAATCCTTAAATAGGATCGATTACACCGATTCTTTTTGTTCACAATTGAGAAACCGAATTCTCTGTCTTTCACATAAGCCCTCAATACTACTTTACATGTTCTATGCATTTTTCTGAAGAATTGTCAGCGAAAAATGTTACTTGATTAGCAAATTAAATTTTAGGTGACACTTTCATCTTGTATACTTGTTGTAGAGTTTTTTTTAGTTTACGTTTCTTGTGCCTTCTGCCATCTTTGCTTTTCTCATAGTATATTGTCCAGAAGTTTCGGAAGGGAAAAAAAAAAAAACATTTGATATGAAAATAACGGTGTATTGATGATGATGACGATGAAAATGGGTGGAATCGAATGAAATAGAGATTGTGGTGGGTTGGTGAAGAAGTTATAACAACATCAAATCTTATATGGTGTAAAGTTTTATAAATTAAATAAGACACATCAAATCTTATATGGTGTAAAGTTTTATAAATTAAATAAGACATTAATTGAAATTTTAGCCAAAAGAGGATGGATTTACATATTCTTCAAACTTTTGAAACTTCTTGGCCATAGAATCTAGTTCTTCCATAAACCCTAAAATCTTCTCAAGTTGAATAAGTATAAGTAGTTAGGGTGTATCAAGAAAAAAAAAATATTTATTTAAGTTTAATTTGTATTATCTTTATTAGTAAATTTATATTAAAATATAATAAAAAATAATTTTTTAAATTTTAATTAAACGTACTGAGTTATTATTAGAATGCAAATAGAATTACTCCCATTTACGGGTTGAGATGAACTAGGAATGGAAACAGTCTTGGTCGGGGTAACGTTGGATTTTTCGTTCACGGGCCACCTGGGATTCCTAATTTGATTTCTTATTCAATTGCATAATTAGAGATCATTCAATTGCATAATTGATACCGCTGGGTTAGCCTAGTGGAGAAAGCAATTTTCTTTACAAGGGTGAATCAAGTTTGAATTTTGGAAAATGCAAAAAATGGTTGGATTTTTAGTTAGTTTTCTTTGAGATCTCGCACTGTACTCTGATTAACTTGAACTCTTTTGTACCATGTGGCTAAGCTCTATTGGTACTTGGTGGTAGGTCTCTTCTTATGGGTTGAGTTAAATCTGGTTGACAATCAGTTACCCTAGCGTATGGTTGAGCTCCATTGATACCTCAATGGTAGGTTCCTTCCTATGGGTTGAGTTAAATTTGGCCGGCAATCGGCTACCCCGAGATCAAGGCCTATGGATACAGTGATGATACAATAGGGCATCCTTTTTTTTTAAAAAAAAAAAAAAAAAATTGCATAATTGATTCTTTATAAATTTTAGGGTAAATTACCAATAGGTCCTAATAGTTGGACTTAATTTCTATTAAGTCTTATTGAAAATAAATCTTGGTAAAATTGTCGTTAAAAATAATTTTTTTGTGACAATTTTTTTATATATGTCGCTAAAAATTGATAATTAGTGATTTTTTTTTATCATGATTCTTATAAATTGTCGCTAAAACTTACAATTAGTTACTTTTTTTATGACAAATTTTTTTTCATATGATCTATTAGACAATAAGTCCATTTATTAGGATCTACACGTAAGTACCCTTAAATTTTATTGTAAAAAGACTGTTCACTATTGTTATCTCTATAAATAAAAACACAAAAAGGTAAATCCAATATCCAACTAAGTATATTGAAATATTTTAGGAGAAATTACAAAAAAAAAAAAAAAAAAAAAAAACCCCTTACGCTGTCATTGCTTGAAAAATTTAAGAAGGGATTTAAAAAGAGAAAGAAAAAAGATAGGACGCGGGGTCCCTACAGTGGGTAATCCCCCTGTCGTGCCTACTGTGCCTAAAACGGCACCGTTTAATCCTCTTTTTTTTTTTTTTTTTCATGTTTTGACTTTATTTTTTGGCATGATAAATTACACTTTGTTCTAAATCTTAAACCCTAAAATAAAAATAAATAAATTTTAAGAATTAAACCTTAAACCCTAATCCCTAAACCATAAAATAAAAATAAAAAAATTTAAGAATTAAACCTTAAACCCTAAATCCTAAACCTTAAAATAAAAAAAATAAATTTTAAGAATTAAACCCTAAACCCTAAAATAAAAATAATAAATTTTATCCCTAAACCCTAAAATAAAATAAAAAAATTTAAGAATTAAACCCTAAATCCTAAACTCTAAAATAAAAAAAATAAATTTTATCCCTAAACCCTAAAATAAAAAAATAAAATAAATTTTAAGAACCAAATCCTAAACTCTAAACTATAAAATAAAATAATTTTTTTTTTTTAAGAATTAAAGTAAAAAAGTGACCAACCAAAAAAAGAAAAAAGAAAAAAAAGAAACGGCATTTGGTTGGTCACTTTTTTACTTTAATTCTTAATTTTTTTTTAAAATTTTATTTTAGGGTTTAGGGTTTAGGGTTTAGTTCTTAATTATTTATTTATTTATTTTAGGGTTTAGGGATAAATTTTTTTTTTTATATATTTTTTATTTTAGGGTTTAGGATTTAGGGTTTAATATATATTTTTTTATTTTAGGGTTTAGGATAAAATTTTTTTTATTTTATTTTTGAGTTTAGGGTTTAGGGTTTAATTCTTAATTTTTTTATTTTTATTTTAGCGTTTAGGATATAGAGTTTAGGGTTTAATTCTTAAGTTTTTTTATTTTGATTTTATTGTTTAGGGTTTAATTCTTAAATTTTATTTTTTTTTATTTTAGGGTTTAGGGTTTGGGATTTAATTCTTAAAATTTATTTATTTTTATTTTAGGATTTAAGATTTAGGACAAAGTGTAATTTATCATGCCAAAAAATAAAGTCAAAACATGAAGAAAAAAAAAGAAGAAGAAGAAGAAGAAGAAGAAGATTAAATGGTGCCGTTTTAGGCACAACAGGCATGGCAGGGGATTACCCACCGCAGGGACCTCGCGTCTAAAAAGAGAGGTGAAATGTGAATAAAAGATACTTATATTTCACCTAATTTCACACACATTTTCCTTTTCATTTCCTAAAGCTCCCAATTAAACACAGAGTTAGAGTTTGATCTATGTAACAAAATAAATTTTATATTTTTAATTTTATCAATTTAAGTCCTAATATTTTGATTTATTTTTAATCTAAATCATCTGTCTATTTTTGTTAAATAAAATCGATAGAAAAAATAATTTTAGATATTAAACTCAACAGAGAATGATATTTTAGTCATTTCATGTTAACATATATTGAGTTTAATGGCTGAAATATTTTTTTTTTGTCAATTTTACTTAACGGAAATAAGCAAATAATTTACATGAAAAACAAATCAAAAGATTAAGATTTAAATTGACAAAATTAAAAGCTCAAATTTTATTTTATTACAAAAGTTAAATTTTCAATTTTTAAAATTTTTTTTTTTCTAACTTCATAATTTTATTTCAATTATTGCAATGAGTTTTTTTTTTTAATTAATTAATTTTTTTAAGCAGAATTCATTTTATCCGAAAACATAAATAAATAAATTTCGTCTACAATGTTTCGAATTCAAGTGGATCAACCGACACGAGACACATGTGGCGCTGCCCATGGGCTATGGTCCATACACCTGGCTCCATATCTGGTTGCCGACTTCTAAACTGAAATGCTAAGTGGTTACTGGTAGATGACCTAATCGGGGATTAAATATTCTATTATAATTTCATTTGATAGCATTTATAAGTTCATTTATTTATTAAAAAAATAATTATAGTATTTGATTGTAATTTTAAATTATTATTTGATTTTTTAAATTATTTAGTCAAAGAATATGAGATTTTCTAAAGTTACCATTTGTAATTTTGTTTTTTATCTTTAATTTTGTAACTTATTGAAAGTTAGTATTAATGGACAAAATTTCTTTTGTCTTATATATTTTAAGGGCATTATAGATATTTGGTTAACAAAAAATTTATTTGCTAACTTATTTAATGAAACACATTCAGTTTTTTAAAGATTATAATAAAAAATTACACCAAATAGATTTATAATTTACGTTAAGTCTTTAAAACTAATAATCTAAACAATTATAATCACAAAAATTAATTTATAAATCAAGCTTTGAACTATGTCGCTTGATGGTATCCATTGAAAGTTCAAGCTTTGAAATTTTTTCTGAATGGTTGAAATGTGTTTTTAGACTTTGCAAATGCTTTCATCTTTGCATTGATAATTCACAGTAATAATTAGGGGTGTGCGCGGTGCGGGTCGGTGCGGTTTGAGAGAAAAATAGAAATCGTATGGCGGGTGGCGGATTGATAAAAGTGTCACTAGAATTTGCCATTTTTCTTATCAAAAACCGGCGGTTCGGTTGGCAAATAATGGCGGATTTGCCTTGGCGGTTCGGGCGGATTGGCGATTTATAAAAAATATAATTAAAATTACAAAACTTAAATCAAAGAGTAAAAAAAAGACGAGAGATACCGTGATGTTAAGCATCTTGCGAAGCTTTCTTCTGATACAGCAAGTGTAGCAACAACATAATAATATCAACGATCATGCCATCAGTTCATTACAAGCATCTGTGGAAGCTACAATGATCAAATACAATACATAAAATTAATATCATTTAGGGTTTACAATATATTGAAAATGTTTACTGTTGAAAAGTATTTAGATTGAAAAGTGAGCTGATGCAAGTTTGCAACATGGCCAGAAAAAAAAAAAAAAAGATTGAAAAGTGAATTGGAATCCAACTTTATTTTGGATTACTGACATCTTGAATTCTCCTCGAGCAGTAATGTAATACTATATTCTAAGGTATAGAACAACAAGCAAACTTAAGTAAAAAAGAATTTTTAGAATCTTATAAAACATAATTTAATAGCGGTGCGGGTCGGTGCGGTTTGGAAAAAAAAAATAGAAACCGGCGGATTGATAAAAGTGTCATTAGAATTTGCCATTTTTCTTACCAAAAACCGGCGGTTCAATTGACAAGTAATAACGAATTTGCCTTGGCGGTGCGGCTCGGTGCGTTTTTGGCGGTTTCGGCGGTATTATGTACACCCCTAGTAATAATAGAGACCCCCACAAAGCACAACTCTCACAACCTCAAAATGATCTGAATCATTCATATTACTACACAATTCCTAAAAAAATTCAAACACATCAATAATCAATACATTAGAATGGATCATGAGAGTCCTCATTTGTAGGGGTCTCAAACATTTTTCATGAATTTATGGTTCAGAAATGATTGAGATCCCCATAAAAACTCCACCCCTCAATCCCCACAACCCTCATATCATTCTATGTGAGAGAGAGGAAAAAAATAAAAATAAAAATAAAATAAAAATATACAGGAACCAATCACACAAATTTAAAAAAATTATGATCCCAAGCTTTCCTTTATGGTATTTGTTTGTGGGTCCAAACCCACAAAGATTGTAAGTAGCAAAAGAGGTGGCAAATCCAACTCAGACCTATCAACCCATCTGATTATATTTCAATTTGTTGGCTATATATTTTGTACAAGTCAATCATAATTCGACGTGTGGCAAAATAAGGATAATATAGGAAGACTATTCAAGTCTTCGATCCTGATTGAACACGTGGCAGTTAGTATTAGTTATTACGAGATCTGAGTAGCAGTGAATCAACAAAGAGATGCAAGGGGATGTGGCTTCAACGGTTGCTCACATTTCAAATTCAAATTTAGGAGAGAAGCTTAACTGCAAGTAAGGACGTAATGGAGCTAATCTTAAAGCAACATGATCTGTGATCATGGAGGAGCAGTTCAACGGTTAGAAATGCAGTTCGATGGTTATCCTTGAGCAGTATAAATAGCAGAGAAGGCCCCAGAAAAAGCCCCCAGACTCAGATCCAAAAAACCAGTCCTTTATACTTATTTTCCTTTCCAGTTTTACATTTCCAGTACTTTAAATTCCTACACTGCACTTCGTTCATAGGAGTAGTTTCAAATAGATTGTTGCTGTAAACCTCTATGAGGCTGAGTTTGGATCATTGTAAGTTTTTCATTTTAATGAGATACTTCGATTGTTCTTCATTTGATTGTTATATTGCTTAAATTTTCCCAAATCAAGCCACCAGTAAAAGTCTTCTTCATTGAGGCTGAAAGAACTAAAACGCAATCGTCTGATAATTGGTTGGCAATTAATTCTCTGTAAGGACTGATTGATCATTATTGGTACGCTCACAATTACAATAATAACCTTCGAAAGCTAAAAAAGTTAACAAAATTAGAATTAGATTTAAATGAGTGTTCGTTGTCAACTAGGGTGTTTTGGCAACCAAATAAAAAGTTAGTTTTTAATTTTTTATTCATTTTGAGTCACATTATCTCTTACATTTTTTACTTATAAAAAGATAAAATAGACTAAAAAGTAAAAAAAATCAACATTTTACCAATTTCCTAAAATACCACTAAATTATAATAAGGTTTAGATGGGTTAGACATAGGTATTCATTTAAGCCCATTTAAATGGGTATTACTTCAATTACTAATTCTAAATTTTTTAAAAATAAAAAATAAGTATATTTTTAATAAATGAATAAATAAATAAATAATATTTTTTTTCAAAAAAAAATATTTTTTTAAAGAAAAAAATTGTTTTTTAACAAAATGCTTTTTTTTTTTTAAAAAAAAAAAGAGAAAATAAATGAATTGATTGGATTTATTTGTCTAACTCGTATCCAATTTAACATAATCCATTTAAACTCATTTATTAAATTGAAAGATTTAAATTAAATTACTTTAAAATATATGACCCATTTGGATCTGTCAAAACTCACCCATTCATCATCTCTGATAGCAATGTATCCTAATAAATTAGCGCCTCACATTATGGAACCAATTAAGTGGTAACAACTCACAAAATCTGAATCCATGTTGATGTTATTATCTAAACCCTAACGTCTTGTTTGATTTGTTTGATTGGATATATAAAAATTTAAAGAGAATATGTAATAATTAAAATTATAGAATGAGATATAATATGTTTAAGATATGAAATATATTATATATATAAAGTAAATTATAAATACACTTCCTAAACTTTGTTTAAAATATGAATCGTTTTCTATGTGGTTCTGAAAATTACATCTTACCCGTAGAAATTTATAATTTCATAACAAATAGTCCATTTTATTAATAAATTATCAAATCAATTAATAATTTTTAATGATGTTAGAAATTTATTTCAATTAATAATTCAGGTAATTTTATTATTCTATAGGAGAGCAATTAGAAATTTTATTTTTTTAGTTAATTTTGTTAAATAAAAAATTATGAGAAGGGAGTATTTGTTATTTTTCAAATCACATGAGACAATTTATATTTTAAATAGATCTCATAGAGTATATTTATAATTTATCCTATATTATATTATGAGTTTGTTTTTATTATATTCAATTATAGTAGAATATAGAATGGGATCAAAAAGTTAAATTTTTTTTTTATTATACAATATTTTAATACATGATTTTTTTGTAAAAAGTTAAAAAATTATCCCAAATAATCATTTTTTTTTTTCTCTACTTTTTCATTCCAAACAACTCCTAAATCTAATTCGGTAGTGGCATGTCACCCACTTTTGAGGGAGATGATATCAGGATTTCCTATATGCCGAGCAATCAAATGCCGAATATATAGAAACAAAAAAAAATGTAGACTCCATATTATATATAAAGTTGAGAAAATTTAAACTGTCCGTTATGTTTATTACGAATCTCATTTTGATGATCTGATTAGTTTATTTTGTAAGACACTCAATATATATTATCCATAAAAACAATTAAGTTGATCTAGTAATCGTAACATTTTTATTTTATAGTATTTGTTTTTGAAAAACAAACGACAAGTATATTTTTTAAAATAAAACATATATTTGTAGAGAGACAAATACGATAAAATAAAAAAAAAACTTATGATTATCAAATCGACTTAATTTTTTTTACAAATAATTTATATAAAATAAATAATTTAAATTATCAAAATAAGAGTAATAGTAGACCCCATAAGAAGTCTGTAAAATTCTCTCCATTTGAAATTAAAATTTAAAATAAAAAAAAAAAACTCTAACCCTTATATATAATATTTGAGCAAACAAACAAAGAAACATGACCTAAAAGCTGGTCTTACGCTAAGACGTTGTTCATTCTTGCACATGGGAAAGACCCTTCGGTATTTCGCCACCGAAGCATTTTCCCACTTTACGTAAAGCTCTCCTTCCTAACCTCTTTGACCAAAATCTGTTGTGTTCAACATAAGACAAACAAAGGAAATATTATATAATTTATTAAATGTTCTACACCTATATAAAAAGTAAAAAACCCTATTTATATAAATAAATAGATCTTACTTCATAAAAATGATATGAGAATTGTTTTTCAAGTTCAAAAATTAGATTAATTTTTTAAACCTAATAATGTGGTAACTATTTAAAATATATAAGACAAATCTCTCTCTTTTTTGTATACTCTAATTATCAACTAATAATTTCACTTATATATATCATTAAATTTAAAAAATAAATTTATATATCATTTTTCAAATAATATGAGCTTATGGAATTATATTAAATAATTATATTGAAATTGTAAAAAGAAAATGTTTGGGACCCCACAAAAGAGGATCCCCATGACCCAACTGATGTATTGATCATTGATGTATTTGAATTTTTTTAGAAAATTATGTTTCATAATAACATGAATGATTCAAATCATTTTAAAAATTGTAAAAGTTATATTTTGTAGGAATCTCTATCTGATAGTAAAAACCGGTTAACTGAATGATTTTGATTGATGAGCGTGACAAGAGTTTTCATATGGTACGGGAAGCAACGTGGGTTTTACACATCTTTGTATATTTATTTTATTTGTGTGTTAATACTTTGTCCACACTTCTGAGATCTCTGTCACGGAGCGTTTGTTAAAATAATAGTTAAAATCTCTTAATTATTTACAATAAAGGGAAATTTTATAATTTTAAATAGAAAAATAATATACAAAATTCATTTTTTTACATTGCGTGTGAGAACTCGTATTTTTGCATATTAAATTATTTTGATAATTATATTTAGCTACTTAAATTTTGTAATCAACATCCATAATTCAATTCCATAACAATATTTTGTGATGAAATTTTATAATTAATTTTTAATTATTTAATTAGTGTAATTTTTATCTTCATAGTATTATTATTATTGTTGTCATTGTCATCGTCATTGTCGTCACTTTTATGACTACACAAATCTAATTCTTAATATATATTATTATGTATAATTGTTCTGTATAAAGTTTGCATTAATAATTTGTATACAAGAAAATTAACCTATGGAGATTAATTGGTTCAATCTCAAGTCTTTTAATTACATATAATAATATTATAATATTAAGTCAATTAATAGTTATTATTAAATTATAAAATTATAATGTTAATAGCACCATAATTAATACCAATATTAAATTCCTTTAAATAAAATTATTTATCTTACTGTGATTAAATTTCTGTATCTAAATACAATTGTGAAATTTTTTTAAACAAATAGTAACTAAATTAATTAGAGGATAGTAAGGAGTAAAATATCTAGTGACTAGGTAATATATATACATTGATTTTTATTTTGTACAAAACCAAAAAAAAAAAACAAAAATGTTTCAGACCCCCTTTTCTTCCACCCCTTTGACCCCCCCCCTCTCTCTCATTGGTTACATTTTTTTTTTTCTTTTTTTTTCCTGCTCCTCCAATCACCACCCACTACGTGTGTGTGGGGGTGGTGGGTGGTGAGGTGGTGATTGGAGGGGGTCTCAATCATGACTAAAAAAAAAAAAAAATGCAAAGTCAGATTTTGGGCAAAGGAATCTGGCCCCACCTTCCTAAGGAGGTTGCTGAGCAAGCATGCCAATGCATGCTTACAGCCACACCCTACTCTAAACATTGTTGGTAATATTCCCAAGTCAAAAAAAAAAAAAAAAAAGGGTCTCCACAATCCTACAAATAAGGACACTATTCAGCCCAGCCATTCTACTATACATGGCTGAGGATAAGAAAAAAAATAAAGAGAGGAAGGGTAGAAAAGAAAAGAAAAAGAGAGGAAGAAGAGAGGGTGTTTGGTGGTTACCAATTTAAAATTAATTTTGAGAATTGTTTGTGAAAGCTCTTGAGGTAAGAATACTCAACCTCTATCCTCCCTTAGATATTTTTTTTAATTGAATCTATATATTAAAAATATGTAAGAGTGTGCATTGTTAATACACACATAGCAAGAATAGCTCAATGAATATTTATATTTTGATAGAATGACAATCTTATGATTACATGATTTTTATTCTTCTTGCAAGTACAGATTAGATGGTTTAGCTACTGATTTTATCTTCTTATGTGCTCAAATATTCTCCATTATTTGAAATAATATTGTATAAGGGTAAAATGAGATAGGGTTGGTTCATTTTTACTCAAAACTTATCTTTCCTTCACTGTTTCAAATTTTATCGGAGGTAAAATGCTCTAATAAATTGAAAATAACTTGTGTCAAAAATCTGTTGGTATTGGGAGTATATATAGGTGTTCTATACGCGTGTAAATTTTTATAAAATCATTGGACACCATTCTCTTACCGAAATAAATATTTGTCCTAAGTGTTGTTCATAACACAGCAGAAACAGTGACTTCAAACAGGTCCCATTTTCTCTAAAAATGGTGTTTTTCTGCATGACAACTTGGGATAGTTAGATATAAGAGTTATCTTTCATTTGCCACTGATTTCACAAAAAATGGGTAAGTCTAAAAGGAGAAATTGTAGTTTTACTAAAACGCGACAGAATCTGTTCAGTTTTCTTAGAAAAATTATTTGACCATCTTCCATTAGTTTTCCGTCTTCAAACTCTTCTGGAAAAATGTTCTAAACTCAAATATCCAGCAATCCGTTTTGACCATACCTCTTTTTGACACCGTTTGAGGCCCCTTTCTATTTTTCAAACACTGATCACCTGTGCTGGAAGTCATTATAACTCATTGTCCCAGAAAAATCAGTTTTCTCCAAATTTTATTTCTTCATTTTAAAATCGTTTTTAGCCCTGGTATTCTTCTCGAAATATTTTCCTAACTCGATGAAATAGCACCAGTTAAAATATTGTAATGGTTGAACTTCGTTTGGTATGGGTTTCGTATTTTTTTTGTCTGACCATACAGTTCTGAAAGAAGAAGTGTGTGAATTCTCAAGAAATTTTGTGATGATTCCTAAGACATTCTATCATATTTATTTTGGTTTCCATACATGATTGTGTTGTGTTATATAAACATTATGTCACTGTGGTTTTCAAACTAAAACTCGCACATGCATCAAAATGTGAATTCGACGAAGTAAAGAAACACGAAATTGAACCGATGATACATTAAAATTTAAAAGTGATGGGGTGAGCCCGGTTTAGAATTTTACGCAAGTGAGTTGCGAACCCTAACATGGCACGGGAAGGTATTTTAGCTCTCATCGGTGTAGGCAATATAAGATTGGTTGTGCGGGTGTCACAACATAGACCGTTCCCTTGGGGTAAACCGTGATGTCACAACTCGGGTACGTAACCCTAATGCGTACGCATCATTGGTAGTTACAGCAAGTAACATTTGAATATTTGACTAAGGGGGAGTCAGAATTGCTCGTGGCCATTGTTTAGTGGTTGAATGAAAATAGTGCTCTGCGGGAAGTTACTTAAACTTATCTGATAAACTAAATCTATGTGAATTTAAAAGAAAAGTTGGTATTTTTCCTTACGATGAAATACTGCTTTCGCTTGCCATTGTTTTTATTATCTATTGTTATTACTTCAACTGATAACATTCCTGTTATGCTTATTAAATGCTGCTTGTTATTCTGTTACTACACAATATTCATTAATTGTGAGTATTATTATCGGGGTGGGTATTTTCGGGTTGTAGTATCTTATTGAGTTTATCGCTCATTGGCATTCCCGTTGCCCTGACGTTTCATGCGAGGTATCGAAGAAAACGAAGGAAACACCGAGGTGTTGGAAGGCAACATTCAGCTCTGCTTAGCTTGAAGCATGCCACAGTTCCATGAACCCTTTTCTAAGTTTTCTAGTTTTTTTCTAGTTTTCTTCTTCTTCTTCTTCTTCTTCTTCTTCTTCTTTTTTGGCCTTTCTTTCATATACTAAGACTAAGTCTTGAGTTTTATTGGAGTTGTAATTTAAAAACTTTTAATTTCTGTATTGTTAATTAATGGATGATGGTAAACTTAGTGGCAACATTGATGATGAGTTCTTAATTAAGAAAATTGGTTTTAAGTTCTAAACTTTATTATGATTTCCTCAAATTTTGGGGCATCACATTGCGCATAAGAGCAATTCCAGCAACACTCTTTATTTTTACTAGCTAAAGTACAAAAAAAGTACATTCTTTATTTTACCTAATTAGTTTAGCTATTATGTGTTCCAACCATACTTTTTATTTTAGCTAGTCATTCAAACTAACTTAACCAATTTTCAAAAGAAAAAATGCTATATATATTACTGTCTTTTTCATAGAATGCCACATACGCACCAAATGTTAATATGGTTGCTAATATTACATTTGCGATAATAATTTTTAATATTAGTTTTAAAAATATTATAAAAAATAATTTTTAAGTAATATTTAATTTTTTTATATAAAATTTATAGTATGTGAATATATACCAACATATGAATTTTGTGGAACCATCTTGAAGGGGAGGGGAGGGGAAGAATAAAATAAAACAATAAAGAATTATAAAAAAAAAAAACAATACAAAGGAAGTTCTTCAATAATTGTAATTTATTAAATTAAGAACTGAAAGAACACAAATTAACTAATCAAAAACCTTACAAAGGTCAATGAATAAAATAAGAAAAAAAAAATCATAAATAGCAAAGTTAGGAATAAACTTCAAAATAAATAAACTATTTCTAATTCAAATTGTTACAAATCTCTATGTAGATGTCACAAATGCTCAACTAGGTCTACTTGGAGTTTAGAATAAGTTTGTCTATCTTTGATCAATGATGATTTTGAATGAATTCATAAAGTTCGGGTGTACGCTCGCGTGACACTACTGGAGGGAGACTTTCATCGAGTGCATCATAATTACAATCTATATTTTGTTATTTCGCTCATCCTCAACAATCCTGTTATGCAATATTATACATGCCTCCATAATAACTTTAAGGGTTTCAACTTTCCAAAAACGTGCAGGTCTTCGCACAATTGCAAAACGTGCTTTAAGCACTCCAAATGCTTGTTCGACATCCTTCCTCGTTGATTCTTCAGCTTTAGCAAAATGTATTTGCTTATTGCCTCATGGAGATTGTTTTAATGAATATTGACCATTGAGGATATGTATCATCAGCAAGCTAATATCCCATTGTATAGTCATTTCCATTGATTAAGTAATTAACTTGGGGAGCACGCCCTTCAGCAAGGAGAGAAAGTACAGAAGAACATTCTAGCACATTGATGTCGTTATGAGATCCCGATAATCCAAAAAAATGCATACCATATCCATAGATCATAGGAAACCACCCCTTCTAAAATAATAGTTGGTTCATGGATGTGACCACAATACATACATTTCCATGCAGTAGGACAATTCTTCCACTTCTAATGCATACAATCAATGCTCCCTAACATTCCAGGAAACACACAATTTTTTCCCACCTTTAGTAATTTAACAATGTCATCTTTGTTTGGCGTCCTCAAGTACACATCTGAAAAAATTGCAACCATTGTCTCAACAAACCTTTGTAGGCTTTCTGTTGCAGTGCTTTCTCCAATCCTTACATAATCATCTACAGAATCTACCGCTACTTCAGAAGTAAGCATCCTCATAGCTGCTGTTATCTTTTGAAGGGAAGACAGACCAAGAACTCCAACAACATCTTGTTTCTGGACAAAATAAGGATCATATGCTTCCACCATAGATAAAATACGAAGAAAGAGACATCGACTCATCTGGAACCTTCTCTTGAATAAATTGGGAGGATATGTAGGCGTTTCAGAGAAGTAATCTTGATAAAATCTCTTGTGGCTTTGAATTCGATTACGATAAATAACTGCATGACCTTGAATGGAACTACGACGTAATCCCAATTGTCTCGCAATATTTAGTTGCTCTTCTTCTGAAGCAGCTATTGCAAATATCTCCAATTCACTATCAGAATTAGAGTCATCAGTAATCATCTTCATTACACTATTGCGAGCCATGGAAATTAAAAGCAGAATGAAGCTAAGAGATAAACTACTGAAAATAAATATTAGGTTGTGTTTTGTTTCTTAAGCTTTTCAAGTTCTTGCCTAACAACTTCAATTTTCTGCAAAGTCAAATTTATAAAACATATCAAACAAATTCCAAAATCAAAACGCCAGCAACTTATATAATCTGTATTTAATTCATCAACTAATAGAAATGTCTTGTAAATAAGTAGCACTTCAATCCAACATACAACAAGCAATTATATTTAGCCTTGGAGTACTTTAGCAAGCATTCAACAAGAATTTCACTCAGTAATTAAATTATTACTAGTTCAAACATTCAACAATAGGTAGTTCCAAAATAATTTAAACATATAATAACTAGTTCCAACATAAACTACATAAAAATCATAGTTCTGCCTACAATGGAGAATCAAATCCAATAATAAATAAAGTCAAAAGCATAGTCCCAATAACTAAATCTTTTTTGGGTAGTTCCAACAACTAAATTTTTTTTTGGAAAATTTCCATTTGGCGGCGATGAATGTATTCTGCTTGCAATGGAGGCAGAGCACTCGTATCTATTGACATTATCTGCTCTTCTTCCTTCAATTGTTCCATTCACAACTTCTCTTTCTCATTATCAATCTTTTCTTGTTCCATTCGCGTCCTCTCTTTCTCATTATCAATCTTTTCTTGCTCTTGAAGATATGACCTTTCATACATTTCTATTTTCTTGTCATTCATTTTCTTTTTATCTTCCTTTAACTCCTCTAATAATATTAAAATAGGCGACCCTATTTCATTTCCACGATCTTTATTCTTTCTTTTATTTATTTATTTTTTTGGGTACATCAGAAAGAAAAAAGAAACAAGAGGACTAGGCCTCATTACTCCCATCCAGATACAACAAATCCGCAACTAACGCATGGCGGATTTCGTCTGGAGGTTCATTCACGATGAGCAGCTTAAGAGGTTGATTAGCTCCAAGTTTAGCTAAATTATCTGCACAAATGTTGCCTCCTCTGCAGACGTGTTGGACTGTACACCCGCAGCCCCTTAAGATGATCCTTGAATCCTCCACAATGCCACAGAAAGGGCATTTCGTACCTGGTTCTTCAGTGAGCAGCTGCACCACTTGTTCTGCATTCGTTTCGATGATGACCTTGTTCATTCCTCGCTGCAGTATGATCGTAAGCCCTTTATACACTACCCAGAGCTCCGCCTCCAAGCTGGTGCATCTCTCCATTCTGCCATAATATCCACTAATCCAAGCTCCTTTCTCATCCTGAAACAGCCCGCCGAATCCTCCATTGTTGTTCTTACCTTTAAGACTTCCGTCTGTGTTAAGTTTGATGCTCCCTGCAGGTGGACACATCCACAAAGACGAGCTATTAGTCTGAAGAGGAGCCGTAACAGTAGATTCAAAGGCTTTTTTAACTTCTGTAGTATATTCAAAAATAGTTTTAACAGATGCATAGAAGTTTGGTTGTTTGTTTTCAAAAATCAATTTATTTCTATTTTTCTAAATAATCCATAGAGTGATAGCAAAAAGCTGAGGTTGAGAATGCTTCCCTTTAACATTCAGATTTAACCAGACATCAAAAGGGATAGCACTCATTCTCAAATACCAAGCTTGATCAAAAACCTATGTCAAAATATTCATGGCATTAGGACAGAACCGCAGTAAGTGGTCTAGATCCTTCACAGTTTCATATCTGGGGCAATTGGGATTGTTACTATAACCCCTTGTGTGCCTCATTTTGTTTGTCAGCACTTTCCCAAGTAAAATAAGCCACAAGAAAGTCTTAATCTTTGGAGGAAGCTTGAGTTTCCAAAGCCAAACCCAACTATTCTCCATGGATTGAGAATGCATAATAAGATCATATGCACTAGATGTAGAAAATTCTCCATAAGAAGATTTTCTCCATCTCGGTTTATCCCTGCCACCATTATTTCTAGGGGGTTGAATTTTCAGTATCTCAGAGACAATGGGCATAGGAAAAGTGTTAGAGATATGAGTTAAATTCCACTTCCCATTAACATCAACAAGGGAGTCCACAGTGGTATCCTCCATATCAATGACATGCCTTGTGTTAGTAGCAGTAGCCTCAGACAAGGCCCTTTCACCACACCACCAGTCTTTCCAAACTCTCACCTGAGAGCCCCCACCAATGGTCCAATGAACCCCCTTAACAAGGAGATTTCTGGTATTCAGGATACCTTTCTAGATATGTGAGGAAACTTTACTCTTCTTCTTCCTGAGAAAGTGTTGATTTCCCAGGTATTTATTTCTCAGGACCTCTAACCAGAGACCCTCTTCCTTATTCAACAGTTTCTAGCCAAACTTGGATAGTAAGGCTAGATTTTGATCTCTAGCCCTTCTAATCCCAAGGCCACCATCATTTTTCTTATGACACACCTGTTGCCAGTTGACTAAATGCACTTTTTTCCTCTCTAAGGAATCTCCCCAGAGAAAATTGCGATTGAGTTTATCGATCTCATCACACACCTTATGGGGAAGCTCCAAAGTATGCATGGTATAAGCTGGGATGGCAGTGGTCACTGATTGAATCAGTGTTGCCCTCCCAGCTAGAGATAGCACACCAGTTTTCCACCCAGCAAGCTTTTGTTGCATTATTTCAAGAATAGAAATAAAGTGGTGTTTGTTAACTCTCGAGTGCAAGATGGGGACTCCAAGATACTTACCTAGATTCTGAGTTAAAACAATACCACATCTATGACTCAAATCTTTAGCCTTTCTCCTGTCAACATTAGGAGAAACAAATAGCTTAGATTTGGTGAGATTAACTTTTAGCCTAGAGGGCATACTAAATTCATTAAGCACTTCAAGAATGGTTTGACAGTTCACTATATCAGCTTTGGCAAAGAGCATCAAGTCATCCGCAAAGAATAGGTGAGAGATATTAGGGCCTTTCTTAGATAAGGGTAAACCCCTCCATTCCTTAGCCTCCACTCTATGATTGATCATATTTGAGAGCCTCTCCATACATAAAACGAAGAGGTAAGGAGAGAGAGGGTCTCCTTGCCTAAGTCCCTTACTAGGTTTAAATTCTTCCAGCGGTTCTCCATTCCAAAGAATTGCGGTACTTAAGCTGGTAACACAATTCATCACCAACTCAATAAACTTACAATCGAAATTGAATTCGAAAAGAGTTTGTTCAAGAAATTCCCAGGAAATGTTATCATAGGTTTTTTCCAAATCAATCTTAAATATCATGTAGCCTGCTTTACCTTTCAATTTCCTTACGGTGTGGATAGCTTCTTGGGTTAAGATAATGTTGTCACTGGTAGATCTCCCCGGAATAAAGCTGTTTTGGTTTGGGCTGATAATACCATTAAGCAAAGGTCTTAATTTGCTAACCAGAATTTTAGTAATGATTTTATAAGAGACATTACAGAGACTTATAGGACGGAACTGTTTAATGGATTCGAGGTTATCCACTTTAGGTATAAGATCTATAAGAGTTCTGTTAATGTCAAGAGGGATGGTTCTGGTAGAGAAACAATTACGCACAAAATCAAAAACTGATCCCCCAACAATATCCCAAAAAGAGTGGTAGAAAAACGCTTGGAAACCATCTCTCCCAGGAGCTTTGAAAGCTTGAATGTTCTTGACAGCTTTCCAAACTTCCTCAGGAGTAATGTTTCTAACAAGGTCAAGGTTGTCCTCAGCAGTGATATGCCTAAACAGATTATTCCAATGAGAAAAAGCAGTAGTAGGTGTATAAGAGAAAATATTTTTGAAATAATCGGTCACTAGGCCTTTCAGCTTAGAAGGGTTATCAACCCAACCCATCATTATTTTTTAGCACATCAATCTTAGATTTTCTTCTTTAGATAATGGTGGAGAGGTGAAAAAATTTCATGTTCCTCTCTCCTTGTGTGATCCAGTTAGAACGGGACTTTTGAAACCACAACAACTCTTCTTGGTAAAGGACTTCATTGAATTGCTCAATAAGTTGGTTTTCAAGGCTGTGGAGATTATGGGAGTAGTGAACGGCTTGAGTAGATTATATTCCATTTATACGTCCTAAGAGCCACCTTTTTTTCCTGAAAATATTGCCAAACACATTTCTGTTCCATTCTGTAGCCGAAAGGGCCAATGAGTGAAGATTATCTAAAAGATGATAAGGATTGGCAGGCAACCACTGCTCTTCAACAAGTCTACGAAAATCATTATGAGTAACCCAAGCAGCTTGAAATTTAAAAGATTTAACGGGAGAAAGGGTTAAAGATTTACCTTGAGTGAAAACCATAATTGGTGAATGATTCGAATAAGTGCGTGGAAGATTGCGAACATAGCCCTCAGGGAAGAGAGTTGCCATTCCGTGTTACATAAAGCTCGATCTAGCCTGACCATGGTGTTAGCCCACCCTTTACGATTGTTAGTCCAAGTAAGTCTTGGCCCCACATGTTACCCAAAAGACAACCTAAGAGGGGGGTGAATTAGGTTTTTACAATTAAAAAATAATAATACCCTATAAATTATGACTAGCACAATAGATAAATATAGTTAATGAAATAAATAATTAAAACAAGTGTTCTAACAACTATGTTAGTTAATGATTTTAGCATCGTGAAAATGTGAAATATAGCTACAACAATTTAAATAAAATAAAGAGATAAGGGAGAGAGAGACAAACAAATTTATAGTGATTCGGTTTCAACTTGGCCTACGTCCACTTCTCAAGCTTTACTTGAGATTTTTCACTATGCTCTAGCTTCACGAGGGTGCTAGCAACCTCTTGACAAATGGAGCAATCCTCTACGGATTTTACACAGACTTTCTAAGTCAAGAACATTGAGTGTACTACACTCTTACAAGGTTGAAAAGACGGTATTTTTGCTTTCACAGAAAGCTACAAGAATTATCTCTCAAAGATAGATATAAAAATGAAGCTTTGGTTTTTCTGTAAACCTCACACAAGAAAGATAGGCTTAAAGCTATAAGGCTCAGTGTATAATTTCTGAGAGAGGATGTAAACAAAAATTGAAGAATACTTTTCAGAGAATTTTTCAGAGAATAGATGTGAGTGATTATAGATCAAAGAATATTTTCAGGTTTTTTTTGTAACTGGTTTTACATTAGAGGCTTTGGTATATATAATGAAAATTATAGCTGTTTATAGCCGTTGTAGTCATCATTACTAATTTGAATATCTTCCACTTGAACCTTTTGAACCTTTTGAACTATTCATTTGAATTTATAGCCGTTGTAACTCCATCATTACTAATTTGAATATATTTCCCTCCATCATTACAAATTTGAATATCTTCCACTTGAATCTTTTGAACCTTTTGAACTATTTATTTGAATTTATAGCCGTTGTAACTCCATCATTACTAATTTGAATATCTCTCCCTCCATCATTACAAATTTGAATATTTTCCACTTAAATCTTTTGAACCTTTATTTTGTGTTGTTTGAACTCCTGATTTAATCAAATATTAAATACATTTTAACAACATTTAGGATAAAGATTTAGGTGAGAAATAATGGGACAAAATAAATTTTGATTCTATTTTTCTCTTTCAAATAAATTAAAATATAATTAAATAAATCATCAAAATAAATAAGTCTAACACCACACAACCCATATCCATAAGATTACAATCATTGATTCGTTCAACAAATTTTTTGCTTCTCCGACGAGTTTGACTAATGTTCTGGCTTTGATTTTGTGTAACTGAAAAGCTATGTTTTTCCTCAGAGCTAGAATAGTCATTAAAATCACCGGCAACAAGCCATGGCTCTTGGGTGTTTTGGGCTACAGATTCAAGTCCTTCCCATAACTCATCTTTCATCCGGCTGTTTGGGCTGGCATATACTGCAGAGAGCACCCATGTTGGATAGTCTTGTCTAGAGATGGTTGCAGTAATCATTTGGGAGTTTGCCTCTATTACTTGAACATTAGCTTGACTGGGATCCCAAAGCATCCATTTTCCCCTACTGCGGCCAACTGGGTCTACATGAGTTGAAGCCATAAACCCCAGTTGATTGAAATACATACCCATAGTGCTAAGTTCCACCTTTGTTTCTAGAAGGATTATCATATTAGGTCTGTGAAGCCTCACAATGTCCCTCAGATTCCTTTTGAATCGATCGTTTCTGGCACCCCTATAGTCCCAAAGCAGAATATCCATGGATGACATTTGGAGTTGTGGTATTTCTTCCTCTTCAGTGAGGCCCAAGATGACTTTGCTGTCTTCAGATTGTCGTCCAGTGTTGTCAACGGCTTCACCAGCACAATGTGATTCACGTTGTGTGCATCCGTCTCCCTCCATGGTTGAATTAGGAGTTTCACTTCGTTTCTCCACCAATCTACACCGACGTGGTGATAAGCTTCTTTCCCTGTCTCTAAAAACATCAGAGCTCTGAATTGATCCACTCGGTGTTTCACTAGTTGGATCTCTTCCACCAATCGAAAACCTCCTGACTTTCTTTTATTCAAACGTTCCTTTTTAGTCTTCTTACCCGGTGGTCCTTCAAAGTCTACATTGTCATTATGCGAGGCATCTTTGTCCTCTAAATTGATTGAATCCAGTGTACAAGGAGAACAAACGTCGGGAGTTGCCACTTTTTTTGTGATTGTTTCTTCATGCTATATTCTTCTCGCTATTTTGGTTGATCTCTTAACTCATGCTAACTATGTTCAAATGAAAATGACAATTTGTATAATTCTTTGTACAATTTCTTCGCATCATGAATCTAAATAATAGATAAAAGAACACTAATTATCACAAGATCAGACAATTCCAACAATAATAAGTATAAAAATCTCAATGACATTAATACCTTGTCTTTTTCAGTCTTTCCACTTTGATTCAACCTTTGGATTTGGAAGCACCCACTGAACTTATTCGTGGCAAATTGAATCGTTGACCAATGATTCATTAAAGAAGTTTGCCTACGATTAGATGCAAACGTTTTAAACTGGTGGAAATACTCCCACAATCCTAGCCAATATGCCTTTGATTTTTGTTCATTCCCTTACATTGGATCTAATCTAATGTTAAGCCATGTTGATATGAGCACACTGTTTTCTTCTATAGTGAAGTTGCCACATCGTTATGATTTCTTGGTGGTTTCTATTTGAGGAGAGATTGGGGAAGATTGATCCCCTTGGTGAAGAGGTTCATCCATAAATTCATAGTCAGTTCCATCATTCATCAGGTTGGTGTAATATGCACCATTTTGTTGATAATCCATCTATAGATAAGGTAAACATTTTTTTAATTCTTAAAACTAAAAACTAATACTGAAACATTACTATTTCCACTGTGAAACACTTTGTGGTATAGCTAAAGATAAAAAAAATTATGGCTTGTAATGAACAAAATAAAAAAGCAAAGAAAACTATTTCTACTCTACACATGTTTATATTTGCTAGGATACCTGGGACTCTAATATTCTACTATCTGTTTCAAGGTCCTTTTTCTGGAAAGTAAAATTGCTTACTGGTTGAGGCTTCTACCACCACAAGCATTTGGATACGTTACCATTAACACTCTAGAATGGTGGTTATTGAAATGAGTTGGCCAATAGCTTTTTGAAGGCAATGATGGTGTTCTTTTGGGATTAGCTTGTAAAAAATATATATAAATGTCATCTAGATAAAATTTTTCAAACCAAGTATAATTGCCAAATAAAGGAGATAAAAATGAAATGGAGGCAAGTATATGCCTTCTTTGAGTGGAGTTTACAAAAATGAGAACTTAGAGGTTGCATTCTTCGTGCCTAATTAGTTGTAAAATTTAAGATTACAAAGATAATGTAGATATGAAACCCAAATAAGATAATGTACATATGAAACATATATAAATATACACAAACCCAATACATATATTTTTTTTCTAGCATTGATGATAAATTTGCATGCAAAGATACAAATAAATAACAATAAAACAAAGACCAAGCACACTCAAAGCAATAACATAAACAGGGCAACAAACAAACCCAAATCAAAACACACCCAAACCAAATACTGCATGCACATACACAAACCCCAATAAATATATATATTGTTAATCATAAAAATAATTGGGTTGTTGATTGTTGCTGCTGCTGGTTGTATAGTTCTTTTTGATCAGCAAAAAATAAGAATTTTATTGATACTAATTTTATGAAAATACAAGCAAAACCACCGATAAAGGGAGAGCATACCCTCTCGAAAATAACCCATAAACCCACAATTCATGGGATATCAATTATACCAAACCATCCAATAAATCATAAATCACCCAATAAACTATAACCCATGCTCATTTATAACCATCACCTAAAGCAAAAGAAAAAACAGAGGTAAACATAGTATCACCAAGGCAGCCACTTAACTCAAATCCATGCTCATCTATAACCATGTTCTTTTTTTTTTTTTTTTTCCTTTATCAATAAAATTTTTCGTTACTGATCAAATATACACATACACACACATATACATAACCCAAATAACTATTTAAACATACACAAAAATTCAACACATATACACATACAAACAAACCCAAATTAGACAATGTTCATAAAACCAAATCAGAAGGTATACATGGAGGGTTCAACTTGTATAAAGTGAGAGACTTGTATGGAGGAGAAAATAGGAGTTCAAGAGTGGGAAATAATGGCGGATTCAATTTGGGATTTCTCATAGATTGGAGGAAATAATGGCAGATTCAAAGAAAAATGTTACCCAAAAGACAACCTAAGAGGGATGGTGAATTAGGTTTTTACAATTAAAATTAATAATACTCTAATAAAAATTATGACTAGCACAATAGATAAATATAATTAATGAAATAAAAATAATTAAAACAAGTGTCTTAACAACTATGTCAGTTAATGATTTTCACACAATAAAAATGTGCAATATAACTATGGCAATTTAAAATAAAATAAAGAGATAAGGGAGAGAGAGACAAACAAATTTATAGTGGTTCGGCTTCAACTTGGCCTACGTCCACTCTTCAAGCTTCACTTGAGATTTTCTACTATCTTCTAGCTTCACAGGGGTGCTAGCAACCTCTTTACAAATGGAGCAATTCTCCACGGATTTTACACAGATGTCGCAAGTCTAAACTCTTGCAAATCTTAGGTGATTCACAATCACTCTTAAGATTTCAAGAACACAATGTTTGCAACACTTTTACAAGATGAAATGGTATTTTTACTTTCAAAGAAAGCTTATAATAAATATCTCTCAAAGATAGATATATAAAATGAAATTTTGATTTTTCTGTAAATTTCACATAGGAAAGATGGGCTTAAAGCTATAAGGCTCAGTGTATAATTTCTGAGAATAGATGTGAGTGATTATAGATCAAAGAATATTTTCAGGTTTTTTTGTAACTTGTTTACATTAGAGGCTTTGGTATATGTAATGAAAATTATAGCCGTTTATAGTTGTTGTATTCCTTTGAATTTATAGCCGTTGTAGTCATTTGAATTTATAGCCGTTGTACTTCTATCATTACCAATTTGAACATTTTCCACTCCATCATTACAAATTTGAATATCTTCCACTTGAACCTTTTGAACCTTTTGGCCTTTTGAACCTTTATAGCCGTTGTACTTCCATCATTACTAATTTGAATATCTTCTACTTGAACTTTTTGAATCTTTTGGCCTGCTACTGTGCTAGGCTGTTTGAACATTTGTTTTGGGCTGTTTGAACTCCTGATTTAATCAAATATTAAATACATTCTAACAACATTTAAAATAAAGGTTTAGGTGAGAAATAATGGGACAAAATAAATTTTGATTCTATTTTTCTCTTTCAAATAAATCATCAAAATAAATTTTGATTCTATTTTTCTCTTTCAAATAAATTAAAACATAATTAAATAAATTATCAAAATAAATAAGTCTAACAAAAAAGATTCAGTAAACATAGAGGAAGAAAAGAGAAATAGAGAAAGTACCATACCTTCACAAGGCATTGATGGAGAAGGCGTTGATGGAGAGAGAACTGAAGCTGAAGGATTTGGTGAGAAAGAGACCATATGTGTTTGGAGAGCCTCATTGGGCTCTTCAATTGTAGCCCGCGAAAAATTCTCAAGGTAAAATAACCAGCCCAATAGCTAGTTCGTTGGAGGCGCAAAATTAGAGTTAAATTGGCTAAAATGCCTAAAAGTTTGTTTTACCTATCCCATTGGAGTTGCTCTAAGCCATTCTTATGTGTCTTATTGGGCGCATTCCGAAATCTATTTGTATTTAATTTTATATTTTAAATTACATTTATTATTTATTTTTTAGATACAAATGATTTAATAAAAGAATTTTCAATATTCAATCAATTTATTTTTTTACATATATTTTATTCGATACATTCTAAAAGTGAATGGTTTAATCATCAAAATAAGGCCCAAAATAGGCTCAATGAGCTGCACAACACCTACCCAAACCTTGTATATGTGTGTTCTTAATCACTGAGAGTTGGATTGGCAACCAATTAAAAAAGTCAAAAAATTAAAAAGTCATTTAAAAAGTTAAAAAACTAAAAAATTATACAAAAAATCAAAAAAAAAAAAATTCTTTCTTTTTGCACTTTTTTGGTAGAAAGGCAAAAAAAAAATCTCAAACATAGTTTTTCAACAATGCTACATCCCCTAATTTATCACTTCTAAACCATCCCTAATGATGTGGTATTAAGGTTAGACCCCACATGATGAACTGTTTGACAAATCAAAATTTGATACTTATCAGACACATCATTAGAGGTGATTTTTAGGAATGATAAATTAGGTGTCTCAAACATTTTTTTTACAACTTTTTTACCTCATATTTTAGCTAAAAAAACTAAAAAATTACTAAAATATTCTATTCACAAACCAATCCTGAATTATAAAAAAATTTGAATCTCAATATATAGGCCTCATTTCATATAAACTTAAGTCATGTTTGGAAATTAACTATTTTAGTTGATTTATTTATTTTTATTTTTATATAAAAAGATGTGCAGAAAAATAAGGAGAATGATGTAATAATTTATAATAATTTTTTAATTTTTTAGCTAAAAATCATAGTTCCCATACGGGGCCTTATAAGTTAGTTTTTCTAATTATAAACTTTTAGATTCACAAAATGGTATAGAAGTCTAATTTTTATACCAATTTTCTAGACTTAGTGATGTGTAAAATAAACGATTAACTCATGATTACAGAAAACATGAGAGGGGAAATTATCTTAGATATTTTAATAACGATCTGGAGTCTAGACTGTCTCCAATTAGATATTTCAACTAGACGATCCAGCCCAACCCATTTTGGGCCTGTCTCGGTGATCCAAATTGTTTAATGTGTAGAACTTGTTGAGTACTTCATTCATGTAAAAAATCATGTTGATCAGATATCAATAACCACTTGATCATATCATATTTGTGTCAATAATTATTTTTTAAATCATATTTATCGTTGACATAAATTTTATATGATTAAGTGGTTATCGATATCTGATCAACATGATTTGTTGTAGGGATGAAATACTCGACGAATCCTCCATATTAAATGGTTCAGATTATTAATGTGAATTTCGTGATAAGTCCACATAGACCCAACAACATGCTCCAATTTGAAATAGCCATCGCCTTCTAATAAACTGCCACTACTCTTTAGGTTATTAACTTAAAAAAAGAAATAATAAATATGTTTAGTAGTATAACTTTTGATTATCTTTTAAAAAAAAATAGAACTTATTTGATTAAATAAATATATTATAATATCTATTAATTTCTTCAAAAGTTATAAATAAGACAAATGAAATAAGACTCTTTTATTCATCTGCATTTAAGGGTTTTTAGTAAATTAAAAATAAATGTAAATTCTAGGAAAAATTAGTCTAAGGTCTCTCTCCCATTTTTAGTAATGGAAGAGATCCACAATATTATTTTTTAATGTCTAAGGTCTCTCAACCCACACCTATCTATTACAGAGAAATTTGATATATCTCACGCTCTCTATCTCTCTCATGCTGCTTTTCTCTCTCTCTCGTTGAACAGCTGAACGCAGAGTTCACTTCATATGAAATTAATTCCTCTCCAAATCATTCTTTAGAGCAAAATCTCTCTCCATCCTCAGAAAATTTGATCTAGTAGTGAAGCTATGGAGTTCTTGATCATCAATACAAAAATTTATCAACCTCTGTACAAAGGAGACCGTTCCTGAACGACTTTCGACGTCTTCGATGGGCGGAAAAACTTGATCGGGCTAGGAAAATACAATCCCCTACTTTTCACCGACGAAGATCTCATGTTTTCGGCGCTGGAATCCGATGCTACCAGAACGCTTACAGATCTCGATCTCATCATCATCACCTGGTGTGCGTAATTCTCCTCCGCCTCGATCTCAATCTTCGATTTTCCGTCTTCTCTCTCTTCTTCGCATTCCTTGCTCTTCTGCATCCTGAACACCGACCAGAACGATGATTTCCTCTGATTAACCGGCGGCGAAGCTTCGGCGAATCGAGAATGGAGAAACGAAATCGCGAGCGATCGAGTGCTAGAACAATTTTACAAACTGAACTTTACGATCCCAAGCAATTGTTAGCAATGAAACCTTTTCAGATGCTTCCACCGGCACATTTTCTGCAACAATATCATAGCTCAGAACATTCAATATGAAATTCCATGAAACACATTAATACATACCAGTGGAAGACCCATTTTGCCACCCCATACATTTCCAAGCAGTGTAAGGCATGGAACCTTCCCAGAAGCCCATCAAGCTTTGAAAGTTGAGCATAGACCACAACATTAGGACTCACCCTTGCCTGTAGCAAATATACATGACATTAGTACATAGAAAACTAGAAAAAACAACATCAAGCCACCAATTCAATAGACAAAAAGTGTTTTAAATTATATAATTTTTTAAAAGCTTCATACCACCAAAGCACTTTGGTAAGTGGCAAATATGACCAGAGAATTTTATAGTCCAGAAAAATTTTGAAAATTTCTCTGGAACCTCCCAAAAAATTTCTTAGAGAAAATTTACACAGTGGCCAAAATCCCAGAGAATTTCTCTGGACAGAAATTCTCTCCAGAGAAAATAGGTTGGCTAAGAAGTGGCTTTGAGTCCCAATTTTACTCCATTTCCCATATATTTTTCAGTTCTGATTGGACCAATTTTACAACCTGAACTTTACGATCCCAAGCAATTGTTAGCAATGAAACATTTTCAGATGCTTCCACCAGCACATTTTCTACAACAATATCATAGCTTAGAACATTCAATATGAAATTCCATGAAACACATTAATACATACCAGTGGAAGAACCATTTTTCCACCCCATACATTTCCAAGCAGTGTAAGGCATGAAACCTTCCCAGAACATCAAGCTTTGAAAGTTGAGCATAGACCACAACACTAGGACTCACCCTTGCCTGTAGCAAATATACATGACATTAGTACATAGAAAACCAGAAAAAACAACACCAAGCCATCAATTCAAGAGACAAAAAGTGTTTTAAATTATGTAATTTTTTAAAAGCTTCATACCACCAGAGCACTTTGGTAAGTGGCAAATATGACCAAAGAATTTTCTGTCCAAAGAAATTTTGTCCAGAGAAATTCTGGAAATTTCTTTGGAACCTCCCAGAGAATTTCTCAGAGAAAATTTTACAGTGGCCAAAATCCCAGAGAATTTCTAGAGAAATTTCTCTGCTTTTTTTTTTTTGAGTTAAAAACCATAGCTGTTAGTTCTTCACATAATCTGGAAATTTCTCTGGTACAAGATTTTGAATTTTCTCTGGTAAAGGATCTGAATTTTCTCTGGTTTCATAGAGAAAGGATTCTATAGAAGTAAACAAATAATCACAGAGAAATTCACAGAATTTCTCTAGGCAATTCCCAGAATTTCTCTGTCTAGAGAAATTCTCTGGATCAAATTTTCTTTAGATCCATGTTGAGGGACTTTAGACATTATAAGAATATTGTATGTCCTTTATGCTATAAAATAGTAATACCAGGGACCCTAAAAAAAATCCCCCTAAATTCTATTTAACTAACGATTTTTTTTTTGTTATTTTTTTTTAGAGTTCAAAAAATAAAAAATAAAAATAATAAATAATAAAAATTGTAATATAAAACTGCAATCCAACATTATTAATCAACTCTCTATCTAAAAAGATATACATTATTAATCAATTTCTTTATTTTAATAAATAAATTAAATAAGTTGATTTATAGGTGACATCAAGATAGTGGTTCAACTTTAGATGAGATATTTGTTGGAATAGAAAGACAAAATGGTTTGGGTAGACGTGGGGTTGGTGCTATCTTTATTCACCCCAAAAAAAAGGGTTGGTGCTATCACAACGCAGTGTTGTGAGTCTGTGGGACTTCTCTCGAATTTCTTTTATATTATAAAATTTGTTGGGTAAATTATTTATAAAATAATTAAATTAATTGAATATATGTAATTCCATAACAAGAGGCATTTGGCATTTTTTAATTTTATTTTAAATTAATAAACGATTAGTATGATTTTAATTTTGTTTTAATTATAAACTAATGAAGGGATTACACATATTTAATTAATCTATTTTTTTTAAAAAAAATGATACATTGACAAATACTAAAATATAAGCTACTCAAATTATTAAAATAAGCTCGAGATGATCTCACGCGAGACCTCCCGAGACCCGTGCTGTGCCAACCCTGTTCCGATCCTGACTGGAACATGGTACAGAAATGAAAAACAGAGGATCCAAGTACGACAACATCCCATTTCTTTCCATTCATACATGGAACCTACCTAAATCATAAATATGTCTTTCCAATTCACATATTGGGGATGTTTGACAAAGACTTTTTTAGGTTTTTTGGGCTAAAATTTATAAAAGGATAAAATAAATTAAAATAGTTAATAAGATAAAATGTCACATTAAATCCATAATCATTTCACTTTTTCTCTTATAAATATTACATTCAGGGATTGTTTGGGATACACTAAATAAGTGTATTTTTTGACTTTTTATGAAATATAGGTTGGGTTTGAAGTGATGTGATAGAGAGATGATGTGACTTAAATAGGATAGTCACTTTTTGACTTTTTTTTATTATGCCAAACCAAGCCTCAATTACAAAAAAATTTAACTATCTTCTCAAACACAAAAATTTTAACTTATTAAAATAATCAAAAATTAAAATAAGCTACTAAAATAACAATTTCTCAAATACTCTCATTATGCACACTCACCTAAAACATTAGAAAAACAAAAAAATAAAAATAAAAAGGTCAAAATTTGGTCCCTGCTTTCCTAACGCCCTAGATTGCGGCATTGAAACAGATTTGGTATGAACCTACAAGCCGCTCTGTCATGACTTTATATAAAGAAAAACAAAGTGAAATCCAACCCAACTCAACCCAACTCAACCAAAACCTTCCTTTAAACCTTCTCTCTATCTCTCTCAATTCTATCTCCTCCAAAAACACCCAAAAAAGCAAAAATGCAACTACTTCTTCTTCAGCACTTGTCCCCCAAAACCCAAAACTCATCTTTACGCTTCATCATAAACCTCATTCTAATCTCATCTTCTCTATGCATAGTCATCTACCTCTTTCTCTCTCTCCTCCTCCTCCTCCACACTTCCAACTCCATAACTTTCTCATCATCATCATCATCGTCGTCGTCATCATTATCATCACTACGGTCCACCTCACTCGACCACATCGTGTTCGGAATCGCATCGAATCAAAACTCATGGCCGAAGCGAAAGAACTACGTCAAGCTCTGGTGGAGACCCAACCAAATGCGAGGCTGTGTCTTCCTCGACGACGACGACAACAACAACAAATCACCCCAAAACGACACCGTTTCATCTCTCCCTCCGATTTGCATATCCGACGACACGAACCGGTTCAACTACACGTACCGGGGCGGACTCAGGTCGGCAATTCGGGTCGCCCGGGTCGTATCCGAGACAGTGGCTCTGAACCATTCGAATGTCCGGTGGTTCGTGTTTGGTGATGATGATACGGTGTTCTTTCCCGAGAATTTGGTGAAAACGTTGTCAAAGTATGATCATGAGCTTTGGTACTACGTTGGGACTAATTCGGAGATGTATATTCAGAATAGGTACTTTTCTTTTGATATGGCGTTTGGAGGGGCTGGTTTTGCGATTAGTTATCCATTGGCAAAGGTTTTGGCGAAGGTTTTTGATTCTTGTTTGGAAAGGTATCCTCATATGTATGGAAGTGATGCTAGGATTTATGCTTGTGTTTCAGAGCTCGGTGTTGGGTTGACCCGAGAACCCGGTTTCCATCAGGTATGTGTATATGCATCGATTATTATTCGGAAAATGCTATGATGCAAATGATTTATCAAATTTTTTATTAAATTTTAGTGTGGAACTCATGCGAACTCACATATGTGTGAGTCCCGTATCCATAAAAAAAATTTGGTAATAATAAATCATTTAGTTCTCTAGCATTACTTTTATTATTCAACTCAAAATCTACGTTCATTTATGTAACTTTGATTGCTACATTAATTTAGGAGAATTGGATTACATATATAATAAATTAATATCTTCTATCTATGAAAAATACTATGATGCACAAGTGTACCTTATAATTAAGAAAAATGATACAATTTTAATTTTTTCAGTCATAGTTAAAAAAAAATGTCATAACTAAACATAATATGAGGCATAATTAAAAATTCATGAATCATAACTAAAATAATGTTATAATTAAATAAAAAAATTGGTCATGGTTAGAGAAAAAATGACATAATTAGGAGCGTATATACTCTTTTTAAAGGGATGTATATTAGAATTTTCCTCTATCTATACTTATTATTATTAAATACCACGTGACAACTTTTTATAGCATAAAATAAAAAGTTATTGATAGAGAATGGAGAATGTTTGAATCCAAAACTTTAGATTTCATTAAGAATACTTTTACCCTTTAGATAACATACATATTATGATATTAATTTTTTTATTATTATTACTTGAATTGCACATTCATTGCGTGTACCACCTGCTAGTTGTTATTATTATTTTTATTATATATGTGAATACTTAGATTGACATCTTAAATTTTGTCTCTTTTTATACCAAATGTCCAATTATTTAGCAGAAGAAAAACAAAAAGATTAAGTAAGAAAATAGAATAAGACATGATCTTAAAGACCATAAGACTCTTACCTATTGAGATTACACATATATATTAAACATCTTATTTTATTTTTATTTATTTAATTTGAACCGGCATTGCGTAGGTTTCTTCAGTCTTTGATGCAACAAATTTTTTTTTGGGTGGGTAGATGGAACAAATGTTACTGATGTGAATCTCATAAAAGATACTATCTGGTTTAGCTACCCAAAGTGGACCCAAAGTAGGCAGATTTAACTGGACATCAGACTAGGGAGAAGCTTTGCTTATAGTAAATAATTGGGTAAATTACAATGACCTTGAATAAAATTTAAAAAAAAAAAAATTGAAAAAATAGAGTTAGTCACATAGTTTTGACAAAATTATATTGAGTTTCTTTATGATTTAATTCATATAATACTAAGCACTATTTTTATCAATAATTTATTACTTACATGGATGAAAAAATAATATTGTTATCTATTTTAAATAAAAAGCTAAATTTTACGTTGTTTATTTTTGTATTTTTACACCATATATGTTAGTTTTAACCCATTTAGCCTTGCTAAAAGGAAAGTTAGTGTAATTATGTCAAAACTATGGAACTTGCTTTATTTTTTTCCAAACTTTAACGGAGTTCAGTATAATTTACCCTAAATAATTTGTTATATTATATTTGATTAAAGTGAAATGAATGGTGAGATAGAGGAAAAATATTTTATTATTCATTGTTGAATAAAGGGATAGATTTAATTTAAACATATTAATAATCCCATGTGGTACACAATCCAACATTAGAAGGGGGGGGAAAAAAAAAAAAAACACTAACCAAACAGTGGATTAGCAAACCCTCCCCTGTTTAATCCCCCAACAAAAGCAAACATGGCAGCAAGGTTTCACATATCTGTAATTAAATTAATTTGGTTAGCTTCTACAATTCTCCAAATGTAGTTAAGTCAAGAGAGGATGATGCAAAGTGCCTATCATATTGCCATCTTTATAGAGCTTTATTCTATAATGAAGCTAAAGAAAGTGCCCAAAATGCTTAAATGTCTCTCTTGTTAAAGATGCTATAAAGGTCTAATAATCTTTTGTTCAACAATTCCTCTGTTTTTTGTCATTTGAGGAAATTTTAATTCAAATTAGAAAACTCTGTACTACATTTTAGTAATATTGGGTATGTGAAATCTGATCAGGTGGATGTTAAAGGGAATATTTTCGGATTGTTGGCTTCCCATCCAAACACTCCTTTGGTATCTCTCCATCACTTGGATCTCACATCCCCAATCTTTCCAAACATGACAACTACCAAGGCCCTGGAACACTTGCTAGAAGCTTCCAAGGTCGATCCTCACAGGCTTCTGCAGCAAACAGTTTGCTATGACAGATGGTTTTCGTGGACTGTCTCGGTGTCATGGGGCTATGCTGTTCAAGTTTTCAGCAACCACATGTTCTTGCCTGATGTTCTTCGTGCTCAACGGACTTTTAGTCCGTGGAAGAGAGGGAATGCTCTTTCTGAATCGTATACTTTTGACACGAGCGATCATCACCCTGACCCGTGTCGAAGGCCTACTGTTTTCTTCTTTGACAAGACGGAGTCTGGTGATGGAGATGGAATTAACAGTAGTTACATAAGAATGATCCATGAAAATTGCACATTTGACATGGTTTCAGCAAAGAAACTTGAAGAGGTTAGAGTGTTTTCACATAAGATGGAGCTTGATATCAAGCAGGTACTTTTTTTAAGCTTTGTGCACAAATTTAACTGATATTTCCTTTAGCTCAATTTATATAATAATATCAAATGCACATAAATAGAACACAAAAAAGTATTATATTGTGAGGTTAAAATTCTTTTTTAGTGTGGTTAGTGTGGTGTGTGTCACACTTAAAATAAATCACAGTCACACGATACACTTATTGTGCTTTATTTTTATCAATTTATAAGTTACGTATTTTTCCTTTTTAATTTTTTTTTTTGAAATAGTGCAAAAATATTTTAGGAAGCCATGTTTTGTTGAAAAAGCTTACAAAATTCGGACGTATCTAAATAGTGAAATTTTTTATTCGAAAATGAAAAAGTTCACAAAAACAAAAATGAGTTGAAAAAATTAACCAACTTATAAATTCCAGCCAAAAGAATGCTAATTCAATATCAATAATTCTAGGAACTCTACTCTCTGAACCACTGATAAACCACCTCAAATTTTTTGCATGTGGGACCGTAACAAGTACGGGCATCACATGCAGGTATGGGAGAGGGTTATGGTTTTGTTGAAGGTTGATTTTGTGTCTGTAAAATTATTAATTGAACATTGTTATATCTTCTTGTGCTCTTTGAATGCTATAAAGAATATTTTCATACCATTTTGTTTTTGTTGTTACACAGTTGCGGGCACCGAGGCGGCATTGTTGTGATGTTTTGCCTTCTTCAGCTGGGAAAGTAATGGAAATTGCCATTAGAGAATGCAAAGAAGAAGAATTGATTTACATGCATTCATAGTGTGTACCTATGACAGAGTAAAGCTATCACTAGTGAAGCCTTCATGACCGTTTGATCTTACTAAATTACATTGTCATTGCCAAAGAGATGGATCAGATAGGAAAAATGGTAGGTACCTCGGTGAGACATAAACAATCACACAACTCCGTTCCACACACATTTTCATGTAAACAGTGACAGACACAAGCCTATAATGTTCGAGAGGATCAATTATGCACTATTGCGTACAACATATTTACACAAGATTCAGACAATATGAGACCCATACCAATAGATGGCCTGAATTTCACACAAAAGTTGCATTTGGATCATGAATTTGAGTAAAGATTTGAAAAAGGATAAAGAAAAAGTGAGGGAATACACTAAGCTTGTAAAGAAAGTTCAACTAATCTTGTGCATATTGGGCATTGTTTATTTTCAGCATGTAAAGGAACACATGAATTATTCAATGTCACTATCGGTTGTGAAGGAAAAGAAATGGAAACTGTAACAAAAATTTGACTTTCAAAATTGATGAATGTCTGTAGTTTGAAAATAGGTGCTGTCATCTAACATTGTGATGAGTTGTGTTAGGTAATCTTATAATTGTGCTTTTAAGAAAAGATTTTGATTTGATCATTTTAGAAAACATGTGATTTGATTTTGAAATATATGCCTTTTATTAGGAAGATGACTCCAAAAGGTCAAAATGAACTAGGATGGCATGTCGGGAGTTTGATTACAAGTATGGAGGCTGCAATTCCCTTGTCTTCTTATTTGTGAAAGAAAGGTTGCTATATGTTACAAGAATACTTCACTCAAACCCTTCTCATCTTATTTGATATTTTGAACGGCATGATAGGCTTCATGATTTTCAAATATAATAAATTTTACACATATGTATAGCCTTTATTGAATAGATACATAGAGGAGATAAAATTAAATCTAGTGACAAATTAAATAAAGCATATGCTTCAATCTTTGGCTTGCCAACACAAAAGTAAGTGTGTTTGGTTTGAGTTTTTTGAATTAAGTTTTTTGGAAATTGAGTTTTTTAGTTTTCGTATTTTTTTGTTTTTTGTGAATATTTTTTAAATTTTAAACATTTTTTTTACTTTTTTAAATGCACCTTAGTTAGATGTATTTAAAAAGTAAAAAATTTGTAAAAAAATATTTTAAAAAATTAATAAATACATAAAAATATAAAAAATATACTGAATTCTTGTATTTTTTTTTATATTTTTGGTATTTAGTGAATTTTTAAAATATTTTTTTTACAATTTTTTTACCTTTTAGGTGTATTTATGTTAGGTATGTCTAAAAAGTAAAAAAATTGCTTAAAATATTAAAAAAAATCAATAAAAACAAAAAAATACAGAAAATAAGAATATAAAATTTTCTGAAAAATATTTTCTGAAAAATAAAAACAAGCAAGCTGATACTACTAAAAATCTCAAATTTTTTATTTGTTTATTTTTTTCGTGCCATTGCCAATATTCCGTAACTGTTGCAAATTAGCTGCGACAAGTGAGGTGAGGCAAAAGTAAGTGTGACAAAAGGTATATGCAACCTCTTCATCCAACCTATTCTACTGTTTGCTACACTTTATTTATTTTTATTTTTTGTGATGATGGGTAACCACTAGGGGTGTGCGCGGTGCGGTTCGGGCGGTTTAAGAGTAAAATTACAAATCGAATGGCGGGTTAGCGGATTAGCGGATTGACAAATTACAGTTTTGGCGATTTTTGGCGATTGGCGGATTGAAGAATATTTTAACTAATTATCATACATTTGCATAATATATAACAGTATTTTTTTTTTGATAACTCAGGGTGTCCGGGCCAGCTTGCATGCACCTCGACTAATCCTTGGGGGATGAATCCCATCGTCCATTAGTGGGGGCCCATTTAAAGCCAGAGCAAAGCTTTGTATGGACTGGCCCAATACAATGATTGATAGCACTTAAGAGGATATAACACTAATTTGTATATATTTTTTAGATATATAACACAAAATAATGTTACATAATATTTTCACAGATATAACCACTAATTTGTAATAAATTTCATATCTTAAACCTCTCTCACACTCATTTTTACGTTGATATTTTATTGGAAGTTAAAAAATATATATGTATTAACTATAGCGGAGCGGTTCGGTTGGCGGATTATCAATTTTAAAGTTTAAACCGCGGTTAGCGGTTAGAGCGGTACGGATTGATGCGAATCGGTGCGGTTTTAGCGGATTGGGCGGAATTTTGCACAGCCCTAATAACCACACACCATGTAAGTGCTAAAGGAACCAGTATTGTAACATTTTATTGTTGTCTAGAAACATTTACCTGGCATAAATTTTCAAAACTTGTTTTATATATTATTTTTATCAGAAAAAAAAAAGATTAATTGAATATCTATAGACTTAAAAGAAAAGCACCACTACTAAAAAAAGTGGTTTTTGCGACCGTCACAAGCCGTCGCAAATAATAAAAATACAATCGCAAAAGACCTTTTGCGACGGCTCATGCGACAGCAAATGGGGGTCGCGATTATGGGGGTGGCAAATACTTTTTGCGACGGCAAACAACGGTCGCAAATGATTTGCGACCGTCTAAACTACTTATGGCGACTGCTATTTTGCTGTCGCAAAAAACAAAAAAAAATGCTAACATATTTTTGGTGACCATCTTGTTACCGTCGAAAAAAAAAAAAAAAAAAAAAAAAAAAAAAAAAAAAAAAAAAAAAAAAAAGTGTGTAACATTAAACACTCAAAATTGAAGCCATTGCATTTGAGTCTCAAAAATTGAAGCCATATGTGAAAATTATTACAACTAGAAATAGAAAAAAGTTCTTTAGCCTCAATATCACTGTAAATCCAGCAACTAACCCATTATAGAATGAACTTTAATGAAATTGAAAATAACCCATTATAGATTGAACTTACAACCAAATCCAGCAATTGAGGCTATTTGGTCCGTGTTTCTAGCGAAGACGACCAGTGTTTCTAGCGAAGACGCTCTGTCGTAAACTGCTACACCAGCACGCTTTTTGGTCCGTGTTTTAGCCGAGCCAATATTTTTTCCCCACCGAAGAACATCCCTACAGTAGAGATTTATTAAATGCCGTTAGTATAGCAACTTGGTCAATAGCAAAAACTCTAGTATACTTTCCAGTTTCTATTAATAACCTTTTTAACATTGAACAGATAACTACAAACAAAAGCACAACACCTATAGAGGTTTCAAAAAGGTATCATATGTGAGAAGCACAACCTTGACCACAAGTACCTTCCAGTGGGTCACTGAAAGTATTAAAAAAAAAATTTAAAAATGAAGCAATGACCTCTGATCCCATAGAATGGAGAAATAGTATTCATGTAGCCAACTCCAAGTAGCTGGGACGAGGCTTTATTGAGTTGAGCATATGAGAGAGAGAGAGAGAGAGAGAGAGAGAGAGAGAGAGAGAATCTCATTGAAGTTCCATGAAACTCAGTAGTCAAAAAGAAAGAACAATAAATGTGAGAGGCACTAAGATTGAAAATTCAAAAGCTCTAAAAGGCATTACTTGTCCTCTGGCATATTTAATTATATCATCATTTCTCCTATGAAAAATAAGGTAGCATAACTCCTTCCAAATACTTTACTATTTAGGTATGAAAAATAAGGTAGCACAGTTGAGCAAGATAGGCCTTGGGGAAGGAAAGTAAGGAGGGGAGTACAAAAGGATATAGAAGCACAAAAGTGATTCTCTCAAGCAGCAGCCAAACTCAATGACCTTCAAATACAACCCAGATTATTGCATTCATACTACGACATCCACAGAAGTAATACTGTAAAGATGAAAAATGTGTAGGTGATGCTAGAAAATAAAAGGGTAACTCTAAATATTCATCACATGCTTGGCATCCAAAAAATATGTACACAAGTAGAGAAAGGGGAGGGAAAAAAAAAAAAAAAAAAGCAAATAAAATGATTAAGGAAAACCATTGCAGACCAAAGAATTTCATTACCATGAAAATTGAAAAATTCCAAAACTCTATGCTAAGGAAAGGTAACTATTATACTCTTGAAATTTGCAGCAATATATGGACAACATCCTTAAAAAAGCCAAATTACTGCTAATTTAGCTAAACATCCACATATTATGATGAAATATGGACAGTTCATACCTGTGCCTCACAACGTACTACTGCCATTACACGGTCATTATATTCTTCAATATTCAGTGGTGGAAACAAGAAGTGTCTCCTAGCATATAGCTGCATATAGATCAAGAAACATAAAGAATTACGGGAAGGGTGAACTTAATGAAGAAGGTAAATACGTCAATAACTACGAAAAGGCAAATTAGGAGCATTATGATTTTAATTCCACGTGAGGGATTACTAGCTTCCTAACGCAATGACAGTGGATTTGCTTTCCACAATGACATTAGTAGACCTTTTTTACTCATGCAAAGTTGATTTTCCACTCCACATCGATGACTCCATATCTCGTAGCAAACAGGTTTGATATTGCAATTTTGTAATTCCATATATGAATTCTCAAACTGTTGAACAAGGGTGTCCCAATTCCAACTTATGCAACCAAAGCCAATGGCACTAAGGTTAGAATGAGAAGTTAATTGATATCATAGTTTAGTTTTACTCACGAGGATATAATAGTCTCCTTGGCAACCTTTGTAATGGACCAAAGGAATTCCATAACAAACATTAAGAGTGCTTCATGAAGAGATGAAAATCAAACCATAAGATTTTTAAACCAGTCATTCTCAAATAATAAGGCATGAAAAATGAAGTTTGATTGACAATGCAGATGAATCTTGCATACCTGTAAACTTGCCACTCAGAAGGAGGACCATAACTGCATCCTTTACTCTTTCGATGCTCAAGTTTCAAAGCAACCTATTGCCAACCCCCCACCCATAACAAAGAAAAGAACAAAGAAAAAGGGAGACCATCATTACTGACAGAATAAATTCCAAAGAAATTGTCCAAATATCCAACAGACCCATGAGAAGAAAAAACATATCTCAACAGCATCTGAGCCAGTGCACCCTGAGCTACCTGTCACCCTTCTTCCGACATAAACTTTCCCAAAATCCCCTTTTCCCAGCTTTCTCTCTAACTTGTAAATAGGGGAATCGCCAAGCTGTACCTGAAGTGAAACAATCAGCACAAACAACCATCTAAAATTTGATAATCATGGGAGAAAAGGTTTATCAATTTCTAAAAATATATCCTCAATATTCCACTAGTAAACTTTTTGCTTTTTCTTCTTTACAATTATGTACCTTCTTGCACAAGACCTTCTCTTAGAACTACACCATATACCCATTCTAGAAAATAAAAAAAAATCTTTCTAATTATAGTTATAGATCTAGTCCATATTGCTCACAAGTTTAATCATGAACATGAAAACATGTCATACAAGAAAAAATATAGTTTTCATCGATCATAGAATCTTACTTTTTCTATTTAGTAGTATTACATAGACGCTTGTATACTGTAGACACCCCATTTTTGACCGACCTTAAGACTCAGACGTCACCGATTGAGCGCTCGGTGATGTTGCATACTGTGCTCGTTCAGAAGTCTCAGAGTCACGGCCGTGAGCCCTGCCTCCGGACTTCTGAACCCTCTTCTGTACCTTGTCTCGGTTTGCGAACTAGACTCGGTTTTCTCTGTTTCTTTTCCTGAAGGGAGGGAGAGGTCCCGTAGACCATCTCTCAGTGGCCGTGGGCTACATTTCGTGGCCGTAGGCCATTTTGCCCATTTCGGAGCCCGGTTCCCGGTTTTCGGAGCCCGGTTCCCGGTTTTCGGAGCCGTCAGGCCGTGTGCCTCGGTTCGGGACCGTCTAACCATCTCCGATTCCTCCGGTTTTTGGCATGCATCTTATTTACTCCCTTTTGAGGGATACTGAGGTCCGAGAGACCCACTTCGTGGTCGAATGCCACTTTCGGTGCTTAACAGCCTATTTTTGGGACCCCGAGCTGCGTGTTTTGGCCCCGAGCATTCGTTTTGCATCGGTTTTCGTTCATTTTGGCAGGTACCTCTGTTTTATCACCAGGAAGGTCACTGAAGAGTGAGAGGCCAGCAATTATCTCAGCAATCAGTTATGCTCCTCCGGCGCCCTCCGACGCCCGTTTTTCTCACTTCCGAGCCAATGTTGACTACCCTAGGGCCATTTTCTTCAAGCCCAAACCACATATTTGTGTTGTACACACATGGGAGGACCCTAAAAGTCTATGGCCGGCCATTAATTCCATCTTCCACTTTTGAACCTCTTTGAAAAGTGGCCTATTCTCTCTCCTGTTTTAGAGTTGCCAATTTTGAACCACAGGGTTGTGTTGAGGAGACATGGGAGGCCACCAATATGTGGTGGCCGGCCAGAAATTCAACTTTCCATTTTTTCCCTTGGCCGGCCGGCCACCTGCAACCCCAAAAGCTGGCCGGCCTTCTTCCTTACACCTGCTTTACCTCAGATGTGACCTTTGTTTCCCCCCAGATTCTGTATCCGGGGGGATAACTTTTGGAGAGAAATGTTAGGGTGTTTCCCTCCCCCTCTTCCCCTTCCTACTCCCCCTTTTGGTCCATATAACCAGCTGCCCAAGTGTTATTTTGGGGTTGAAAAAAAATTGCTTAAGGGCTCTTGCATTGCCTCTCTCTCCATCTCTCACTTTCAAGCTCCAAAATCCCTAAGCCCTATCTCATTTCTTCATCACCACCAAGAACCACCACCACTACTCCATTTCCAGCAGTTGGGAGGGCTTTCCAGCAGCTAAGAAGCACCATTTTTCAAGTCAAAAGGAAGCAAAAGTTTGGTCTTCAAGGGTAAGTCCATCTCTCCCTCTTTTGAGCTCATTTTTACCCTATTTCTTAGCCCTATTTTCTTGCTGTTTTAAGCTCCGACCAAAACTGAAAAGGTCATTTTTTTGAGCTATATTCCATGTTTTTTTAAGTGCTCAACCTTGTTTGAGCCCCCCATTTGGTACTTGCTTCAATACCTCTTTGTATGCCATTATTTTGCATGGTATTTCTAACCTATGTGTGATCTGTTTTCGAGCATGATATAAACTGTAAGTTGGCTTATTTTCATCCTCTCTACAACATTGTAGAAGGGCTCAACACTGTTGGGGGCCTCCATGTTGTACTTACCATTATACCCCTCTTTGGCCCCCATTTTTGCATGCTTTTTTAGGCTTATCTAGCTTCTGTTTTCGGCCATCATCAGAACTAAAAGTGGCTATATTTTGACCTTCTTGGCATATTTCATTAAGGGTCTTTGGCCATTTATGTATATTTGGTCTACTTCATGTTATACCCTCTTGTGGCCTTAATGTTGCATTGCATTTTGAGCATGTTTTCATATTGATTTGAGGCTTTTCATCTACTGTAAATGTTCATATTTTTAGCCCCTATTCAGTGTTGTAGAAGGGCATTTTTCCATTTGGGCATTGCATCTATCACTTGCTTCATGACCTCCCTTGCGGAGCCATTTTTGTATGCCATTTTAGCCCTACTTGTGATTGCTGTTTGGCCTTGTTTTGTACTGTAAAAATGTGAGTTTTGGGGCTTCCTTGCTTCTTCCTTTTCATGTCATGTATCAATTATGCATGTATGGTATAGCTGTAGGCCATTTTATGCATTGAAATCCATGTTTCGGGATCATTTCATACATCGGGTATTATTTCGCCTCATCTCGGGGCTGTTTTGCCCCCCTCATTTTGCCACTGATTTTTGCATGTTTGCATATCATATTCCATGTCTTTGCCATGTCTCATTAGAGTGGCATTTCGGTGCCCGAGGGTCCGTTCTCGGTTTGTGTGCCCGCGGGCACGCACTTCGAGGTATCTTGTTTTCATCTGATGACCTCCTATGTGAGTGTGGCTGAGGCTCTCTCATGTTGGTATAAGCCCATTATTGCATTGCGTATGCCATTTCACCTGTAGCATTGTGTATGCCCGGTTGTATATTACCTCGTATAGCGTGTATGCCATTCCATGACATTGTGTATGTTAGGGTTGCATATTAGCTACATTTCATGCATATCATGCATATCGCATCGTGTTCGGGATAGGAGTTAGCCCGGGCACGGGAAACGAGGCACGTTTCGTGCTCCGAGCGACGGAACGGGTCTCAATCCCCAAGTCACCGACGCTCCGGACTATCCATGATGGAGTTAGGTTTTGTTGTAGCATTCATGTGCATTCATCCTATATTGAGTTGTGCAAATCGGCTCCTCGGCCATCATGCATCGATATGCGTGATTGATGGCACGAGGATCGAGACATGCATATATTTGTGAAATACATTGCTATGCCCCTTTCCTGCTCTCTGTTGCAGCAAAATGGAGAATCAGTAACTTTTCGGAGTCTGGCGCGCTTTCCAAGAATAATCACAAAACAGAGGCTAATTGGGGCATCTCAGTGGATTTCCGCGCAAGACAGCCCAAACATACATCGTTCATCAGAATCAAGGCAGTCCCTGGCTTGCATGTCAGTTTTATTATTTTCTTAGTTAATTTGTAAACTAATTAGGAATTTGTACATTATTTGGACTGTATTATTTGGACAGTACTATTCTTTTATTCAGGACTGTATATTTATTCAGACCCTCTATGCGAGGGCATAATTGTAATAAGTGTGGGTGAGTGTGATGTATGTCTTCCAACCCCACGTCTTTCTTCCCTTTTATTTACCTGCTTATGATGGTTAGATTAGGGCATATTTCAATTAGCATACAATATGACAGCATGTTTGCATCATTCATCTGTTTTGCACGCACCGGGCTCGGCGCATCATACAAACCGCATTTGTATTTCAATTCCAAATTGAATACGTGTTAGTTGTAGCATTCCACATGCCATGTTTAGAATAGCCGAGCCTGCTATAGTTTGCATTTTGCATGTGTTGCATTAGGCAATTCTGTGTATCTAGGATCATGCATGGATTTCTAATGAGTTTCTGTTTTGGCTTGGAGTACTTGGTGAGTTTTTATGCTTTAGCATCATTGCATGCGTGTGAGTGTTGCCATGAATAGCATGCTTACCATGAGGCTAACTGCTTATGTGATATAACTACCTTGAATGCCTGTGGGTGAAGGTTGTGTTACTTGAATTGGGACAATTCATCAAATGTTTGTTTTAAGCCCACTAGATAGTGGCAAAATCATGTTTTCTTAAGCCCACCCGAGGGTGGCAAATCCACGTCTTAGCCTACCTGCGGGTAGCACCATCAAACCATTTTCAAACAAACAAACATGAAATGTTTTGTTCCAAATCAGGTGACTCAGTCTATACTTATATGCTGTGCGCATCACATAGTAACCTAGGCTAATAACCGGAATAAGAACACACAATGTTTTCAAAAATAGATATCATGGTTAGTAGAGGCGGTCTTTGACCGGGCGAGCGGGGGTGCTCACAAAGTGACCTTCCCCAATCGTACCCAAGTTCTTGAGCCGAGGCAACTTTGGTGATGACGGACACGTGGCCTTTGGCACCGAGTCAGGGTTTCCTAAATTTCCCAAAAATAAAATATTTAGGTGGCGACTCTGTATCTGGCAAAGCAATCCATGTTTGGCATTTCTTTTCAAAAAATCTGTTTTCAAAATCGATTTGCCGGATTTGGACTCTTTGGTTCAAGATTAAGAACCGTGACATTTGAGTCCTTGAACTGTAGTGACCCCAATATAAACGGAACGGGACTTAACCCTCCCGGGGCGTTCGGGGACGTCTACATATACCATTTACCCATAGAAGTATATGAAATAACATCTCTATCTAAAATCTATGTACTTAACAAAAATCAGATTCTTTCTAAACAGTTATGTACAATTACTATCACGAAATTATTAATTATCTCACATGGAACCTAGTTGGCTTCTCAGAAAATATTTACCCATCTTCACATAGACAAGCTTCAAATATTGAATGAGAACATTGAACCCAATAGTTACAAAAATGAGTAGTGGCTGGAAATTCATTGTAGTAGCTTAGGCTACTCAGCACAAAGATACAGACATTTGGACTCACATGATTCAACTCAGAAACATTTCTAGCGTAATACATGAACAAAGAACTCTTCAACTCTATATAAATCATACACCTCTGACTTTCAGATGTACTCTAAAAGTGTATATAAAGATTTGAAGCAAGGTAAAAGCTCTTAAAGCAATCCTACCTTTCGTTTGGCAAGGTAAAAGCTTTTAAAGCAAGATTTGAAGACTTAGAATTTGAAGGTTTTTGGTAGGGTTGACATCAGATTGTTGGACAATATTACATTGTTCGATGGAGAAGATGGATCAGGAAAATAAAAAAGTGCAGGGGGACAGGCTTATGTTATTAGAGGTGGTTAGTTGGATGCAAAAAACCAGAATGATTTATACGAAAGAATTTTCAAGTATTGAAATTCAATTTCCAACCAAACCACAGATTATAATGTTTTTTCATAAAAGAAAAACTCCTGTCTTTGTAAGACATTCATGCCAAAGAAATCACCAAAACACACATGGTTCAAGTAAGGTCATTCAACACCTTCCAAAAGCTAATTGAATATCTGACTGACAATTTAATTAGTAAACAACTCAAACATTTCTGATTCAATTCACAGTAAATTAGTTATATGTTTCTTGATTGGATCAAATAAATTAGTTAGTTTTCCTCCCTCCCTCTCTCCTTTCTCCAAGCATATTCAAAAAATATGATCATAGAAATCACCAAAGACATTCACAACATCCAACAAGCAAAAGTTCCAACAGCAAGAGCAATGGTGATAATGATTCATGTCAATGTCAATGCTAACAGATCAATCAACTAGAAAATCCAATCAGCATGATCAACAAACTAATTTAATATCACATATAAATCAAGCAAATTCAACACTAGGACATTTTATCTTCCAAATTCAAATTTACCAGTTCTTGCCTCAACAAATTCAAAATTGCCGATAATAAATGAAATCTTGATTTCAAGTTAAAAACAATAATGTACTACTCACTATAATGTATTGAAGAAGAAATTAAAAGATATACACTAATAGATATGGAAAATGCAAGAAAATAGGGCAAGAATAAAATGAGTTGAACCAGTACATACCTGTACGAGGATGAGACGAATTAGTCGAACCAGAGCTTCCTCGTATGATATGTATGTGTGGCTAGAGATAGATAGATGGATAGATGGATAGATAGACAGATAGAGAGAGGGAGAGAGGGAGGGATTGGGGGCGAGATTGAGAGAGAGATTCATACCGCTGGAGATCTTCAAATGACGATGACGAGCGCGAGAGCAGAGCTATACAGGTCTGTTGAACCCGTGCGAGAGAGAGAGAGAAAGAGAATGATCCGCCATAGATCTTTAGAGCTATTTGTCAATTCTCTCTCTAGAATCATCTAGAACACAAGCTATCAGAGATACATACACAAATATATCCATGTATATAAAGAGAGAGAAAGAGACCTGGAAGAGGTTGAAGAGGGCAGGGGCGAAGGCGAGGCAGCCGAATGAGAGAGAAACGTTAATGGCGACCTGAGAACTGAGACCTTCGACGATTGATTTGAGAGAGAGAGAGAAGGGGGGGAACGATATCAATGTTTGTGAAATAGGGCTAGGGCAATTATAAGGAAAAAAAAGGAAGAAAAAATAAATATAAGGAACAAATAGATTATTTGCGACTGATAATTAGGGGGTTGCAAATAATATAGTAGCAAAAGGTCATTTTTCTAGTAGTGCACACTAGTTTTCAAAAAAAAATAAAAATAAATAAACTGTTAGAATAATTTTAATAATTTATTTTAAAATAGTTAAAACTTAATCATGAAATTACACATATTCTATTAATTTAATTTTTTGTGTGAATAATATATTTAATAAATTTTAAAATACAAATAATTTAAATTATCAAAATAATCTCGAGACAAGTTGCCAATAGATCTCACAGCATGCTACCCAGGTCCTTGACAGGCAAACTTGACGTGCTAGCACTAAACCAAAGAGCAACCAACCAAAACAAAATAACCAAACCCAAAAAGTACTAGTTGGTTAGGATGACTATTGAAGCAATTTTTTATGAAAGAAAAGAAATATAATACGTAATTCTAATTTAATTAAATTATATACTACTTTATTTCTTAATTACCTGAAAAAAAAAACTGCATTTGTCTTTTTTTTATTTATTTATTGCAAATTAGTTATTTATATATTATCTAAGGAATTACAAATTTTGTGGGAGCTCCAATATTTAAATATTAATTTCTTAATTTTTTGATTTTTAAAAGTTAAAAAAAATCTTCTATTGGCTAGCTCTTATTCAAGCAAAAATATTATATAAGGAAAATGAGGTTTCTAATCCACTAGTCTTGTGGGGGTTCCAATATTCCAATTTTAATTTTCTAATTTTTTAATTTTTAAAAATTTAAAAAATCTTCTATTGGTAAGCTCTTATTCAAGCAAAAGTAAAATAAAATAAAATAAAATAAAAATTAATATCTCTTAATTTATGACTTTTAAATGGAAAGGATATCAAATCTAAAAAATAGTAATTCAGTTCAAAATTTAAATTTGAGGGTCACTAAATATGAAAAGTAATCTACTAATTTAAATTTAAAATTGGTACAATATAAATTTACAATTATAATGATAGCTCATAATTTTTGCTTTACGTTGAGATTATTTATATATTTTATAAAAGAATGCTTTTAAGAAGAGATATTATAAGAGTTTCAAAATCTCATACAAAATCTATGTACTATTATAATTGCAAAATATTGTCATTTTATTAAAGCTGAAAGTTGCAAATTTATTTATTTTTTGATTTTGTTTAATTTTTGCTAATATGTGTCACAATATGATTGGTCTATAAATTAATTTTATATTCTTAAAATAAAATTTTAAATTTAGATTCTTTCTTAAATTATGTTACCAGAATAAGATCAATATTCATTTCTTAATTTATGCATCTTTTATTAAATTATAAAATAAAATTTTAAATTTAAATTCTTTTTAAAATTATGTTACCACAATTAAAATGAGATCAATATTCACATATGTTATAATGATGTGTCATAATATCATTGGTTTAAACATAATTTGTTATTAAATACATGTATTCAAGTTATTAATCGCTATTAAAAGTTTATATTTTTATTTTTTTGTCATTTTTGATTTTAAATTTTATAATTTTTTCTTTATATCTTTCTAAACTATAACGACTTAAATAATAAATTTTTTAATTAAAATATATTTTTAACAAAAGACAAAAATATTTTAAAAAAATGAATGACCTTTTTAACAATTGCCAAACATAATGGATTCTATGATTATTATTTTTTTTAATTTCAATTGTCAATTAAGCAAATTAAAATAAAAAATAAATTTTTTTGGTTTAAATAGTTAAGAAGTGACTTTTGTTAAAATCAAATAGAATAAATATATATTTTTTTTCTATTAAAAGTGATAGTGGGTGAAATTTATTTTTTTTATATAATAAAAAAAAATGTGAGTTACACGTGATAGTTTATTCTTCCAGCAGTGCTATAGACCCACACTTTCACCCACAATGATGTGACATGTGACAAGCGAGTTGGGCCCCATATCATTAAATATATAGCAAATCAAGAGTTAACATATATTATACCACATCATTGTAGGTACAATTGTGGAGTTTTTTTTGTGGGTCTGAAACATTTTTCTTATTATTCATTTAGATTTTTTTAGCACTTATGAAACATGGTAGATCATGTTAATTTTTTTTTTTAATCTCAATTGTCAATTAATCAAACTAAAATAAAAAATGAAAATTAAAAATTGCTAAAAAGTAAAAATCTTTTTTTATTGCTAAATTAAAATGAAAATTAAAAATCTAAAAAATTGAGAAGTAAAAATTAACATGAAAATCTAGATGTTAAAAATTAGATCATGTTAAAAATTAACATAAAAAATTGAGAAGTAAAAATCTAAAAAATTTAAAAGTAAAAATCTAAAAAATGAAAATTAACATGATCTACTATACCACATCATTAACATGAAAATTGCTAAAAAGTGACTTTTGTTAAAAACAAATAGAAGTAAATGTTATTTTTGAAATAAAAGTGATGGTTGGTGAAATATCTTTTTTTATTTAAAAAAAAATGAGAGTTACAAGTGATAATTTATTGGTCATCTAGAATTATTTTCCGATCAAATAAGAATACCATTCGAAATTTTCATCTTACTTTTTTTTTGTCCAGATACTTTTATTTTGTAAGAAATTTAATTTAAATTTTTCATTGTAATTTTTAAATTAAAAATACTTTTTGAAAAATCATATTTAAAATATTTTATGCCATTATAAAATGTAAATTTTTTTTAATATCAACTTATTCGATTATCCGTTTCTAAAAAGTATATTTGCTTTTGTTCATTAATATTAAATTTTTAATTAATCTTATTTATTATTAAAAAATAAATTAGCAAATAATTTTATATATTTATATATACAATTTTGTTTTGATTGCTCAGGTTATTTGGTGTCACTGCTTAAGTTCATTCAAATTTATTCAATTTTTAAATTTTACAAAGGTTCTCACCGAATTAAAAATTATGTTGTCTAATCTTTAAAAATTTACAAGCTTGACGAAGCTTGACTCGAGTTGCTTGAGTTTAACCCGTCCAAATTTACTACTCTAGCAAGAAGGTTAAAAGTTACATGATTAAAGTTGTGATAAATTAAAAAATGATACATAAATTGTGATAAAATTATGAAACTTAAATTGTAAATTTCAATATTTTTTTTATTTTCATAATTTATATACAAAAATTTAATTATTTATATTATTTTATATAAACATATTTAATTAATTTTTTAACATCCCATACAAAATTTTCGGCAGCGTATTATAATCTAGAAATGATAGATAGTCAAGTAAGTGACCATTTATCGTTGCCATCCGTGAGACATTTGTGCATAATTGCCTAATATCACGGCCGCACAGTGCGAGTTCACAAGAGTAGTATAATTGCCTAATAATACAAAATTGCTGAGGAGTAGCATGATCTTCATGTTTGACCCGATCATTAACAAGTTTGGAAAAGTTCCTCCAGTTGAAGCAACTATATGGGCTTTTTTGAAAAATATTCGCTACTTTTTGCGTCTATCTTTTTATGATTGATTATTTAACCGTTGCAAAAAAAAAAAAAATATTTACAACGACAAATTAGCCGAATCAAAAACTTGTGAACCCACTCAGCCTAAGCAAATGCTTGCGAGCCCACTATTGGGAACCTACTCAACCCAATTTGTATTTTCCTTTTTTCTTAAGCTCTCATTTCCCCCAAATTTAATTGTGTAAAACTTGCCCTAGATTCTCATTTCCCCCCAAATTTAATTTCGCTCGATCATGTCTGAGTAAGAGAATCTGAAGAAGAGATCTCCAACGGTATGAACTCTCTCTCTCTCTCTCGTCTCCGTGAGTCTCTTCGAATCATTATTCATCTCTCTACTTCGATCATTTGAATTCACTGTAATTCGTATTCAACTTCTTCATCTGAACTCACTGTAATTCGAACTTTTTCGTCAATCTATTGATTATTCCACTAGGTAGTCTGATTCTGGAAACAAGCTTTGGTTTGAATCAATCCTTCCTCATCTGCTACAGGTACAAGCTAAACCATTCAATTCTTAATTATTATTGCTTCACCTTCCAATTCTCACCTCTCTCTCTCTCTCTCTCTCTCTCTCTCTATATATATATATATATATAGCATTGCTCTCACATGATTTCACCTCCTTTGATTCTAGATAGTGAAACTACAAGTGCTGCAGTAGTTTGTAGCACATGGGGCTTGTTTCTAGAATCAGACTCCATATCTATGGCAGCATCTATAATTCAGGTTTGAGAAAGGTCAAATATCAACGATGATAAACTATGCATATTTAAATGTATTGCTCATCTGTTAACATTATTGATCTAACAACTATAAGCAGTGATCTCTATTTCTAGAAAAATATTCATGTTAAACATTAGGTTGGGCATTACATTTTATCTCTCATCTGTTTTTCATTTTGTGAAATCTTTATGTGCAATTACTTGATTCTGTTAATTTGTTAAATATTGATGTTAGGCACTGCTATATGTGTCCTTGTTACAATATCTGTAAGGGAACACATTGTTTCCATACACCATAACAGATCACCAAAATCTATTTCACTAATGTTTCTAAATACTTTTTAGTGTTCTATAGAAATGTAAACACTGATATTTATGATTCTGTTTTCCTCACAATGTTTTTGAAATATGCACTAATGCAGGGGATCACTACCTAAAACCATTTGTAATACCGAAACCAGAAGTCAGAGTGAGCAGAAGAACCAGTGTAGATGAATCTCTATTTTTCTAGAAATAGAGATTTGGATGTTGGCATGGTTCTATATTGAGAAATGCTATATGTCAACTGATAGTTATATAAGAATAAATTATGCATATTTAAACCATGTGTTCTTATTTAGATATCAACACTACAAAGCTCTCCAAATAATCATAGTGCACCTGACAACAAAGAATTTATAATCATTGAATTATTTATTTGAAGGTGAAAAGTGCTTGCCTGGTTCTTAGATAGGTGCAAGTCATCCAAAGAACAAGGGAGGAACAGAGCCATTATTTCATCTTATTGGCGCACATTTTTATCGAGCTTAAGTACTACTTACCATTGGTTGATACTGGAGCCTCAGAAGGCATACAACCCCATGACTTCTTCAAAAGAAAAAAAAAAAAAATGCTATAGTTTTGTATTTAACACCATGATCTTCACCACAAAAATGCTATAGTTTTTGAATTATTATTATTTTCTGTCATGTTTAGTTTGTAAGTGTTTTGTGTTGCAATAGAATTGCATTGGTGGTGTTTGTTAATATTTGATAATGTACAGTTGTCCTAAAAAGTGATATTTAATTGTGCACTCATTTATTTGAAGATATATGTATATATATATATATATGTGTGTGTGTGTGTGTGTATAACCTTCTTTTCATAAATTTTGATTTCCTTAGCTGTTCTATTTTCGATATGAAATTGAATTTATTTCATGATAGCAAAAAGTATGTATGAAATGGTTGTGCATGCTCCAATTTATTATTTGATTGATGCAAAACTGACCAATTGGTGAAATTAGTTTCCTAGTGAAGTCAATTAGCAATAATTTGTTGCTAGCATTTTGATAGTGCCCTACTTTGACTGTGTTGAGATTCACAGTTAATTAAAACTATTATCAACATCATCATCATAGAAATATTCTTTTTGAGCAGTTAGCTTAAAATATGTACCCCACGCAAATGAATCATCTGCTTTTAATGAATTTATCAGCTTATTATGAATTAGGTTGCCTATTTCTCTGAGAGTTGTTGTTATGGAATTAGCATTTTAAATCAATTCTATTAAATGAGAATGAATGTTTTTTTATATATGGAGTGGGGTCCTTAAAGCTTGCTGTTAATCTTCCCTTAGTTTAATGCAAATACCAGAAGCCCTTTGCTGTTAATCAATTCTTTTTCCCTTAGTTTATAGGATTCAGAAAACAATGGACACTCTAAATAGTTCCAATCAAATTATTCATTCTTGAACTAAAGGCAGTTTTGTTGAGAATTCCCAGTAATTAAAATTTTATTTTAATCTAATTTTTTGATTTATTTGTGGACAGGGTCGCCCTTGGACTCTGGACCCACAACATCTTTGCCAGACAAAAAGTTATGGTGTTCATTCTTGACAGGCTTCAAAAGTTTGTGCTTTCTTTTCTAGCTTCTTAGATTTTCTTTTTTTGTTTTTTCCTTGTATTGTTCTATTTGGGTTTTTGATTATTGTAAGTTGATTGCCTCTTTAAACTTCAACTGGAGGAAAGACACTTATGGGGTTTTCTCAGAATCTGTTGATCCAAACGAGGTGCTTTTTTTTTGGAAAATGTTGCATATATAATGATGATTCTTAATTGCCCCTTTTGTTAAATTGGTACTGAAATAGTCTTTATGTAGCTTCCTGATTACCATGAAATTATTGAGCGTCCAATGGATTCTTGAACTGTCAGGAAGAAACTAGAGGAGGGGCGTTATTCCAACTTGGATGAGTTTCAGGTTGGTTTTGAGCTCTGCGCTGATTTGTGGTTTTGTTAGTTACTGTATTTTGTTTCTCTCAAGGTCATTACTATAGTGCAGAGTTAGTGTATGGATTAAATACAAGATATTTTTCTTGTTCTTTGACAATCCATGGGTGTCTTTAAAATCACATGTTGGCCACACCATACGTTTTCATTTCCATCTTCTTCTTTTATGGTTTTTTTCCTCAAGTGATAAGTGCTAATTCCTGAACTCAATGACTTTGAATTTCATGCTTGTGCTTAACCATATCAATTGCTAATCTGTGGTTGAAACTGGTAACTGGAAATTACTGTTGTGATTAATATTGTTGAGTCAGTGGTTCTAGCTTACTCACATATACATTAGTTACTAATGCTGGGGTGTAAATGGTAATTGCAAATTAATGTTGTAATATATAATGCAATGTGATGTGAAAAATCTATGTTGTTCAAAATTTCCCATACTTGCCTAGAAATACATCAGTTAGTAATGCTGGGATGTAAATGGTAACTGGAAATTAATGTTGGAACATATAATGCCATGTGATGTGAAAATCAACCCTGTTCAAAATTTCCCATGTTTTCAGGAAAATAATTGCATAAATGAGTAATGCCAGGAGATTTGAGAACTCAATTTGTAACCTATAGTCTGTAGACTATAGTTCTGTCTCTAGAAGATGGTGGCCAAAATCACTCAGTGTTGGAGGAGGGAGAAGAGCCGGAAAAATCTAGTAATCTCCTAGATGTTGATTTGTGATTATGTATCAATTTTAAGCAGTAAACAATAATCCCAATCAAACAATCAAGACAAATCGACACAACGATTTTACGTGAAAAACCACAATTGGACACCTCCAATTGTGATAAAAAACACGGGCAACAGCCACAAAACAATCCACTAAGAAGATATAAAGAATTACACAGGTATACTCTCAATTACCTAGCGAATCCACGCCCGAATTGAACTAACCCCTATGTGCCTCTTCCAACCCCGTCTTCACCTCAGAATTGTCTTAACGATGAGCCACTCCAGAATCCACCAAAGCTTCAGGCTCGAATTCTTCGAAATCCACCGAAGAACAACTCTCTCTTTTGTGTAGAACAAACAAATAATCCTTTGATGTATACTCTTTAAACCATGAGTTGAATACTCAATCAAAACATCAAAGAAAACTAGCAAAATATCTCCAGATATAAACCTTAATATCCAAGAAGAAGATCTGGAGGAGTTAATAAAGTTTTGGGAGAAAACCAACTACTTATAGAAATCCAAAGTAATCCTAATTTTGGAAGAAAACCAATTCCTTATAGAAATCCAAAGTAATCCTAGTTTTGAAAGAAAACCAATTCCTTATAGAAATCCGGATTTTGAAGCTCGCTCGAGCGAAGCTTCTCTCGCTCGAGCAAGAACCTTAACTCGCGTGATTTCCACTAGTGCCTTCGCTCGAGCCACGAACCCTTCGCTCGAGCGAACAATGAGCTCTTTCAGATTTTTATGTAGACGGAGTTCTTCGCTCGAGCCACCAACTCTTCGCTCGAGCGCACATTCAACTCTCTCAGGTTTTTGCCAGACGCAGTCCTTCGCTCGAGCGAGGACTTCTTTGCTCGAGTGAGCAAGGGCGGACAGCCAACTTTGAATGCAATTTTGCATTTTGCTTCGGGCGCGAGCTGACCGGGCAGCTCGATCTCCGTCATAATCAGCGAAGTGGCGATCTTGAAAGCATTAACATCACAAACTTCTCTGTAAGGCTCGATTCAGGTTGGATTCGCATCTAATAAACTCTTAGCCTCACTGAAATAAAAGTGCGAAAACAAATACAACTGAAAGGAGTTTTGTCAAACGGGATTACCAAGAATAAAAACCTAACAGAGCTATTGTTTATCATGTTGAATCTAGGTTGCAGTATGTAATTTTTATATGCTTGTGCTTAACCAAGGATTTGATGAATTATCTCCCAAACATGTATCTATGATTTAATGAATTTCCATTTTTTGTGGTTAAATTTAATTATATTAGCAGGGATTGTATTTGATTTTTGAATGCTGAAAGTGTTGGAGATTAGAGAACTCGAAGCATGATGTGGAATTTGTCTTTGCATTCAATGTACCATGATTTTGCATCTATTAATGGAAACCTCTTTTCTCTAGTCTATAATTGAGCATGGTGCACTTCCATGCTTGCTGAATCTGTTAACCCATAATCATAAGAAGAGCATCAAGAAAGAAGCCTGTTGGACAATCTCAAACATTACTGCTGGAAACAAGGAACAGTTACAGGTAAGCATTTAAATATTTGCAACTGAAATACTCAAAGTTAACTACTAGAAACACTCAATTGACTACTCCCTGGAATTTTATATCTATTTGTTATAACAAGAAGTTGATGATCATGACTTTATTTTATATGAATTTACCTCATTTTACTCAGTTACAGTATAGTATCGCCATTTTCTCGTGACAATTTCTTTTGAAATAGTTTTATTTTTATTGTTTCAAATTAAACTGTATTAAATTTTCAAGTCACGTGTACATGTTTTTGCAGGTTTTGTTGAGGGAGTAGTTGATATAATCGAGCGGATGACGTTTGGGAGCCAAACTGAGATTATGTTGCTATTTCTTTTGTTGTTGTTGTTGTTGTTGTTGTTTTTTTTTTTTTTTTTTTTTTGAGGACTTGAATCTTTTAGTACAATATATTTTAAGGATAGTTGATGGATATTTGTTTTGCATGTATGAAAGTTTATATTTGGTTTGCACACTTATATGTGAATAGGTTAATATTTCTATTATGAGTTTAAATTAATTTGTTAATTTTGTTATTTTTTATTTAAAAAAATTATTAGGTGCTTGCAATTGATTTTTTGGTTGTAGCAAACGTATATATGATTTTATTATAAAAATAATGATTTGCGACAGTAAAAAAATAGTCGCTAAAAGTGCTTTTATTTATTTATTTTTGTGACGACAAAATAGCTGTTGCAAAAAGTAGGTTAGACAGTCGCAAATAGATTCCTACTGTTATTTTGCGGTCGCAAAAAGTATGTGCCACCCCCACATTAGCGTCCCCAATTTGCGGTCGCATGGACCATCGCAAAAGGTCTTTTGCAACTGTATTTTCATTATTTGTGACGACTTATGGCGGTCGCAAAAAACACTTTTTTTAGTAGTGATTAGATAATATTTGAATATTATATGATATTATTAATATTTTTTTGATTAATGACAATTTTTTTTAATTTTATAGTAAGCTAAGCGAGTCATTTTTTATCTATTAACTACTTAACAAAGTGAGCTAATATGTCATGTAAAATATCTAATTATGTGATTGATTTGGAATAAATTTAAAACACCATATAAATAATATCAGATAATATTTATTGACTATTGATTAATCAACAAGAGATTCAAAAAGCTGGATAAAAATAAATATATAACAATAAAGAAATATTAGCAGTTGTATTCTAAGCGAAAGGTTAACCCTTGTCCCTGCCATGCACTTCCTATGCCTTTCCATAATCCTTAGATTAGACCACACAACACCAGTGAATGGTGTGATAGAAAATAAATAAATAAATAAATAAAATAAAAATAAAAATAAAAATAAAAATTTTACACAACACAAGTTGATCAAATATTTTTCTTACATTATATTTTAAGGAAGAGGATCTCCTCCAGTTTAAATTTTGGATTGGAGGGTGCTGTTTGGTCATGTGAGGCTCACCATGGGCTCTTTTTGATGATTTGACTTGTCTATTTTGTTGGATATTTTGTATATTTTATTCACACAAAAAATTAAATTGATTCGATAATTATAATTTATTTAACTTATTGCATTTTTAACCAAAAAAATATATGGTTTATTTTTTAAAATACAAGTTTTTTTGGTTAAAAACACGATAAATTAAATAAGTTATAATTATATTAGATTGATTTAATTTTTTGTGTGATTAAAATATACAAAGTACGACAAAATAAACGCCTCGAATTATTGAAACCGGACCCACGGTGAGTCCCATGGGTCCAAATAGTGTCCTCCAAGGAGGGGAACCCCCTCCATACTTTAAATTTATTAAAAAATAGGCCTTTTTAGTCCTTAAACCGCTCAAAACTGAGTTGGGTAAGGATGGACCTAAAGGGGGCCAAAAAGAAGCGATCACTCCTATGATTTCAAAAAACCCTTTATATTAGTATTAACTATTAATTAATTTGAAATTATACATATTTGCCTCCTCTAGGTTAAAAAAAAAGAAGTGGCTGCATGACGTATACCTTTCTATCTATGAAACGTGAGATTCAAAGTATAAAATTTAATAATTTCAATAAAATATAATAAAAAAAATTAATTTGTCACAATTAGTGTCCACAAATTATCTTACAATTGATCCTTTATAACTCAAAACAAGTATAAAAAAAAAAAAAGTTTACTTATATACATTTTGGATTTTATTTTTCACTTTTTATATTCGTAGAAATTGATATTCTAATTTACACTTCATTTTTGAAAATATTGTTAGAATATATGTTTGCTTCCCCTATGTTTAAATCTGCATTCGTCCTTGTAGTTGGGTCATCTAAGACATAACAGGCATTCGATTCTTAGAACTAGTTTTGGTAATGGTAGGCCAACTTGTGCATCAAGGCACAAATAAACTCTGCTAATTGCAGTTCAAGTTCTAACAGCATAACTATAAGACTTGATCACCGAAAAAAATAGTGAAGAGACGATATTATTGGATTTTGGATATGAGACTCAATTCGGGTCAAGAGTGTCATGGGTTGTACTTCAAATTTTTTTTATTTTTATTTTTATTTTTATTTTTTTTTTTTTTTTATATTTCTATACGAAAATGCCAGTATTTTGGTAATAAAAACTTCTTCTATAATATAAAATTCATCATCTTCAGATTTTCTTTTTTTTTTTTTGTAGTGAAATAAACTCTGCTGATAGCAGTTCAAGTTCTAATAGCATAACTATAAGACTAGATCACCCAAAAAACTAGTAAAGATACAACGTTATTGGATTTTCGATATTAGACTCAACATGGATCAAAAGTGTCATAGGATGTAGTTTCAAATTTTTTATTTTTATTTTTATTTTTTATTTTATTTTAATTCTATACGAAAATGCTAGTATTTTGAAAATGAAAACTTCTTCTATAATATAAAATCCATCATCTTCAAGTTTTCTTATTTTTCTTTTTCTTTTTGTTTTGTTTATTTATTTATTTATCCACTAGCTAATAAAGTGCGCCTCTAACTTCCCCAATAAAAAATTTCGGAACAGCACAGCCTAAAGTTGACAACTTCCATCTTCCAATGCATTCAATCATAATGTACCTGTAAATGGTAATGTCAACCTTTGAACTCTGCTACCGACCCCCATTTGCCTTTGCATTTTCACTCTATATAAGTCCTACAATGTGCCAAGGATTTACCCATCTCTCTCTCTCCATCTTTCTCTCACACACACACAGACATATCCCTCCAACATGTCTTCCTCAACATTCACCTCCTCTCTCTACCTACTTTCCTTCACTCTGCTTATCCAAATTGTCATTGGAGTCAACCCTCTCTTCCATTTTTGTTCAAGTCCTGAAAATTTCACTGCTAATAGCCCTCATGAATCAAACTTGAACAAGCTTATGAGCTATCTCTACCTCAAAACCCCTCCAACAGGGTTCGGTGTTGGCTCAGTGGGACAATACCATGACATAGCCAACGGCCTCTCTCTCTGTCGTGGTGATGTCAACCCCACAGACTGCGCTGCCTGCGTTGCTGAAGCCAGTAGCGAGATTCGCAAACGCTGCCCATACAACAAAGGATCGGTCATATGGTACGATAACTGTCTCGTAAAATACTCAAACACCGATTTCTTCGGCAAAATTGATAATGGAAACAGGTTCTACATGTGGAACTTGAGAAATGTGAGCAACCCTTTGTCATTCAACCAAAAAATCAAAGATTTGTTGAGTCAGCTATCTCAACAAGCTTATGTTGCACCAAAAATGTACGCTACCGGAGAGTCGGAGCTCGGATATTCAGAGAAACTCTATGGGTTGGTTCAATGCACTAGAGATCTTTCTAGTGTTGATTGTAAGAAGTGTCTTGATGGAATCATAAGTGAGCTTCCAAGTTGTTGTGATGGGAAAGAAGGTGGGAGAGTAGTTGGAGGGAGTTGCAACTTCAGATATGAGATTTATCCATTTGTGAATGCTTAGAGCATATCATAGTTTGTGATATTACAAATGAATAAGTGTTATAGGAACACTTGAGGAAGAATGGATATATATTATGCCAACTTATTGGTATTTGCTGCCTGTTATAGCTTTCTTATGTATTGTTGAATAAAATGCATCTCTATGATGATTTGAGTATGAATGAACGATGTTTTAAAAACTATACATTGATGTGGTTGAGGTATGATCAATTGCTATATTTTGTATAAATGATATTTCATTGCTATAAATCAAGAAGAGCAACACTACAAATCCAGAAAAATTCAGAATTTATCCAAATTTAAATTATTTGGATGAGATTCATTCTAGGTATGACTCGCGGCACAACTCTTCATCTCCACCATACGCTCATTTTTGGACAATTTTTATGGTTGATAAATCTAAACAGTAGCATTAGTCAATAAAAAATGATATAAATGATATTTTTCATATATATAAATAAATTTTTTTTATACATTTTTTTACATGAATGATGTGACTGTTTGCCATTGTTTCATTCAAAATCAAAACCATAATGGTATATAGTATTAAAGCACAACTGTCACATTATTCTAAAAATAATTAGATTGTTTAGTTTTGAGTTTTTTAAAAATTGTTTTTTGAGTTTTTAATTCTAATTTTTGTATTTTTAATGATTTTTAAAAATATTTAATTAATTTTCTAATTTTTTATTTTTAGATCCACTTAATCTTAATATATATAAAGTAAAAAATTTGTACAATTTATTTTTTTTATTTTATAAAATTCATGGAATATAACAAAATATGAAAATGTGTTGAATTTTTATTTTTTTTATATCTTCTTTTTTTTTTTTTGTATTTGATGAATCTTTCTAAGTTTTTTCCAAAAATATTATATTTTTTAAGCATATTTAGATTAAGTGTATCTAAAAAATAAAAAAAATATGCAAAATATTAAAAAAATTCACTAAAAAAAAACACGGTAAACAAAAGAATGAATTTTTTGAAAAGTGGATTTAATTTTCTAGAAACAAACATCGTGATTATGTTTTTGACTAAAAATAAAAAACCTTCCTAGATGGATTTTAATTACCAAAAAATAAAAAAAAAGAGAAAAATACAATTCAGTATAGATTTAGGAAAAAAAAAATTACACTTAAGTGGTAAACTTTATAAATATTAATAATTAAAGTTTTAAACTTTTTCATGTATTTGTAAATATATATATGTTTTTTTTAAAAAAAAAAAAATCACTGAATTGTAATTTCTCCACACATTAAAAAATAAAAAATAAAAAATAAAAAATAAATAAAAGAAAAGAAAACTACAGCTATATTATTTTATAGAAAAAATCAGCATAATAAATTTTGGAAAAAAATAGATTTTTTCTTCTAGTATTCTAAATACATTCATTTTTCTTTTCTTTTTTACAAAACAAATATATATATTATGGGAAGTTGGTAAAAAGCTGGCTTCTGGCTTTTGGCTTTTTACCAAGTTTTTTGACTTTTTTGGAAGTGATTTGGGAAGTTGGTAAAAAGCTGACTTTTGGCTTAAGTGTCACATCACTCTGAAATTACTAAAATGTCCTTACTTTTTGATTTTTAAATTAATTAATTAAAATATTTTAGAGGGTAATTTGGTAAATTTGGTGCTGCGTTTTTTGGTCTTGCCAAATGGGCTTCTTGGATAAAAAGCTGGGCTGGCGTTTTTGATTTTGTTGGCAAAACGTTGGCTTTTTGCCAACTTGCCAAAATGACATATAAACCATAAAAAAGAGAAAGTGAGAGATGGAATCTTTTCAATGACATGCCAGTCTTGGACAAGAAAGAATACAAAAAAGAGTTATATTTATTTCAAGTTTAAATTTAAATTTTTAAGAATTTGAGATGTTCGTAGAACTCACCACTACTCTATTTTGATGATCAACGGTTTATTTAGAGTTATCTATATATATCTTCTATAAGAAAAATTAAGTTCATCTAATTAATAATCGTAACCTTTTTATTTTGTCTTATTTGTTTCTAAAAAATTGATGATTTATTTTTAAAAATATACTTATAGTCCATATTTTTAAAATAAATGGGAATTAAACCATTTTTTACATTTTGGTTTTGATTAATTTCTTAAATTTTATGATTTAGTTTGATTATTAAACTTTTAGAATTGTAGATGCCAATTTATTTATCAATTCCATACTTGAATAAAATCAATCCATGAACAAACCTGACAAAAATCTTCTTAAATAAAATTGGACATTAGGCTTTGAATTGCATTGCGTATGAAATATATATATATATATATATATAAGGTGGAGTTAAAAAATTTTGCTTGACTTTGTTGAATCATTAAACTTTTCATAGAATAAAATTAAATTGACTCGCTCTCCCTTTTTACTTTTCTCATTAAAGTAAATTACATTTTATTAGTTAAGGAACCTTATTCAATGTTATGACATGTCCTACTATATAAATTGCCCGATTAAGAACTGTTTTCAAAAGGTCCGGCCCTCACCAGTCCAGATCTGGGATAGTCTGGTTCAGTTCAGTCAATTGGGTTCACTTGTGGATCCCTTTTCAATAATCAGAACCGTTCATATTTTAAAATTTGTTGAGTACATTATTTCTATACAAAACACGTCGATCGGATAACGGATACTATGTATTCGGATTACTTTTGTCTGGAAAAAAAATAGACAGACAGAAAATTAATGGTTAATAAAAAAGTGATCCAAATACATAGTATCCGTCATCCGATTGACATGATTTTTTATAGAGATAATGTACTCAACAAATTTTAAAATATGAACAGTTAGAATTATTAAAAAGAAACCCAGAAATAGATCCAATAAGTCAGACTAAACCTTCCAATCTAGATGGTGGACTAGAGAAGAGATGATGGACTAGAGATAAGCCCCAGCTTTTGAAAAAGCATCTCTCAGCTGCAACCTGTAGTACTGATTTTTAACAACATTATCTTAATTGACCATCAACCTGAAATTAATCGTATTTTGAACTTTATAGGTGGGTCAAAATTTGGGGTAATTGTCCTGTTTTAACCCACATGGAGATATATAATTGCATGAGTAAAAGCGTGTATAATATTATTGTAATCTAGAAGTGAGAGAACATGTCAAAACAGGTGATCATCACCACCACAAAGGATACATTTGTGGCTAGTTGCCTAATTTGTTTGTAGTTAGTGTTAGTGCTAGTACCTAATCAACTTTCCAATGGAAAAATTTCCCATATTAAGGAAAAATTATTACGAACTCGTATCGTAGGAATGGTCATGTGAAAGAGTCCGGATCTTCTGCCGTTCTTTTCTATGGCGCGTCCTGCAGTGCCCCAAAACGACATCGTTTTGGGGCAAAATTTAAAACAAAAAAAAAAAGAAAAAAAGAAAAAAAAGAAGCAGATCAGAACCAGAGAGGAGGAAGAAGAAATAAGGCAGCCACAAGAAGGCCCTGTTTCAGTCATCATCTCTCTCTCTCTCTCTCTCTCTCTCTCTCTCTAAGCAAAACCCACATCAATTAGAACACATTCATGGACTCTACAGTCACAAGAAGGCCCTGTTTCATTGAAGAAGACGATGCTCTTACCTCTCTTGCAGACATGGAAGCTGACCACAAACTCCGACCTCTCTTCACCCCACAAAAACAAAGCCTCATACAAGCATTTACATTTATTTACATGAAAATAAAAAATTAAAAAAAAAAAAATCCTCAAAATGGGTCTTCTCTTCTTTCTCATGTGCTTCCCTCAAATTGGCCCCTCTTCTTCCCTTAAACACAGTGAACAGAAAATAAAACAACAAAATCTCATTGTTTTCCGATTCTATCCTAAACCCATCTCCAATTAGTAATACCATATTTTGCAGAGCAAAAAGAATTGGTCTTTCCCCAAACATATATAGAATTTTCCGTGATTAAACAAAAATTTTCCAGAAAATTCAACTTTCCCATAAAAGGTCTTTTTTGCAAAGAAAACAAGCCTCCAAGAAATGGGCTTGGTGTTCTTCGTAGAATCTATTAGCATCATAGAACCGTCCAGATCTGGGAAAGAAATCTGATGCTACCTCTTCTTTGCAAGGAGGATGTGTAATAGAGTGGCCAAGACACAAAAGGGTGTGGATGGCAGTGGCACCTTGGCGGCAATGGCACTGGGAGGGGTGGGAAAAGAGCGGGCGAGGGTGGGGATGGCCGTTGTCGTTGTCGCTGCGCCATCATCGCCATCGTCATCCATCTTCGTCTCTCTGATTTGAGAGCTAAGATAGAAGAAAAAGAGGCTGAAAAGGCCAAAAAAAAAAAAAAAAAGTTGCCCCAAAACGACGTCGTTTTGGACCACCGCAAGGGCAACCGCAGGATAGTATGGCAGACGCTGGACTCCATGTGAAACTCTAATCACTTAAATATTTCTTATTATGAATAGTCACATCTTAATATTACTTAAACATAAATATAAATATAATAGATTTTGTAAGAATAGTTTTGAAAAATTAATTTTTTTCTTAAACTTTGGTTTATTTTTTAAGTGGGATCCATGCGTCGAGATTGGCGGGTATTGGTGGTAATGCGTTCTATGTCGTGTTGTGATTCACGTATTATATTTGGTTATTTAAAATCATTATTGAGTGGATGGAAAATTGAAACCAAAGTAATCCCCATAAAAATGATGTTTTGGTAGGTTTCTCAAATTGAAGGAAGGAAAGCTTGTCCCATATTGCTTGGTTAGGCTAACATTGTATGGATTTATAAGCCTTGGGTTCACAACTTGGGGAGGAGCCCAAGGGGTACCCAAGTTTTGTGGAAGGGTGAGGTTATAGGCAAAGTGGGTTAGACCCATTGGACCCAAAACAAACACACGCACCGCTGTTTGTTGGGCGGGTTGGGCTTGGGCGCGGGTGTGAGGTTGGGTTGGGCTTATCTAGCCCAATGCTTATCTTTTTGGGCAAAAAATATTTGAATTTTATTTTTTTTAAAATTAATTTTTTACCATTTGGAATTTGAATTTCGGTTTGAAATTCAAACTTAATTTCGAAATGACCCTAACATATTAGTAGTTTGGTCCAACACACCTGTCCAGATTTTTCCTTTAATCGAACAGGTTCATTATCTGTTCAGATTTAACTCGAATAGGCACTTGTTCAAATCTGTTTGAACATGTTTGTTACCTGTTGAAGTCTATTATGAAAGCCACTAGTTCACCTATAAATAGACAAGTCCTCCAATTTTCTTCCAATTTTTGTGCTTCTTGTCTGCTTTTATTTCCTGCATTTTGCTGCATAAATTTTCTGTGATAAAGAGTATAAACACAAAGTGTGTTCGTTGGACATTTAGTTTGTAGTGTTGATACTAAATTGTCGTTGATCATTTTATCCTGGGAGATAGACGTCCATAATCTGAAAGTACCATGAAGATGACGAATCTGTCTTAAGAATATAGCTTGATCAAATTTTGTTCGAGAAAATAATACTGTAAGTGGTTGGTTTTGTTTTTTCTTTCCTTTCCTTTTTTTCCCAGTTTTTGGTTTTGTTTTGTAACAAAATAAGAATCTGTTTTTCTTATTATTATATATATATGTACTATTTTGATTTTTATAATCAAACGGACTCTCTTATTTCTTAATTTTCTTTCTTCGAATACTGTAAAGATTGGCTAACAAATTTTACTGTCTAATTCAATTATAGAAGAAGAAAATATAACTACATTGCGAAAAAAAAAAAAAAACTTTCACATAGCAATTTGATGAATTTGGTCTAAGTTCTTTAAGGAATCAAATATTCTAATTGATTTGGTTAAGTTTTTAGAATATATTAGTCTCATCCAGTCCAAATTATGGAGTAGAAGGAATTCGCTTCCTAACTTCAATGTTCGAACCTTGAATTTGCAGTGTATTTGTTATTGAAAAACAAATGGAAAGAATATATATATATATATATGAAGGAATTTGTTAAAAAATAAAATTGTGTTATGTTACATTCAAAATTCCCTGATGTTCCACTTTATGAGCTTTCCTAAGCACTTCATTTGCTTCGTCTTTGGACAAACATGCTAGGGGAGCCCCATAAAAACCTCTTCGGTACAACTTCACTTGGTCAAGGAAGAATCGAAGAGTCCGCCTCTTGACTTTGATGGCATCTACGGGTTTTAAGGAAGTACCCTCTTCTCTAGCTAATCGATGTATGGTGGTCTTCATTATTCGTTGCTCAAATGGGCTTCTTTTTCCTCTGGATAAGCTTGACAGTTCACTCATTGCTTTTGCAAATCAGCACTTTCTTTTTCCATTTTTGGTCAGTAATAGCCCTACATTTGTATGCGTCGGTACATACTGATATCCCTATCTCCATAGGCCTTAGCATGGATCAACTTATTTTTATACGTTGCCTGTTGTTTGCCAACACATCTTGCTAATAAGTTGTTTGACCCTTGAAAATATACTTCTCCTTTGAAGAGCAGGAAATGTGCTAGTTCTACTAGGTTTTTGCCCTCATTTGCTTCTTCTTAACTGTTGCATTATGTCTTCTTTCCACCTTTCAGCATTTCTATCTGTATGTCCCTCCGTTATTATTGTATGTGTTATTCTTTTCTCAATGACAATGACTATACTATCCTTAGGAATATCCACCTTTGCCCTTAGTGTAGCCATGGCATTGGGAAAACGGTTCTGCATTCGAGGGGTGTATTAAATCTGAAGGTTATCAAATTGAGTTAGCAACTTTTCGACTATGCTTCAATATGGTGCTAAGAACGGTAAAAGTTGTCAAATGCTTGTTTTACGACTAATTTGGAGTCTCCCCAGATTTTCAATTTGTAGAGGCCTTGCTTCTGTGCGGCAATTAACCCTACTATTAGCACCTCATACTCAGCCTCGTTATTTGAACATTCAAAATCAAGTTTGTAGGACAAGTGTATCTCTTTCCCATCTTGGATGTTTAGCGTGGTTCTCGCACCACATTTGCCAGCCCCAGATACTTCATCAAACTTTAACTCTAGTAGGCTTTAGTTTCTTTTGCAGAGGCATAAACCTCGCTAGATAGAACTACTTCAGCAAGTTCATGTTCGCCAGGTGGGAACTGCGCTAGTAGGTCTGCGAGTTCCTGGCTTTTGATGGATTTTGAGGTGATGCACGCAATGTCATATTCTGCAAATGTCAACATCCATCTCACCATTCTCCCTTTCAGTGTTGGCTTGCTTATCAACTATCGGACGAGGACACTCTTGGTTACAACCTAGATCAGGTGTACTAAAAAATAGTACCACAGCCTTTGTGCTATGAAAATCAAAGCCAAGCAATGTCTTTCAATTGGAGTATTGTGCGATTCTACGCTGTTGACTTTTCTATTGATGTGGTAGACTTGCTTTTAAGCGCCATCAACATCTTGGACAAATAGGGCTCCGATGGACCTGGGTGTGGAGGTGAGATACAATAATAAAGATTTCCCAGGGTGTGGCATGATCGTGGTGAGTGGAGAAACAAGTGCTCGCTTTACGTCCTCAAAAGCTTGATTATGTTCTGGTAACCACTCAAACTTATGATTTCCTTTTAGCAACACTCCGAAGGGAGAAGTGATTTTAGTGAGTGCCAGGATAAATCACCTTAAGTAAGACACTTGTTTAGAAATTTCTTCAAGGCCTTTTGGGAACAAGACGGGGGCATTTTTATGACTGACCTTATTTTTATCTTCGTTGGCCTCTATCCTCCGTTGATGAATCAAGAAGTTGAGGAAATTTTCCACAGTAACTTTGAATGCACACTTGAGAGGATCCATCTTCTGACAGAACTTTCGGCAACACTAAAAAACTTTCTCTAAGTCAACGAAGTATCTGTTGGCCTCGACAGACTTCACCCCTAAGTTATCTACATAAACCTCTACTTCACAATACAACATCTCATGAAACATTGAAGTCATTCTTTGCTGGTAGATTGCCTCTGCATTCTTCAAACCCAAGGGCATCACTATATAGAAAACATTTCTAAAGAGTGTCTTGAAAATTGTCTTCTCAGCATCTTCCTTAGCTATTTTGATTTAATTGTAACCGCTAAATCCATCCATAAAAGAAAACATTTGGTGTCCCACCGTAGAGTCGACAAGAGTATCTACATGAGGCAGAGGGAACCCATCCTTTAGGCAGATTCTATTCGGGTCACGGAAATCGACACAAATTCTTATGTGGCCATTCTTTTTCTTTACGGGTACAATGTTTGCCATCCATGTTGGGTATTGTATAGGCTCAATGAACTTGGCTTTTTGTAATTTCTCTACTTCTTCTTTGATTTTTGCTTCAAGATAAGGGTGATACTTCCTAATATGTTGCGTTATTGGCTTAAAATTAGGAAATGTGTCGAGGTGATGGGTGACAAGGGATGGGTCAAGGTCTGGCATCTCATCATACATCCAAGTGAAGACATATAGCATGAGAGGAGGATCCCGATAGTCAGGCCAAATTTTTTATTTTCTTTTGCATAATAAAGGCTAACTATTAGTCTTGCCTTAACCGCGGGAGCCATCGTGCTACTGATGAACACATGTGTACTATATTCTGGTGAGTAACTAAGGTTGACCTCGCTAAGTACTTCTTGATGTAGGTTAGGCCCATCTTGCATGTATTCTAGGGCCTCCTTAGGCAACTTAACCATGAATTCATCTGCAGCGTCCTTACATTTACTAGCCTCGGGGCCATCCTCCCAAGGTATGAAGTCTGGCTCTCAACACCGTCATAAATAATAGATTGTCTTGCCACCCTCACGAACTTTAACGATTTTAGGTAAATCTCTAGACGACTTGCTGCTCCTCTTGTGTCTGTTACTTGTGGGTTTCGCTTTCTTATCTTGAATGTCCTCTTACCTCAGTTACTTTATCCCAACAACTTTACCAGTCTTGGGGACTTCTTCAATCAACAGTTCAATGAAAAAGATTGCATCAAAGTAATGCGTCTCCTCTAATTCGAGCGACTTTTCTAAGGCATTTATAATCACAATTTTCTTAATGAGGCTCGCTTTTACGCATTGGTGGTAACTTGATCGAATAACCCTATACCAATGCATCCAGGCCCTATCCAGTATCATATAGTAGTTTGTCTTCGCCTCAATTACATGGAACTTTGTTGCGGCACAAATTTCTCTCACTGCCAAATCTAGTACGATGTACCCTTTAGTAACTTTCTTTTTCTCACCAAAACCTGTCGCAATGATGGGCTGACAGACCATCCAAGATTGTAGAATGCCTGCATAATGTTGATTGATACACCTCCATCAAGGAAGGCGCGCTTAAACTCTACATCATTCACATAAGTTGTGACGAACGACGATTATGTGGGTATGGATACGCATGATTGGCCTCTGAGAATGTGATGGAACTGTGGTCTTCTCGAACCTGTCGAGGTGTACACTCTTTGGCCTTAGCGCTTTTGGCGTGGTATACTTTAGAAATATTGATGAGAGCTTTAGTTGCTTCCACCTGGCGACCTGGCACTATCCCGGTTGATCGAAGAAGTTACAAAATTTAACAGAGTTTTGTAAAGCGTGGACATGAGTATCCTCTGCGGCCATTGTCGCTGTAGGTTCTGCCTCAGGAAGTTGCCCCGCCGTCATCTCGTCTTGCTTGTCATAATAAGACGCCATGTGTACTTGGTCGTGTGCTGGCCCAAGGTATCCAACCATGCTTATATTCTTTCCATTTTCCTTGTGATTAGGATATGGGTTCTTTCTCATGTTATGATGACCCACATCTTTAAATTTCAACTCGTTTATTGCGAATTTCCTCTTAAGGATATTTTTCAAAGTCCAACTGTCCCTTGTCAGGTGTTTGGTGGCTCGGTGGTAGACATAATAGTCTGAGCTCTCCCTCCCATTTTTACTTGGCAGGGTATCAACTGGCGGCAGGACGAGTTCTCCATCAGCTACCCATTCCTTGACCAAAGCTTTAACGTTCTCAATACTACAGGGGTAAGAACTCTTGTCTTCACAACTCTTACTTTTTCGGGATGTAGACATCTCCCCTTGTAGGCGACTCCCTCATAGGGAGGTTACTGCTGCAACTCTACTACTGAGAGAGTACTAATAATCTTTACGAGGCCTAGGTAGTGCAACTGTGGCACTGAGATTTCTAGCTGCCTTAATTAGAGTTGAGAAGGTAGGTAGTCCATGGTTTACTAGGAACAACTTATAGTCGCGTAAGGCTCTTTTCACACAGATGCTAACTAAGTATGCCTCGTCTATTGGCTCGTGGCAGTCGATTGCCTTGTCCTAGAATCATTTGACATAATCCAAGATGTCTTCACCCTGTTTCTGAGTATCTCAGACAAGTGTAAACATGGTAACCTTCTTGTGGATTTGGAAGAACTTGGTATGGAACTTGTTCACATTCTCTTCCCAACTCTTGATTGAATTAGGCGGTAGGTTCATATACTAGTTGTAAGCCCTTTTAGTGAGCGACTTGGAGAACTCTCGCATGCGTAAGAAATGATCAGTGCCATGGATACCAAGGGCTTCGATGATATCGTATATCCGACCGGATAGGGCACAACCAAAATCTAACCCGATAGGGCACAACCAAAATCTCGTGCGAGTACGGGCGTTAACATATGAGTTTGGTAACAACGGTAATTACTTCTTGATAAGTTTTTTCTTGAGCATAGCTTGGACATCAGATATGGTAACGAAGTGGTTGGGCTAATAAGGGCTAGCATGTCCTTGTAGCTGAACCAACGGCAATACCATTGGCCTAAGGAATTGCCAGGGTTTGGCACTTGGATTGGGGCCTGGTTCTCCACTGGGTTAGGAACTGCTACAGGAGAAAGGACATTTTCCAGAGGAGCTTGCGCTGGTCTAGCCGCCATGTCCAAAATGGCCACAGTGAGGGTTTGTGAAGAAACTAGAATCTCCCTCTGTGTCTCTTGCAGAGACTGGACTGCTTCAATGATGATGCTATGGTCATGGTCTTTGGGAGGTGCTACTTTGTCATTGGAAGACCTTTGCTGCTGATGCTGTTAATGAACCTTGTTTTCTGTCATTCTTTCTGTTGTTGTGTGTAAATCACTGCGAGTATTAACCATAATATCACTTAGAGAGACAAATCTAAGTTAACGAGTGAATAATCTAGGTTAGTCAGAGAGTGAGTAACCAGGTGAGGATAGAGCAAGTGGTTCAAAAAAAAAGAAAATGGCAATGCAATCAAACATTGTAACATTTTATTATTGTCTAGAAACATTTATCTTGCTCATAACTTGATAATTTTTAAAAACTTGTTTTATATATTATTTTTATTAGCAAAAAAAAAAAAAAATCATTGTTAAAAATTAGTATAAAAGTCAAACATTGAGATAAACATCAATAAAAAATTTTCCAGTCCAAACTATAGGAAAGCAGGAATAGGGGTGTGATTGCCTCTAAGGGACACCATAGTGCTGTGAGGGCCCATGGGCCTTGTTCTAAGCCCAAGTCGTTGATAAGAGCAGTTCATATTGTAGGGTTCATCAAGTAGATCATTTTTGAAAAAAATAAGATTAATTGAATATCAATAAACTCAAACAAACCACATTAGTTTTCAAAAAAATAAATGGTTAGAATAATTTTGATAATTTATTTTAAAACAATTAAGACTTAATCATAGAGTTCCATTGTCCGATAATTTGAGTTTTTGTGTAAATAATATATTTAACAAATCTTATAATATAAATAATTCAAATTATCAAACAACAATGATACATCATTCTTAAATTAGAGCTCTAGTGAGGTGAAAAAAAGAAAAAGAAAAAAAAGTCAATGATAAAATATCACATTAGATGAATCTCACACACACATTAAAACTATTAGAACTCACAAATTAAAACTCTAAAACATTTTTAATTATCAAATTAAACTCGAGACAAGTTGACATTAAACTCACAGCACGTTAATGACTGTGCTAGCACTATACCAAAGAGCAATCAAGGAAAACAAAATAACCAAACCCAAAAAGTGTTAGTTGGTCAAAGTAGGACGACTATTGAAGCACTTTTTTTTGTGAAAGAAAAGAAATGTAATAACTATTTTATTTCTTATGTCCCTAAAAAAAAACCTTTATTTTTATTTTTTTTATCGCAAATTAGTTATGTATTATAATCTGGAAATGATAGAATTAGTCAAGTAAGCGATCATTCATCATTGCCATCCGTGAGATATTTGTGCATAATCTTCATCATTAACAAGTTTAGAGAAGTTCCTCTAGTTGAACAAACTATATGGTCCTTCTCGAAAATTATTAGATAATTTTAGAGTGTTTATCTAATATTATTAATATTTTTTTAATTAATAAAATCATAACTTATAGTAAGTGAGTCATTTTTTTATCAATTAACTACTTAACAAAAGTGAGCTAATATGCCTTATAAAATATCTAGCTATATGATTGGTTTGGAGTAAATTTGGAACACCAAATAAATAATATCACATTATACTTATTGACATTTAATTAATCAATAAGAGATTTAAAAAATTAAAAAAAATAAATATATAACAATAAAAAAATATTATTAATTGTATTCTAAGCAAACGGTCGACCCTTATCCCTGCCATGCACTTCCTATCCTATCCCTTTCGATAATCCTTAGATTAGACAACACAACACTCGTGGAAGGTGAGATTGGTCTCTTACCGACTTATCACCAAAAAAATAAAATAAAATAAAATAAAATTACACAACACCAGTTTATCAAATATTTTTTCGTACATTATATTTTAAGGAAGAAGATCCCCTCCAGTCTAAATTTTGGATTGGAGGGCGCTGTTTGAACCCGTAGAATTTATCATGGGTTCTGTTTCGATGATCCAAATTGTTCATTTTTTAGAATACTTTGTGTATTTCATTCACACAAAAAATTAGATCGATCCGATAATTGTAACTTACTCAACTTATTACGTTTTTAACCCAAAAAAATGTATGGTCTATTTTTAAAAACAATTTTTTTTTGGGGGGGTTAAAAACGCGATAAATTGAATAAATTACAGTTTTCGGATTAATTTGATTTTTTTGTGAATGAAATACACAAAATATCTGACAAACAAATTAGATGATCGAAATGGACTGTGGTGAGCCTCAGGGCCCAAACAGCGCCCTCTAGGCTAAATCTAGACTGGAGAGGGATTCTTCTCCATATTTTAATTTCATAAAAAATAAGTCATTTTGATCCTTAATAGCTCAAAACTTTGGACAAGGTGGACCTAGAAATTTCAAAAACCCTTTATGCTAGTATTAATTATTAATTATTTTTAACTTATACAGATTTGCCCTCTCTAGGTTTTAATTTTTAATTTTTATTTTTTAAAATTGGCTGCACAAACGTGGGATTCAAAGTATAAAATTTAATTATTTCAACAAAACATAACCAAAAATAAATAAATAAAATGATTTCTCACAATTAGTGTCGATAAATTATCTTACAATTGATCTTTTATAACTCAAAACAAGTATAGAACAACATGTTTATTTATATAAATTCTATATGTTATTTTTCACTTTTTATATTCGTAAAAATTAATATTCTAGTTTACACTTCATTTTTCACTTACACTTCATTTTTAAGTCCTGCAATGTGCAAGGATTTACCCATCTGTGTCTCTATCTGTCTCACACGCACACAGACATATTCCTCCAACATGTCTTCCTCAACATTCACCTCCTCTCTCTTCCTTCTTTCCTTCACTCTTCTTATCCAAATTGTCATTGGAGTCAATCCTCTCTTCCATTTCTGTTCAAGTCCTGAAAATTTCACTGCTAATAGCCCTTATGAATCAAACTTGAACAAGCTTACGAGCTATCTCTACTCTACCTCAAAACCCCTCCAACAGGGTTCGGTGTTGGTTCAGTGGAACAATACCATGACATAGCCAACGGCCATCCTCTCTGTCGTGGTGATGTCAAATCCACAGACTGCGCTGCTTGCGTTGCTGAAGCCAGTGGCGAGATTCGCAAACGCTGCCCATACAACAAAGGATTGGTCATATGGTACGATAACTGTCTCGTAAAATACTCAAACACTGATTTCTTCGGCAAAATTGATAATGGAAACAGGTTCTACATGTGGAACTTGAGAAATGTGAGCAACCCTTTGTCATTCAACCAAAAAACCAAAGATTTGTTGAGTCAGCTATCTCAACAAGCTTATGTTGCACCAAAAATGAACGCTACGGGAGAGTCGGAGCTCGGATATTCAGAGAAACTCTATGGGTTAATTCAATGCACTAGAGATATTTCTAGTGTTGATTGTAAGAAGTGTCTTGATGGAATCATAAGTGAGCTTCCAAGTTGTTGTCATGGGAAAGAAGGTGGGAGAGTAGTTGTGTTGGGCAATGTTTTCAAAACCGACCGGTGAGCGAACCAGAAAAGGGACCGGTGTGACGGGTCACCGGTTCAACCGTCGGGTCAAGCGGTCGAACCGTGACGTCCATAATTAATATTATATTAAAAAATATAATTATAAATTATAAATAAATAAAATATATATAAAATTAAATAAAAATAAAATTGTTGTATAGTATTTATTAATAATATTTAATAAATCATAATTGATAAAAAAAAAGTCACTTATTTCAAAGAAATTAAAATTTTTAAAACATTCCCTCCAAATAAATTGATTGATTGCTAGATTTAATTTTGGAGGGAAATGAAATTTTTAACTCTCCCTCCAATTAATATGTTTTAAATAATTTGATTGAATCCCACATAGAATTTTATAGGTTCTCTTTGAAAAATCTTTTCCTATAAATAGGAATAGACTTTCATAATCTCCTCAAGCTTTCAAGTTTCAATGAGACTCTTCTTTATGAGAGGAAACTCTTGAAATAAGAATTTTTAGTCAAAATTTTGAAATATTTATATATATATATATATAAATATATAAGAAAGAAAGAAAGAAAGAAAATAAAAAAAAAAAGTAAAACCCAAAAAAAAAAAAAAAAACAAGAGGACCGGTTTTGGCCGGTTCGACCAGTGGGTCACCGATTTTACCGGTTCGACCAGTGGGTCACCGGTTTTTTTCGGTTTTGGCCCCAATTCGGGTTTAGGGGGTTGACCGGACCGGAAGAAGGCCCGGTTCCCGGTTCAACCGGTCCGACCGGCAGGTCCGGTCCGGGTCTGAGAACAATGGTGTTGGGTATACCTTTTTATTGGAGTGTGGGACCTAATTGATTTGTTAAAAAATTTTAATTTGATTTGGTTTAGGTTAAATATATTTTATATATTATATCTAATTTTGTGGAAACCCAATTCAGTTTGGAAATAACTAAGGTTTTTGATAAAAAAAACCCTAGATTCACAATATATATTTTTGGTATTGTTTTTCCCAAGAGAAAAGTGTTGTGGCTGCTACTATAGATCATTGGTCAATCTCTTCGGTGACCGTGCGGGATGCTATAGTTGATTTCATGCTTTGTACTTTGATTCTGATTAAAGCTTGGAAGTTTATTTTGGATTTAGCGGCAGCGTGTGGATTGATTTGGGTTAATTATTTTGGGTCTTTTACAATTTTGGTTTCGAAGATTTTTGTTCATCTATTTGGTGAAGTCTTTCCTCTTGTTTATTTGTGATTATTTGGAATTCACCTAAGGGTAATTTGTAAGACCATTCGTGTCTCGTTTGTAATCATTTGGTAACTATTTGGTTGGTAGTGGAATCGGATTTCAATCTCGTGGACGTACTTTACATTAACGGAACCACGTAAAAATTCTTGTGTTGCTTTTGATTTAATTTTTCCACATTAATTTTTATTCCCATTGATTGATTTACTTGTGAGAAATTGTATATTTTTCCTAATAACTGGTATCAGAGCTTACGGTTTATTTGAGTTTATTTATTTGTATAAATCAATGGAGGGGAATGTGGGTCGCATGTCTAGCTTCAATGGAAGCAATTGGGTAACTTGAAAAACTAAAATGGAAGACCTATTATTTTGTAAAGATTTGTATGGGCCAATTGAGGGTGATAGTGGCAAACCTGATGATATGAAAGATGATGAATGGAAGGCTTCATCCACTGAGTGTGTTTGATTGAGGGTGTGTTTGACTGATCTGGGAAGAACCCAAATGAGNCCGCTCCGGCTCTGGCTTGGCTTTGGCAAAGCAAATCAGATCTAGGGTTTTGCAAAATTGTAATGAAAAAAAAAAAAAAACAAAATTAACTTTTATTAACTTCCATTTATTTATTTCACAATTATTGATAAAAATTGCATAATTGCACAATTTAAATAAGAAATAAATTGCACAATTGTTATAATACTAATTGTTATGAAAAAAAAATAATAAATTAAAAAATAAACAATTGTTATATTATTAATTGTAATGAAAAAAATTAATAAAAAAATAATTAATATTATAAAAAAACTATTATAACTTCTATTAAATAAAGACAAAATTAACTTTTATTAACTTCCATTAAAATGGATATTCTATTACAAAATTAATAAACAAAATTAACGAAAAATGAAAGGAAAAAAAAACTGGATAATGAAAAAAAAAAAAAAAGGATATTTATAAAATGGATATTATAAAAAAAAATGGATAATGAAAAAAAACTAAACATTTAAAAAAATGGATATTATAAAAAATGGATAATGAAAAAAAACTGGACATTTATAAAAAAAAAAAAAAAAAAAAAACTATTATAACTTCTATTAAATAAAAACAAAATTATAACTTCTATTAACTTCTATTAAAAATGGATATTATATTACAAAATTAATATAAAAAAAACAAAATTAATGAAATAAAAGAAAAATATTATAACTTCTATTAAATAACTAATTGAAATTAATATAAAAAATAATAATAAGTAATGACATCACAACATTAACATAAATACATGGATATTAATTGTAATGAATTAATAAATTAAATAAAAAAAAGTAATGATGCTAATTAAGCCATTAATTGACACTAATTAATTATAATGAAAATTATAATTTTGTAATACTAATTATTTTAACTATTATTAATGAAATAACTTTTTAAAAATTAAAACTGAAAAAAATGACAAAATAATCATTTTTATATCATATAAGGGCAAAAAGGACAATTACACAGCAAAAAATTATTTTACAGTATATCAACCAAACACTACTCTGCTGCTTAAATCCATAATCCCACAGCTGCACCAAACAGGTTAACAGCTTATGTTCACAGCTATAAGTTATAATCTGTTAAGTTATAATATATAATTATTTTTTCACAACTCTACCAAACAAGGCTTATAAAGGGCAGGCAAAGCCCGAAGGCTGCTATCCCAATAGGCCAGCGGGCGGAACGAGGAGAGGGCCCGGAAATCCCGCGGTCGAAAAAGCGTGTTCCCTTCAGATAACACGCACCCTAGGCCATCCTCGGCCTTCTTCGTTTTCGATGAAAAACAAATAAAATCTCGATCTCCGAAAGCGTTTTCCTTACCCCGCCGCATCTCCCTCCCTTCGTCTAATCTAAGAATTATCGAAAGGATAGGACAGGAAGTGCATGGCAGCGACAAGGGTCGACCTTTTGCTTAGAATACAACTAACAATATTTTTTTATTGTTATATATTTATTTTTAGTTACTAGTTTTTTAAATCTCTTGTTGATTAATCAAATTTCAATAAGTATAATGTGATATTATGTGGGTGTTTGGCATGTACTTAAAAAAGTGTATTTTTTTGCATACATACACTTATTTGGGTCACATCAATCGACATCTTCTCTCTATTTTTCTACTCACTTTCTCTACTTTTCCATACATTTTTTTTATTTAAAAAATAAAAAATTGCACTTATTTAGAACACCCCCAAACTATCTCTATTTATATGGTATTCCAAATTTACTCCAAACCAATCATATAGGTGGATATTTTATAAGGCATATTAGCTCACTTTTGTTAAGTAATTAATTGATAAAAAATGACTCACTCACTATAAGTTATGATTTTTAATTAATCAAAAAAATATTAATAATATTATATAACACTCTAAAATTATCTAATAATTTTCGAGAAGGACCGTATAGTTTGTTCGAGTCCGGATCCTCTCCTTGAGCCCCTCCTTGAGTCCCTCCTTGAGGGGCCTTCGGGTCCACTTTGAGGCCCAATTTTGATAATCTGAACTGTTCACATTTTCATATTTATTCAGTATAACATACCTGTAAAAAATCAAGTTGATCGGATATCAGAAAGTATGTGTTCAGAAAATTAGAACTACAAACTATTTTTTAATAAACAGTTTTCAAACACATACTTTCTGATATCCGATCAACTTGATTTTTTACAAGTATGTTATACTGAATAAATATGAAAATGTGAACGGTTCAGATTATCAAAATTGGGCCTCAAAGTGGACCCGAAGGCCCCTCAAGGAGGGACTCAAGGAGGGGGCTCAAGTAGAGGATCCCAATTCAGTTTGTTCAACAAGAGGAACTTCGCCAAACTTGTTAATGAAGGGTCAAACATGAAGATTATGCATAAATGTCTCACGGATGGCAATGATGAATGGTCGCTCACTTGACTAGTTCTATCATTTCCAGATAATAATACATAAATAATTTGCGATAAAAAAATTTTAAAAAAAAGGTTTTCTTTTTGGGTACATAAGAAATAAAATAGTTATTTAAATTAGAATTATGTATTACATTTCTTTTCTTTCATAAAAAAAAAGTGCTTAAATAGTCATCCTACTTAATATTTTTTGGGTGTGTTTAATTGGACGGACTCGATAAAGGGGGATTGGAATCCATCGGATTTGAATCCTGAGACTGTGAATCCCCCAGACTATTTGATTAGATTGGATTGAATATGTATCACGTGTTTATTTTTTTTCATAGGATTAGATGTCTGAAAAGAACTATTTTTAGTAAATCCAATATTTGGTTAGACGGACTCGATAGGATAAATGAACAAAAAAAAACTATTTTACTCTTTTTCAATTGTTTATTAAAAGTAATAACAATATTAAACATATCTTTAATATTTTAATTATTTTTAGCTAGATTAAATAAAATTTTATTTTATTTTTTACACAATTAAATAAATTTATTTTTAAAAATTAAATAGATAAAATAAATAAAATATCAATAAAAATATATTTTATTTTTTAATTAAAATTTTAAATAAATTTATTTTTAAAAATAATAATAATTAAATAATGAAATTAAATAAAACATCTATTAAAATTTTAAATAATGAAATTAAATAAATTATAAACAAAATTTTAAAATAAAATATCTATAAAAAATTATTTTTAAAAATTAAATAAATAAAACATCAATAAAAAGTTAAATAAAATTATTTTATTTTTAAATTGAAACATTTAAAATTTATTGAATTTTACTAAATATAAAACATAATTAAATAGTAGAGGGTCAAAATTGTCATTTCACCACCTAATCCCAATAGTGGATAGTCCCCGGAAAATTGTCCCACCTCCCCCCCTAAGATACAATAGTACCCCATATGGGGCGATAAGGAGTCCGGCCGGACTCCATGTCCGCCGGACTAAAAAAAAAAAACAAACGTCAGATTAAATACTTCTCCTGGATTACAATCCACACAGTAAATAGTCTCTCCTTTTATCCCTCCAATCAAACACACCCAAAGGATTTGTTTATTTTGTTTTCCTTGATTGCACTTTGGTTTAGTGCTAGCACAGTCATTAACGTGAGATTCAATGCTAACTTGTCTCGAGTTTATTTTGATAATTTAAAATATTTATATTATAAGATTTGTTAAATGTATTATTTACACAAAAACTCAAATTATCGGACATATGAAATTCCATGATTAAGTTTTAATTGTTTTACAATAAATTATCAAAACTATTCTAACCGTTTATTTTTTTTGAAAACGAATGTGGTTTGTTTTGAGTTTACAGATATTCAATTAATCTTAATTTTTTTTTATAAATGATCTACTTGATGAACTCTACAATATGAACGATTTAGATCAACGACATGGGCTTAGAACAAGGCCCATGGGCCCTCACACCACTATAGTGTGCCTTATAGGCACATCACGCCCCTATTCCTGCTTTTCTACAGTTTGGACTAGAAATTTTTTTATTAATGTGTATCTCAATGTTTGATTTTTATACTAATTTTTAACAATGATTTTTTTGCTTTTGCTCATAAAAAATAATGTATAAAACAAGTTTTGAAAATTTATCAAGTTTTGAGCCAGGTAAATGTTTCTAGACAACAATAAAATGTTACAATGTTTGATTGCACTACCATTTTCTTTTTTTAGAACCACTTGCTCTACCTTCACCTGGTTACTCACTCTCTAGCTAACCTAGATTATTGACTCATTAACATAGATTTGTCTCTCTAAATGATATAATGGTTAATACTCGCAGTGATTTACACACGACACTAGAAAGAATGGCAGAAAACGAGGTTCATTAACGACCTCAGCAGCAAAGGTCTTCCAACGACAAAGCAACACCTGCCAAAGACCATGACCATAGCATCATCATTGAAGTTGTCCAGTCTCCGCAAGACACACAGAGGGAGATTCTAGTCTCCTTACAAACCCTCACTGAGGCCATTTTGGGCATGGCAGCCAAACCAGCGCAAGCTCTTTCGACACAAGTCCTTCCTCTTGTAGCAGTTCCTAACCCAACGGTAAACCAGTACCCTGAGAACCATGCCCCGATCCAGGTGCCAAACCCTCTAGCAATTCCTTAGGCTAATGGTATTGCAGTTGGTTCAGTTACAAGGACATATTAGCCCTTATCAGCCCAACCACTTCGTTACCATAGCTGATGTCCAAGCTATGCTCGAGCAAAAACGTATCAAGAAGCAATTACCGTTGTTACCAGACTTAGATGTTAAGCCTCCGTACTCACACAAGATTTTGGTTGTGCTCTATCCAATTGGATATACGGTATCCAAATTTGTGAAGTTTGATGGAAAATAGGGCAATGAGAGGGAGCATATGGTGCCGTTCATCAAAACCCTTGGTATCCATGGCACCGATCATTCCCTACTCGTGTGGGAGTTCTCCAAGTCGCTCACTAAAAGGGCTTACAACCAGTATGTGAACCTAACGCCTAATTCGATCAAGAGTTGGGAAGAGAAGGTAAACAAGTTCCATACCAAGTTCTTTCAAATCCAAGAGAAGGTTACCATGTTTACACTTGTCCGAGATACTTAGAAACATGGTGAAGACACCTTGGATTATGTCAAACGATTCTAGGACAAGGCAATCGACTACTACGAGCCAGTGGACGAGGCCCACTTAGTTAGCATCTGTGTGAAAGGAGCTTTACGCAACTTTAAGTTGTTCCTGGTAATCCATGGACTACCTACCTTCTCAGCACTAACTGAGGTGGCCAAAAATCTCAGTGCCACAGGCGCGCTACCTAGGCCTCGTGAAGATTATTGGTACTCTCGCAGTAGTAGAGTTGCATCGGTAACCTCCCTATGAGGGAGTCACCTGCGAGGAGAGACGTCCACATCCCGAAAAAGTAAGAGTTATGAAGACAAGAGTTCTTACCTCTGCAGCATTGAGAACGTTAAAGCTTTGGTCAATGAATTGGTAGCTAATGGAGAACTCGTTCTACCGCCAGTTGATACCCTGCCAAGCAAAAAGATGAGGGAGAGCTCAAACTACTATGTCTACCATCGAGCCACCAAACATCCGACAAGGGACAATTGGACTTTGAGAAATATCTTTAAAAGGAAAGTCATAGCGAACGGGTTAAAATTTAAAGATGTGGGTCATCGTAATGTGAGAAAGGACCCATATCTTGATCATAAGGAAAATGAAAAGAATATAAGCATGGTTGGATACCTTGGGCCAGTACACAATCAAGTACACATGGCGTCTTATTATGACGATATGGCGGCAGGGTAACTTCCTAAGGCAGAACCTACAACGACAATGGCCGTAGAGGATACTCATGCCCATGCCTTATAGAACTCTGTTAAATTTCGTAACTTCTTCGATCACCTAGGATTGAGCCAGGTCGCCAGGTTGGAAGCAACTAAAGCTCTCATCAATATTTCTAAAGCATACCACGCCAAAAGCACTGAGGCCAAAGAGTATGCACCTCTATGGGTTCGAGAAGATCACAGTTTCATCACATTCTCAGAAGCCAACCATGCATATCTAACGCACATAATCGCCATTCGTCCCAGCTTACGTGAATGATGTAGAGTTTAAGCGCGCCTTCCTTGATGGAGGTGTATCAATCAACATTATACAGGAATTCTAAAATCTTGGATGGTCTGTTAGCCTATCATTGTGATAGGTTCTGGTGGGGAAAAGAAAGTTACTAGAGGGCATGTCATGGTAGATTTGGCAGTGGGAGAAATCTACGCCACAACAAAGTTCCATGTAATTGAGGCGGAGACAAACTACCATATGATGGTGGATAGGGCCTGGATGCATCGGTATAGGTTTGTTTGATCAAGTTACCACCAATGCGTAAAAGCGAGGCTGAGTAAGAAAATTGTGACTATAATGCCTTAGAAACGTCGCTTGAATTAAAGGAGACGCATTACTTTGATGCAATATTTTTCATTGAATTATCGATTGAAGAAGTCCCTAAGACTGGTAAAGTTGTTAGGATAAAGTTACTGAGGTAGGAGAACATTCGAGATAAGAAAGCGGAACCCACAAGTAGCAGACACAAGAGAAGCGACAAATCGTCTAGAGATTTACCTAAAATCGTTAAAGTTTGCGAGGGTGGCAAGACAATCTATTATTTATGACGGTATTAGGAGCCAAATTTCATACCTTGGGAGGATGACCTCGAGGCTAGTAAGTGTAAGGATGCTATAGACGAATGGATGGTTAAGTTGCCTGAGGTGGCCCTAGAATGCATGCAAGATGGGCCTAACCCATATCAAGAAGTACTTAGCAAGGTCAACCTCAGTGACTCGCCAGAATAGAGTAGATCTGTGTTCATTTGCAGCACGATGGCTCCCACAGCTAAGGTAAGACTAATAGATGGCCCTTATTATGCAAAAGAAAACAAAAAAATCAGTTCGGCTATCAGGATCCTCCTCTCGTGTTATATGTCTTCGCTTGGATGTACGATGAGATGCCAGACCTTGACCCATCCATTGTCACCCATCAACTCGACACATTTCCTAACTCTAAGCTAATAAAACAACATATTAGGAAGTATCACCCTGATGTTGAAGCAAAAATCAAAGAAGAAGTAGAGAAATTACAAAAATCCAAGTTCATTGAGCCCATATAGTACTCGACATGGATGGCAAACATTGTACCCGTAAAGAAAAAGAATGGCCAGTTAAGAATCTGAGTCGATTTCCGCGACCTGAATAGAATCTGCCTAAAGAATGGGTTCTCTTTACCTCATGTAGATACCCTTGTCGACTCTACGGCGGGACACTAAATGTTTTCTTTTATTTATGGGTTTAGTGGTTACAATTAAATCAAGATAGCCAAGGAAGATGTTGAGAAACTAGTTTTCAGGACACCCCTTGGAAATTTTTTCTATATAGTGATGCCCTTCGGTTTGAAGAATGCATGGGGCAATCTACCAGCGAAAAATGACTTCAATGTTTCATGAGATGTTGCATTTTGAAGTAGAGGTTTATGTAGATAACTTAGAATGAAGTCTGTTGAGGCCAACAGATACCTCGTTGACTTAGAGAAAGTCTTTCGGTGCTGCCGAAAGTTCTGTCTGAAAATGAATCCTCTCAAGTGTGCATTCAAAGTTACTGCAGAAAAATTCCTCAACTTCTTGATTCATCAACGGAAGATAGAGGCAGACAGAGATAAAATAAGGTCAGTCATAGAAATGCCCCCGCCTTATTCCCAAAAGGCCTTGAATAAATTTATAGACAAAGTGTCTTACTTAAGGTGATTTATCTCGGCTCTCGCCGAAATTACTTCTCCTTTCGGAGTGTTGCTAAAAGGAAATCATAAGTTTGAGTGGTTGCCAGAACACAATCAAGCTTTTGAGGACATAAAGTGAGCACTTGTTTCTCCACTCACCATGATTATGCCACAACCTGGGAAATCTCTATATTGTATCTTATCTCTACACCGAGGTCCATCGGAGCCCTATCGGTCCAGGATGTTGATGGCACTTAAAAGCAAGTCTACCACATCACTAGAAAAGTCAATAGCGCAGAATCGCACTATACTCCAATTGAAAGAGATTGCTTGGCTTTGATTTTCATAGCACAAAGGCTGCGGTACTATTTTTTAGCACACATGATCTAGGTTGTAACCAGGAGTGACCTCGTCCGATAGTTAATGAGCAAGCCAGCACTGAAAGGGGGAATGGCGAGATGGATGTTGACATTCACAGAATATGACATTGCATGCATCATCCTAAAAACCATTAAAAGCTAGGCACTAGCAGACCTGCTAGCGTAGTTCCCATATGGCGAATATGAACCTGTTGAGGTAGTTCTACCTGGCGAGGTTTATGCCTCGGCAACAGAAGCTGAAACCTACTGGACTAAAAGTTTAACGGAGTATCTAGGGCTGGCAAATGTGGTGTAGGAATCACGCTAAGCATCAAATATGGGAAAAGGATACACTTGTCCTACAAACTTGATTTTGAATGTTCAAATAACGAGGCTAAGTATGAGGTGCTAAAATTAGGGTTAATTTTCACGCAAAAGTAAGGCCTTTACAAATTGAAAATCTGGGAAGACTCCAAATTAGTCGTAAAACAAGCATTCGACAACTTTGCTCTGAAAAAACCATTCTTAGCACCGTATTGAAGCATAGTCCAAAAGTTGCTGACTCAGTTTGATCACGTTCAGATTTAACACACCTCTCAAATGCAGAACCGTTTTCCCAATGCCATGGCTACACTAAGGGCAAAGGTGGATATTCTTATGGATAGTATAGTCATTGTCATTAAGAAAAGAACAACACCTACAGTAATGGCGGAGGGACATACAGAGTGAAATGTTGAAGGGTGGAAAGAAGACATAATGCAGCAGTTGAGAACAAGCAAAGGGGGGCAAAAGCCTAGTAGAATTAGCACATTTCCTGCTCTTCAAAGGAGAACTGCATTTTCGAGGGTCAAACAACTTATTGGAAAGATGTGTCGGCAAGCAAGAGGCAACTTGTAACGCCCCGAAAATCAGGCAGGGTATATCTATTTATGCTACAAAACTCACCTGATAGGCAAACACATATGTATAGCTAACTATTCCATACATTCATTTCCATTAAATCCCAAATGCCAAATACATGCTATTCACATCTCAATGCCCCAGTTCCAATCCCAAGCATACATTTTACAACAAGTATGAAATGGAAGCCAACCAGATAATAAATGCCCTACAGGCTTACAAATTTATCCAAGAAGATTCTTGGTTACACAAAATGGAGTTTCAACTCAACGCAAATACAGCCCTAGGCTTACATTCAACAAATAACAATAAAACAAAAATGAAGCATTAGCTTCGAGTTCTCCCAAGTCCATGCCTTGGCGGAGGCATATCACCTGTACCAGAAATGATTTCCCTTATAGGGTGAGCCACAACCCAATAGAGATATACTACACAACATATGAACCGTGACAAGACTAAAGAGGAGTATGCTCATGTCATGCTCACGATAAAATAGTTTATCTCTCTTTTTATAAAGCATGCAATGCTGAGATACAACAACAGATATAAAGTCAGTTCCATTTTAAACCATATCTGTTACATGTACCTGTTACATGAATACAGACTCTGTGAATCTCTAGGTGAGTACCTACAAATAGGCCCTAATGCACTACCACTGTGATTTTTACCAGTAAACTGGAAGGCTCGATATCTAACCGTGTGGTTCCATATCCCCTACCCAGATTCACCAAGTATTCATATTTTCGCAAACATATATATTTACAAACATTTCTCAAAAACAGATACATTTCCAATTAAATGAATGTAATGCAATGTCCAATGCAACAAATGAGAAACGTGGTTTGATTTACCTAAGTCTCATGCCTTTCTACAGTAATCATGACTATCCTCCACCGATAGCCCAAACAGATATTTCTAAATAGATATTTAAATAATTAAATTCCAAAAATTCCGATAAATACAATCTATTTCACATCTCATTAAATATGAACAACTACACTAGTTTTCATATCACAATCACGTCTGGTAGCCTCTCAAGGTCCATTTCTAACCGTGTCGGTTTTATTCCAATAGATACATTAAGCAAAATAATATCGTTAATGCCCAAGAAAACATCATTTTCTTTCCAAATTCATTCTCCAAGCATTATTCAACTATGACATCCTATTTTGATCAAAAGCCCCAAAAGTTAAAAGTAATTCCTTTGTTTTCTTTAACAATGCTCTTTTGGTTACAAACCGGCAAAAATTTCAAAACCGATCGAATCGAAGTCCATTTTTGTTCAAATTCAAAACATAACTCTTTCATAACTTTACAAACATATTTCAAGTTTACACTTTCGCAATTTGGGCATCAACTCTTTATTTTTCTCAAAATTTTCCTTTTAAGCAAATAAATCACAAATTTTTCAAAAATTCTAATTAAATTATATACAACTCTAAGCTCCATATAATCAAGTAAAAGTACATAAAGAAGTGTAGGAAAAATCCCCACCTGAAGCCAAGAAGCTTTCAAATTTTTATGACAACAGAAATTAAATCTGCTCGGAGCCAAACGACGCTTTTTTTGCTCTCTACGTTTTGATCCAAAGCACTAGGGATCAAAAGTAACTTATACTAGATCAAACCCATGAAAAACCAACATTGGAACCCTTTTTCTTTCTTTTCTCACAGCAAGACCTCCCAAGAACTCCCAAAAGTTGAATAAAAAATCATTTTGGTTACTTTTATAGATATTTCCTAAACAAATATCTAACTATATATATATATACCTATATATATAAATAAATTAAAAAATACATTTCAATATCTTTGATGACAAAAGTAAATATAATATTTTCTCACCACAAAATATATTTCGTGTGATAGTACACACCATAAATAGAATATTTTACTCACCACGAAATATACGCCCATTTTATTTACTACAAAAATATATAATTTTTCACTATATGGTACACACCATAAAATCAACTATCAAATATTTATTATAATCCTATATAATAAATAAAAACAACTCCCAATGTGGCTATTACCAATCACATTTTAAAATGACCAAACAGTTAGACGTGGATCATTAAACACACTCAATTTGAATTAAATCTAAGTCATGGGTCTCACCCATAAGTCAAATATGGTCAAATTATACACCAAAATAGACCCAACAAATTTATCTCAAATCATGGTCCGAACACCCAAAACTCAAATTTTAAATTTTGCTATAAATTAAACTGCACACCAATCAGTCCGTAAATTTTCATAAAATAAATACTCATCATTAAATTTTGAAATTTTTATCCAACGTGCTAGACTCATATGGGAACAACATATAAAAATTTCATAATTTTCTAAGATTGGGAACTATTTTTAAAAAAATACAAAACCGAACTATTTTCGCACAGAATTTACACGGCAATCAAATTTAAAAATTTGCTCAATTGAATTATGCGCTGGCTATTTAAATAAATAAATAAATAAATTGGGTCATTACAATCTACCCTCCTTAAAGAAATTTCGTCCTCGAAATTAAACTCAAGTTGTAATACATTCTACAGTCACCCACAAACTCACTCAGGTACTTACTAATGTATCAACAAAAATTACTTTGACTACTACATGAGCCTCAACAAGTCACATCGGTAACAAACCAAATCATAACATTTGCACAACAATTGATTATAAAACCCTTACTAGTATAAACCATTAAGTAATTCTTCTATCCATATCAATAACCCATAGCAACAAAATAGGATCTAATCCTTTAAGCATAACAAAATTTTGGCAAAACGACTCCCCAGAATACGAAGACACCATACCTTATTGGTGATAACCCAATTTCAACGAATTATCTCCATCGCCTAATGTACAATGCATCCCAATGCCAAAATAACTATCAAACTATCACTACTCCGAGACTTTAACAAAACGAAATAATAACTCTTCAAAAGCACTAACCACCAACTCAAATAGTAACCGTCAACCGTCACAAAACAGACAATACCTTACCAACACTATTCTACATCACACTAATATTACGATAACCCACGAGATCAAACCCAAATTGAACAACTCTTACTATACTAACTCACTTATTGAAAAGTACTAATACTGCTCTTGAGGCCAGTTAACTAAATAGTCTACCTCTCACCCTAGAAGTATACAAAACCAATCACAATGAGACACCTATAAAGATTAACACTGAAACGACTCTAAAATTCCCAAATCGTTAATAAATTGATAAACCTCAAATTACAATAAAATCTCTCCAAAGGAAATTCAATGTACATCCCTTGCCAAAAAAAATAATTCTACACTTCTAATTTAGAATTCTAACTAATATAATCTTTTCAGTATTTTAATCCAATCACTACTAAATCTGCTCTGCACCTGAAAAATAATTTAACTTGAAAAGTAATCGACCACAGCTTACTAAAGTACAAAGAAAATAAAATCGAATCCACATACCTACTCATGTCACAAATAACAGCACCAATTACCATATCAAACGCACTACGAAAGCCTACACAACTCAAGACGAAGGATTAGTCTTGTGGTTACTTCAAAATCTCATCCACTACCTCTAATCAAACTCACCCTTGCACAACTCTAAAAAGGTACTACCACTTGCTACAATGCTTCACTCTAGGAATTTTCTAAGCCAACAATAGTCATTCCATAACAATTTTGCAAGACTAACCAAAATAGCAAAAGTACTTCATACCAATTTATTCTCCAACAAAGGGTCCGCCAAATAACTTCTTATAAAATAATACCATCACAAAACACCATGGAATAAAATTAAAATAAGGAATTGCCCTCTATTAGGAAAAACTAAATATCTTTTAATTTAGGAAAACCATTTATCATTCAAGGTCAAATACACCCAAATTAAACCCAATGATAATATTAGATCAACATACCAATTGCACAAATTCTCGCCATACTTATAGCAAAATGAAGGATCAATATAAGGGGTTCACAACTCTTACACCGATGATACAAAACAATCTTATAGCTAAAGGACAAGGGATAAAAAATAACCTCCATTTCAATTGCATGAAAATCACCATCACTACACACGCCAAACTTAACCAAAAATGCTCACATATACTTCTCATATTCACAATTTCTAATCCATAATTATGATTGACTATAAAAATTAACATCAATCACTCGCGATGGATCAAGCACTAATTTTCATGAAAATACTCAAATCATAGTCACATCAACCATCTCAAGGCACCTGATCATAATCTCCATAGAATCACAACATCCTTACATGATCATTTCAAAAATTTCTTTAAAGACATTGGTTTGCTAACACAACTCACGAGACATCAACTACATCATATCCCTAAACACTTATTGCACTTGGGTACATCAACAATCAACTCTAAGACAATTAGCTCCATCAAACTCAAAAGCATACACCACTTGGCTACATATCCCAAAATGTCATCTCACAAGTCACTATATATATTTTACTACTAAAAATTCAATCAAAAAGCGCAACCCCAAGTAAATTTAAACTCATTTCAATCTATCTCAAAATTATTTATCTCGTTCACCCTCTTAGGATTTGTAACAAAATTATGAATACACAAACTCTAAGAATTACATCTCTTACTATATTCTATAATTTGTATATATCATCCTAAGATCACGTTTATTCCCAAGGAATTTTAGAACTAGCTTTATGTATTTCAATGTACACTCCAAAATATTTTATCTTAGGTTACTTTAATTATCATTAAAGTTGCAACCAAACCGTACTACTACAACAAGTTTAATATCTAACTCACTCTACTTTCAAGATTTTTCACATCTAGCTTGCTTCCACAAACTTGATATAAAGTCGAAAAATAATTAACTCCTCATAACAACAAGTCAGTCACTACACAATACAAATTCTACTATTTTAAGGTCACATTTACATCCACAATCATACAAATTGGTTAACCTATGCTTCAATACTAATTCCACAACATCTTGACCAATCATCCCGGCCATATTACTCTAGCTTACACCTTTTTCTTGGGGAAAAGGTATCCTTCTACATGAGAACATCCAGGGCACCCCAAGTGCCTCTATTACGACCTTTCCCGCTTTATGACATCTTATATAAGAGACAGAATTTAGCTCAGAAGTAAGTACTCCACACTAGTTCTAACACGCTGCATACGGCTTAAACATAAACCTACAGATGTATCTACATCACATAAGGCAAACCATATAAGCACATAGTCATATAGAGCACATACGAGTTACCCCTTCAAGATATTAACTCGTTCCACAAACATTCAAAGACTTCTAAATAGAAATAGCATTGATCATGTGCTTTTCTAAAAGGACCTCAAAGAATTTCATGGATGCAAATCATATCTCAGAAGTTTAACCCTATACCTACATAGTCACATAAACATGTTATCATATAGCACATAAGATATGCAACATTTCTCACTAGCGAAATGAACCCACTGTGGTAAAAACCACTTCCCATGAGCCCTAAGTATTCAAACCCGGTAGCTTTGATACCAAGTTGTAACGCCCCGAAAATTAGGCAGGGTATATCTATTTATGCTACAAAACCCACCTGATAGGCAAACATATATGTATAGCTAACTATTCCATACATCCATTTCCATTAAATCCCAAATGCCAAATACATGCTATTCACATCTCAATGCCCCAGTTCTAATCCCAAGCATACATTTTACAACAAGTATGAAATGGAAGCCAACTAGATAATAAGTGCCCTACAGGCTTACAAATTTATCCAAGAGGATTCTTGGTTACACAAAATGGAGTTTTAACTCAACGTAAATACAACCCTAGGCTTACATTCAACAAATAACAATAAAACAAAAATGAAGCCTCAGCTTCGAGTCCTCCAAAGTCAATGCCTTGGCGGAGGCACATCACCTGTACCCGAAATGGTTTCCCTTATAGGGTGAGCCACAGCCCAGTAGAGATATACTATACAACATATGAACCATGATAAGAATAAAGAGGAGTGTGTGTAGACGTCCCCGAACGTCCCGGAAGGGAAATCCCGTTCTGTTCATTTGGGCTCACTACAGTTCAGGACTCAATGTTACGGTCCTGTATCTAATCTCGCAGAGTGCAATGCAAGACCGATGAAATCATCAAAGAGTCCAAATCCGGCAAATCGTTTTTGAAAATAGATTTTTTTGAAAGAAGTGCCAAACATGGACTGCTTTGCCAGATACAGAGTCGCCACATAAATATTTTATTTTTGGGGAAATTTAGGAAACCCTGACTTGTTGCCTAAGGCCACGTGTCCGTCATCACCAAAGTTGCCTCGGCTCGGGAACTTGGGTACGATTGGGGAAGGTCACTTCGTGAGCACCCCCGCTCGCCCGATCAAAGATCGGCCTCTACTAATCATGCTATCGAGTTTTGAAAACATTATGTGTTCTTATTCCGGTTATTAGCCTAGAATTACTATGTGATGCGCACAGCATACAAGTATAGACTGGATCGTCTGAGTTGGAACAAAACATTTCATGTTTGTTTTGAAAACGGTTTGCTACTCGCAAGTAGGCTAAAATGTGGATTTGCCACCCTCAGGTGGGCTTAGAAAACAAGATGATTTGCCACTCTCAAGTGGGCTTAAAACTCACAAATAATGAATTGTTCCAATCCAAATAACCCAACCTTCACCCACAGGCATTCAGGCAGGTATATCACATAAGCAAATAGCCTCATGGTAAGCATGCTATCATGGCAGTCACTCACACGCATGCAAGGATGCTAAAGCATAAACACTTACCGAGTACTCCAAGCCAAAACAGAAGCTAATTAGAAATCATGCGTGATCCTAACTATGCTGAAGTGCCTAATGCAACACATGCAAAAATGCAACTATAATAGGCTCGGCTATTCTAAACATGGCATATGAAATGCAGCAGATAACATGTATTCAACTCGGAATTGAAAATACAATGCAGTTAGTATGATGCGCCGACCCCAGTGAATGCAATACGAATGAATGTGTGCAAACATGCGAGCATAAGTATGCTAATTTAAACATGCCCTAATCTAACCATCATAAGCTGGTAAATAAAAGGGAGAAAGACGTGGGGTTGGAAGACATACATCACACACACGCACACTTATTACACTTGTGCCCTCGCTCGGAGGGTCCGAATAAATAATACAGTCCGAAAAAAATACAAAACCCTAATTAATTAACCAATTTAACTAGGAAAGCAGTAAACTAGCACGCAAATCTATGGACCGCCTCAGCTCTGTTCCGAATGATGAATGATGCATGCTTGAGTTGCCTTACGCGGAAATCCAGTGCGATGCCCCGGTTTGCCTCTGTTTGCAATTAATCCCGGAATGTTGTGCAAAGCTCTTGAAGGATGTTAATCCTTGATTTACTGCGACAGAGAGCAAGAAAGGGGCATGGCAAAGTATTTTCACATATGTATGCTCGCCTCGATCCTCGTGCCATCAATCACACATCTCGATGCATGATGGCCGAGGAGTCGAATTGCACGACTCGATATGAAATGAATGCATATGAAAACACAACAAGACCGAGACTCCATCATGGTTAATCCGGAGTGTCGGTGACCGGGAATTGAGACATGCTCCGTCACTCGGTGTACGAAATGTCCCTCGTTTCCCGTGCTTAGGCTAACTCCTATCCCAAACACGATGCAATATGTATGACATGCATGAATGCGACTAATCATACAACCTAGCATACGCAATGCTATGAACTGGCATACACAATGCTCGATATAACATGGCATACACAATGCTCTAACATACAACCTAGCATACACAATGCTATGGACTAAGATGGCATACACAATGCAATATGGGCTTACACCAATATGAGTGGACCTCAGCCACACTCACATCAGTGGCCATGAGATGAAAATGAGACAACCGAAATGCGTGCACACATGCACGAATACCGAGGACCGAACCTAAGGCATCAAATGCCACTCTACCAAGGCATGGCAAGGGATGAAAGATGGCATACAAACATGCAATTTTCAGCACTGAAATATAATCCACAATGGTCTCGAATCATGCAAACATGGCACACTATGCAAGCTAGGGGGCCCGGGTACCGAAACTAGTGAAGTGCGTTACACTAGAGGTACCGAAAGCAATGCACCAAAGGCAAAACCAACCCTAAACAGACCCTAGGAAGGTTTGAAACAGTGGGAAATTGGCCTAAAATAATGGCTCAACATGCATGAAAATGAAGCTCATTCATTGGTCGGTAAACAAGGCATTCACGCACAACTCTCAAGCACACTTAAAGAGATGAAAACATGACATCATGGCATTCGAACCAGCTCTAAAATATGATGAAAAATGACCTCAAAACATGAACACACCTCAGCACATGCATGCAATGGACCTCAAAACTCAAAGTTAAGCATAGGTATTGAACTACAAGCATGCAAAACAAACATCATTCGACCATGAGGCCAAAAAACAGAGCTAGGGTAGTCCAAAATATGCACATTATCAGTTTAAGGTATGGCCAAAAAGTGCTAACATCAAGGGTCCACAAAGCATGCAAAGAAAGCTAGTGAACCATTAGTTGTTCTACAACTATATGAAGCATATGAAGGCTCACCCAACCAACCAAAAACAGAAGCATTTCATGCCAAAATATGCCCAAATACCCACTAAAACTCAGTCAATGTATGCAAAAAAAAGGGGCTCATTTGAAAGGCCATGCAAGGGATCACTCAACACATACAACAAGAACACTTAGCATGGCAAAACCAACTCTGGAAATCAATTATGACAGCCCTAAAACTCACCAAATTGGCCCTGAAATGGGTCAATGAAGCATGAAATGAAAGGCCTCTTCAAAAGGCCTTGAATGGAATTGCTGTACACATGCATCATAGACACAAAATATGGACAAAGAGGCTCCGGACAGAGCTAAGGCAGACCTTGAAACTCATCAAATTGGGCCCAAAAAGTGACTTCACAACATGCAAAATAGGGGGCCTTTGGAAGGCCAACAATGTTAGTAAAGAGAATGAGGGGTGAGAGGGTCACCCCTCTATGATTTTGAAGCTCAAAGATACATCTAAGCCACTGAAAATCTGCTGGATTTTAGTGGCTAAAAGGCCAAATCAAGGCCAATGCAAATGCTCACATGCAAAGCTCAAAACATGAAGAAATAAAGCATGAAATGGGGGGGGGGGGAGGATGACCCCAAACAGAGAAGTGACCTTAATTAAACATGTTTATAAGCTCAAAAGGAAACTTTTTCTAGTTTATGACAAATCTCAAAAATGCTCACAAGCAGGACTAAGATATGATGCAAAATAAGCCTACAAAGAGGGATAAAGCATGCAAGGGTGTAGGAGGCCTCAAACAGAAAAGTGTCCTTATAAAATCTTCAAGAGGAGCTCAAAATATGACACTTTTTAATTTATGACAAAGTCCAGAAATGCTTGCAAATAAGGCCAATCAATGGAGCAAAAAAATGCAAGTTTAAGGGAAATAAGTACTTACCCTTGAAGAGCAGCAAAGCAGGAGCTTTTGGACCAAGTTGGTGAACCTTCAACCTCTGAAAATGAGTTCCAAGGTGCTGGAATGGATGGTGGAGGTGTTAGGCTTAGAGGTGTAGTGTAAATGGCCAAGAAAAAAGGTGTTTTGAGCTTGGAATGGAGAGATATGGAGGGTTGTATGTATATAACTCAGCTGGATTTTTCTAACCCTTACAAATGGAGATGGAGGTTTTGTTTTATAGAGGGAGAGAGATATGGCTTCTTGAAGAAGCCTCAAGAGGGGTGTAAAGCTTCTCAAAGAAGCTTGATCAAAAGGGTCAAGATTCTTGAGGAAGCTAAACCAAAAGGGTCAAGCTTCCTCAAGAAGCTTGACAAAAGAGTCAAGCTTCCCTAAGAAGCTAAGCAAGAGGGTCAAAACCAACTTAAAAAGGGCAACCAAAGGCTCAAAATCTCGGATAGTGGGTCAAATGCTTCACAGCTGGCATAGCTATGAAGCACTTGGGAAGGCCAAAAAGCAGAAGATAGGCCGACCAGTTCAAGTGGTCGGCCGACCACTTGCCCTGGTCGGCCGACCAGGTCAAAAGGTTCAGGTGGTCGGCCAGCCACCTTTTGTGGTAGGCCAGCCAGGTCAAAAAAGTCACCTCTATGAAAGGTGGTCGGCAGCCCATATTGGTGGCCTCCCAGATGAGTACAACACAATGGTGGTATGAAAAACCAGAAATTGTGGCTCAAAAGTGAGAAAAACCAGCTTTCTGTCAAAAAAACTGGTTTTAGGAGAGAGAAAAAGAGAAAACTGGTTTTTCAAGGGAAAAGGTGGCCTCCCACCATACTACCACCTCCCTAGCAATGAAAATAGGGTCCCTCCCAAAAATGGACCAAGACGGATGCAAAACGAAGGTTCCGGGGCCCAACGCGCAGTCCGGGGCCCCCAAAACAGGCTGTTAAGCACCGGAGGTGGCGTACGACCACGAAGGTGGTCTCCCGGGCCACAGTGTCCCTCCAAGGAGAGGAAACAAGGTGTGTGCCAAAAATCGGAGCAAACGGAGGTAGTTAGGCGGTCCCGAACCGAGGCGCACGGCCGACGGCTCCGAAAACCAAAAATTGGCCTTCAAACGGGAAAAATGGCCTACGACCACGAAACCTAGCCTACGGCCACTGAGAGATGGTCTACGAGGCCTCTCTCTCCCTTTGGGAAGAGAAAACAGAGAAAACAGGATATGGTTCGCAAACCGAGGCAAAGTACAAAAGAGCCCCGAAGTCCGAAGGCAAGGCTCGCAGCCGAGACTCTGAAATCTCAGAACGAGCACGATATGCAACATCACCGGGCGCTCAGTTGGTGACGCCTGAGTCTTGAGGCCGGTCAAAAATGGGTTTCTACAATGTGCTCATGCCATGCTCATGATAAAACAGTTTATCTCTCTTTTTATAAAGCATGCAATACTGAGATGCAACAACAAATATAAAGTCATTTCCATTTTAAACCATATTTGTTACATGAATACAGGCTCTGTGAATCTCTAGGTGAGTGTCTGCAAGTAGGCCCTAATGCACTACCACTGTCATTTTTACTAGTAAACTAGAAAGCTTCATACCTAACCGCGTGGTTCCACATCCCCTACCCAGATTCACCAAGTATTCATCTTTTCGTAAACAGCTACATTTACAAACATTTCTCAAAACACAGATACATTTCCAATGAAATGAATGTAATGCAATGTCCAATGCAACAAATGAGAAATGTGGTTCGATTTACCTAAGTCTCATGCTTTTCTACAACAATCATGACTATCCTCCACCGATAGCCCAAACAGATATTTCTAAACAGATATTTAAACAATTAAATTTCAAAAATTTCGATAAATACAATCTATTTCATATTCATTAAATATGAACAAATACACTAGTTTTCATATCACAATCACGTCCGGTAATCTCTCAAGGTCCATTTCTAACCGTATCGGTTTATTCCAACAGATACATTAAGCAAAATAATACCGTTCATGCCCAAAAAAACATCATTTTCTTTCCAAACTCATTTTCCAAGCATTATTCAATTATGACATCCTATTTTGATCAAAGTCCCCAAAAGTTAAACGTAATTCCTTTGTTTTCTTTAAAAATGCTCTTTTAGTCACAAACCGGTAAAAATTTCAAAACCGATCGAATCGAAGTCCGTTTTTGTTCAAATTTAAAACATAGCTCTTTCATAACCTTACAAACATATTCCAAGTTTACACTTTCACAATTTGGGTATCAACTCTTTATTTTTCTCAAAATTTCCCTTTTAAGCAAATAAATCAGAAATTTTCTAAAAATTCTAATTAAATTATATATAACTCTAAGCTCCATATAATCAAGTAAAAGTATATAAAGAAGTGTAGGAAAAATACCTACCTGAAGCCAAGAAGCTTTCAAATTTGTTTGGCAATAGAAATTAAATATGCTCGGAGCCAAACGACGTATTTTCCACCCTCTACATTTTGATCCAAAGCACTTGGGGTCAAAAATGACTTATACTAGATCAAACCCATGAAAAACCAACATTGGAATCCTTTTTCTTTCTTTTCTCACAGCAAGACCTCCCAAGAACTCCCAAAAGTTGAATAAAAAATTATTTTGGTTACTTTTATAGATATTTCCTAAAGAAATATCTAATTAAACAAATATCTAACTATATATATACACCAATATATATATATATATATATTTGAAAATACATTTCAGCATCTTTAATGACAATAGTGAATATAATATTTTCTCACCACAAAATATATTTTGTTTGATGGTGCACACCATAAATATAATATTTTGCTCACAACGAAATATACACCCATTTTATTTACTACAAAAATATATAATTTTTCACTATATGGTACACACCATAAAATCAACTATCAAATATTTATTATAATCCTATATAATAAATAATAACAACTCCTAAAGTGGCTATTACCAATCACATTTTAAAAGGACTAAACAGTTAAACATGCGCTATTAAACAAACTCAATTCAAATTAAATCTAAGTCATGGGTCTCACCCATAAGTCAAATATGGTCCAATTATATACCAAAATAGACCCAACAAATTTATCTCAAATCATGGTCCGAACACCCAAAACTCAAATTTTAAATTTTGCTATAAATTAAACTGAACACCAACCAGTCTGTAAATTTTCATAAAATAAATACTCATCATTAAATTCTAAAATTTTTATTCAACGTGCTAGACTCATATGGGAACAACCTATAAAAATTTCATAATTTTCTGAGATCGGAAACTATTTTTAAAAAATATAAAACCGAACTGTTTTCGCACAGAATTTACACGGCAATTAAATTCAAAAATTTGTTCAATTAAATTATGTGCTGACTATTTAAAAAAAAAAAAAATGGGTCATTACACAATTGATAAACTTAAGAAGATCTATGCTAAGACCTCTAGAGATAGAGATATCAATCTGTACCAACGCATACAGATGTAGGGCTATTACTAGTTAAAAATAGAAAAAGAAAGTGCTGATTTGCAAAAGCAATGGGTGAATTGTCAAGCTTATCCAAAGGAAAAAGAAGCCCATTTGAGCAGTGAATAATGAAGACCACCATACATCGATTAGCTAGAAAAGAGGGTACTTCCTAAAAACCCATAAATGCCATCAAAGTCAATAGGCGGACCCTACGCTTCTTCCTTGACCAAGGGAAGTTGTACCGAAGAGGTTTTTATGGGGCTCTGCTAGCATGTTTGTCCAAAGACGAAGCAAATGAAGTGCTTAGGGAAGCTCATAAAGTGGCCCATCAGGGAATTTTGAATGTAACACAACACAATTTCTTCATATATATATATATATATATATATTCTTTCCATTTGTTTTCCAATAACAAATGCACTGCAAATTCAAGGTCCGAACATTGAAGTTAGGAGACAGATTCCTACTAGTCCATAATTTGGACTGGACGAGATTAATATATTCTAAAAACTTAGATCAAATTCATCAAATTGCTAAGTGAAGATTCTTTTTTTTTTTTTTTTTTCACAAGGTGCTTATATTTTCTTCTTCTATAATTGAATTAGACAGTAAAATCTGTTAGCCAATTTTCACAGTATTTGAAGAAAGAAAATTAAGAAATGAGAGAGTTTGTTTGATTACAAAAATCAAAACATTACATATATATTCTTATTTTATTATAAAACAAAACCAAAATCTGGGGAAAAAAAGGAAAGGCAAAAAAAAAAAAAAAAAAAAAAACTAACCACATACAGTATTATTTTCTGAACAAAATTTGATCAAGTCTAGTGTTCAATACCATATCCTTAACACAGATTCGTCATCTCCACGGTACTTTCAGATTATGGAAGTCTATCTCCCAAGATAAAATGATCAACGACAATTTAGTAGCAGCACTACAAACTAAATGTTGAACGAACACACTTTGCGTTTATACTCTTTCTCATAGGAAATTCATGTAGCAAAATGTAAGAAATAAAAGCAGGTAAGAAGAACGAAAATTGGATGAAAAATTAAATGGAAGACTTGTCTATTCATAGGTGAACTGGTGGCTTTTCAGAATAGACTTCAACAGGTAACAAACCTGTTCGGATAGATTTGAACATGTAAAGTACCTGTTCAGGTTAAATTTGAACAGATAATGAACCTGTTCGGTTGGAGGAAAAATTTGGACCGGTGTGCTGGACCAAACTATCAACATTTCAATATGATGGGATTATTCGGAATTAAGTTTGAACTAAACTATAAGAATTTAATTTTTTTTTTAAAAAAAATTCAAATGTTTTTGGCCCAAAAAGATAAGCATTGGGCCGAACAAGCCCAACCAGCCTCACACCCACGCCAAAGCCTAGCCCACCTAATGGACGGCAATATGTGTGTTTGTTTTGGATCCAATGGATCTAGCTCACTTTGTCCATAACCTTGCCCTTCCACAAAACTTGGATACCCCTTGGGGCCTCTCCAAGTTGTAAACTCAAGGCTTATAAACCCATACAATATTAGCCTAGCTAAGCAATGTGGGACAAGTTTTCCTTCTTTCAATTTGAGAAACCCACCAAAGCACCATTTTCATTGAGCTTACTTTGGTTTCAATTTCCTATTCACCTAATAATGGTTTTGAATAACCAAATATAGTACGTGAATCACAACGCAACATAAAACGCGTTACTATCTATACCCGCCAACCTCAACGCATGGGTTCCACTTAAAAAAATAGATCAAAGTTTAAGAAATTTTTTTTTTCCAAAACCATTCTTACAAAATCTATTATATTTATATTTATCTTTAAGTAATATTAAGATATGACTATTCATAATAAGCAATATTTAAGCGATTGAATTAGAGTTTCACATGATCATTCCTACGATACGAGTATGTAATAATTTTTCTTTAATATGAGAAATTTTTCCATTGGTAAGTTGATTAGGTACTAGCACTAACACTAACTACAAACAAATTAGGCAACTAGCCACAAATGTATCCTTTGTGGTGGTGATGATCACCTGTTTTGACATGTTCTCTCACTTCTAGATTATAATAATATTATACACGCTTTTACTCATGCAATTATATATCTCCATTGTGGGTCAAAACGTTGACAATTACCCCAATTTTTTACCATCTTATTTTTGACCACCTATAAAGTACAAAATATGATTAATTTGAGGTTGATGGTCAATTAGGATAATGTTTTTAAAAATCAGTACTATAGGTTGCAGCTGAGAGAGGTGCTTTTTCAAAACAGTTCTTAATTGGGCAATTTATATAGTAGAACATGTCATAACATTGACTAAGGTTCCTTAAACAATAAAATGTATTTTACTTTAATGAGAAGAGTAAAAAGTGAGAGCGAGTCAATTTAATTTTATTCATAAAAGGCTTAATGATTCAACAAAGCCAAGCAAATTTTTTTAACCTTTTATATATATATATATATATTCATACACAATATAATTCAAAGTCTAATGTCCAATTTTGTTTAAGAATATGATTTTTATCAGGATTGTTGATGGATCGGTTTAATTCAAGTATGAGGTGAATTGATAAATAAATTGGTAACTACAATTCTAAAATTTTAATAATCAAACAAAATCATAAAATTTAAGAAATTAGTCAAAACCAAAATGTAAAAAATGGTTTAATTCCGATTTATTTTAAAAAATATGGACTATAAGTATGTTTTTTAAAATAAATCTTCAATTTTTTAGAGACAAACAAGACAAAATAAAAAGGTTACGATCATTAATTAGAAGAACTTAATTTTTCTTATAGAAGATATATACAGATAACTCAAAATAAACCGTTGATCATCAAAATAGAGTAGTGATGAGTTCTATGAACCTCTAAATTCTTTAAAATTTAAATTTAAACTTGAAATAAATATAAATCCTTTTTGTATTCTTTCTTGTCCAACACTGGCATGTCATTGAAAACATTCCATCTCTCACATTGTCTTTTTTATGGTTTACATTTTATTTTTATTTTTTTGTAAAAAAAATAAAATAAAAAATTGAATGTATTTAGAATACCAGAAGAAAAAATCTATTTTTTTTCAAAAATTTATTATACTGATTTTTTCTATAAAATAATATAGCCGTAGTTTTCTTTTCCTTTTTTTTTTTTTTTTTTTTTGTGTGTGGAGAAATTAAAATTCAGTGAATTTTTTTAAAAAAAAAACATATATATTTACGAATACATGAAAAAGTTTAAATTTTAATTATTAATATTTATAAAGTTTACCACTTAAGTGTAATTTTTTTTTTCTTCTAAATCTACACTGAAATGTATTTTCCCCTCTTCTTTTGGTAATTAAAATCCATCTAGTAAGGTTTTTCATTTTTAGTCAAAAACATAGGGGTGTTTTGGGAAGTTGGTAAAAAGCTGACTTTTGGCTTTTTACTAAGTTTTTTGGCTTTTTTGGAAGTGATTTGGGAAGTTAGTAAAAAACTGGCTTTTTTTATTTTGAATTTAATATTTTTTTAAAGCGTCAGTTGAGAGAGGTGCTTTTTCAAAACAGTTCTTAATTGGGCAATTTATATAGTAGAACATGTCATAATATTGAATAAGGTTCCTTAAACAATAAAATGTAATTTACATTAATGAGAAGAGTAAAAAGAGAGCGAGTCAATTTAATTTTATTTATGAAAAGCTTAATGATTCAACAAAGCCAAGCAAATTTTTTTAAATCCACCTTATATATATATATATATATATTTTCATACACAATGTAATTCAAAGCCTAATGCCCAATTTTATTTAAGAAGATTATTTTTATCAGGATTGTTCACGGATCGGTTTAATTCAAGTATGAGGTGAATTGATAAATAGATTGCCATCTACAATTCTAAAAGTTTAATAATCAAACTAAATCATAAAATTTAAGAAATTAATCAGAACCAAAACATAAAAAATGGTTTAATTCCCATTTATTTTAGAAAATATGGACTATAAGTATATTTTTAAAAATAAATCATCAATTTTTTAGAGACAAACAAGACAAAATAAAAAGGTTACGATCATTAATTAGAAGAACTTAATTTTTCTTATAGAAGATATAACAGATAACTCAAAATAAACCGTTGATCATCAAAATAGAGTAGTGATGAGTTCTATGAACCTCTAAATTCTTTAAAATTTAAATTTAAACTTGAAATAAATATAAATCCGTTTTGTATTCTTTCTTGTCCAACACTGGCATGTCATTGAAAACATTCCATCTCTCACATTGTCTTTTTTATGGTTTACATTTTATTTTTATTTTTTTGTAAAAAAAAATAAAATAAAAAATTGAATGTATTTGAATACCAGAAGAAAAAATCTATTTTTTTTCAAAAATTTATTATACTGATTTTTCTATAAAATAATATAGCCGTAGTTTTCTTTTCCTTTTTTTTTTTTTTTTGTGTGTGTGGAGAAATTAAAATTCAGTGAATTTAAAAAAAAAAAAAAACATATATATTTACGAATACATGAAAAAGTTTAAAATTTTAATTATTAATATTTATAAAGTTTACCACTTAAGTGTAATTTTTTTTTCTTCTAAATCTACACTGAAATGTATTTTCCCCTCTTCTTTTGGTAATTAAAATCCATCTAGTAAGGTTTTTCATTTTTAGTCAAAAACATAGGGGTTTTTGGGAAGTTGGTAAAAAGTTGGCTTTTGGCTTTTTACTAAGTTTTTTGACTTTTTTGAAAGTGATTTGGGAAGTTAGTAAAAAGCTGACTTTTTTTATTTTTATTTAATATTTTTTTAAAGTGTCACATCAGTCTAAAATGACAAAAATATCCTTACTTTTTAATTAAAAACACTTTTTAAATTAATTAATTATAATGTCCCAAAGGATAATTTGGTAAATTTTTAAGTGGCTTTTTTTTCTCTTCCCAAATGGGAATATCAGCGTTTTGGGAAGGTTGGCGTCTTGGGAATATCACCATGTTTGTTTCCAAAAAAATAAAATCGACTTTTCAGGAAATAATTCTTTTTTTCAATGTTTTTTTTTTAAATACACTTAATATAATATGCTTAAAAAATATAATATTTTTGGAAACAACTTAGAAAGCTCATCATATACAAAAAATATATATATATTAAAAGAAAAAAATGCAACACATTTTCGTATTTTTTATATTGCATGAATTTTTTTAAAAAAAATTGTACAATTTTTTTACTTTTTAAATATTTCAAGATTAAGTGGATCTAAAAGTTAAAAAAAAAATTAATTAAAATATTTTTAAAAATCATTAAAAATGCAAAAATTAGAATTAAAAACACAAAAAAATTATTTTTAAAAAACTCAAAACTTAACAGTCTAATTATTTTTAGAATAATGTGACTATAGCGACCCCGGTCTTTTTCTTTTAGATTGTTGTATCCGGACTTAAGTTCCGTGGATCCAGGCATTGTGTATTGTTGTTGTTGTCCTTTAATTCTTTATTTTGAGTTATGTTGAGTTGGGCAGGTTTGTTACAGGTTGGTTGGGTTGGAAACCAAGTGTTGCTGTCCAGAATTTTGGACCTTCGCTCGAGCGAGGAGTTGGTCGCTCGAGCGAGCTGTTGTTTTTGTTCTTCGCTCGAGCCAGGGTTTGGTCGCTCGAGCGAGAGTCTGTGTCTGGGCTTAGGACCTGAGAGATGTGTTTCTTGGCTCGAGCGAGCTTTTCTTCGCTCGAGCGAGCGAGGTGTATGTTTTCGAGTTCTTCGCTCGAGCGAGCATTTCTCGCTCGAGCGAGCTTCTGGGTTGCAGACCTGAAGCATCGAGTTTTTGGCTCGAGCGAGCTTTTCTTCGCTCGAGCGTGGATTTCTTGTGTCTGGTCGCTCGAGCGACCAAGTCTTCGCTCGAGCGAGCCTGTTCAGTTTAAATAGGCAGCAGCGGGTTTTTTAATCAGTTTTCTATCTCTTTTTGTTTCCAAACCCTAGGTCCGACCCTTCTCTCTCCCTACACACCTTCTACCCTAGGTTTCATCTAGTTTAGGGTGTTTCTACCCTAGATCCTTTATTAAAAAGTTAGAGGGGGTTGAGGGCTTCAGTTTAATCTGAATAATTTGGTTTTGGAGCACTTTGGAGTTTGGGTTGCATCTTCGTCTTCTCTTTTGGTTATTTCTTCGAGGTAGGGATCTCCTACTCCAATGTATACGTTTTGTTCTAAGTTTTAGCATTTTAATATGTTGGGGGTAGTTTGGTAATTTTGGGAAAAACCCTAGTTGTTGTATTAAATTGAATTGTATGTTAATTTAAAGAAAACTGGGGAAATTAGTTGAATTCATGAGACTGAGGAATTATTGATTAAAGGGGTAGTTGATTAATTTAAATCACTTGCCTATTGAATTGTTGATTTATTTATTTCCAGTCTAGAAATAACTGTTTGGGCTATCGGTGGAGGATAGTCATGATTGTTGTAGACATTGCATGTGGATTAGGGATAACTGAACTAATCACATTGGTTAGTCATTAATGTTGACTGTTGAATTAATACAGACATTATGTGTATTGATTGTGAGATGTATATGTTATGTGTTTACATACATGTATTAGTTGAGCATTGCATATGCATATTGTGTGGGAGAGATAGGGGATGTACTCCACGGTTAGGGGAAGATAGGGGATGGACCTCTTAACCGTATTTTTGTTTGGGAGGAGATAGGGGATGGACTCCATTAGCATCACTATTATGTGTGCTTATTGATATTGAAGTGTTTTTGCATATTATTGATACAACACTAAAATGTGTATCATATTGGAAGTATGGAAGTGTTTTGATATGAGCCTATGTCTCATTTGTGTTGTTGATATTGGACGTAATGTGAATATGCTATATAGATCACAGTTGTAAGTTTGGCAGGTTCTGAACCATATTGATAATAATGGAAATTGATTAGTGTCTTAGACTGTATGTTGATATAATTGATTATCATACTTAACCAACTATTGAATGCTAGAACTTTATTCAATGCTTATATTTGGTTTAGTATTTTCCTACTGGGCTGTGGCTCACCCTTTATGGGAACATCATTTTCAGGTTCAGGTGATAAGCTACCTCCAAGGACTTAGCTTGGAAGGACTTGGATTTGAAGATTAGATTAGTTTTCTGTTTTATTATAATTACATGTAAACATTCAAGCCTAGGGCTTTATTGTATTTGAGTTAGAACTCATATTTTTGTGTCCAAGTGTTTGCTTGGCAAGATGTAAGCCTGTAGGGCATTTATTATAATGTTACATGTAATGTTTTCGTTTCGTATACTCTGATGATTGAGATAATGCAATGTTTTCTTTTAATAATGCAAGTCATTGTCATATGTATATTGGTTAATTTTCAGGGCGTTACAACTTGTATCAGAGCGTACGGGGTTGAACACTTTGGGTACGTGGAAGTGATTAGTATCACATTGGTTCGTCTCGTTGATAGAGACTTAGGGTAGTGTTATATGTTTGCATGATAACATGTTTATTGATTATTTGGGTATGGAATGTAGTTTCTAGGATGTTGATTGGACCCTTGAGTTGCTAGAAGTCTTGTTGGAAAGGCAATTGATCACTGCTGCTTCCAACCGGAACTGGTAACGCTTCGGGACTATTATCATCCAGGAATGAAATTCGTAGGTGCTTATGTGATTATGTGCTTACGTGGAATGAATTATTGTTGTCCAATGCATTAGGACGCGAGTGTTTAGCTTCGGCACATTTATTAATGTGCTAACGTCTTTGTTTCTTGTCTTAGGATGTCAGGACGAGGACGAGGTCGCGGTAGGCGTGGTAGGCAGGGTAGGCAGGAAGTGCCTGTGCCAGAGGAGGTTCCAGTAGTACAGGAAATTCCGGCAGTGCAGGAGGGAGTAGGCCAGGCCAATGTGGCCGAGCCGGTAGGCCAGCAGGCTATGGGCGCTTTAGCCCGAGAGATAGCAGGGGCATTCAGGGAGTCTGTAGGCATTCTCAGAGCTGAGAATCAGGCTCAGGTTCATGTTGCAGATACGGGTCCTTCTTTTCTGAAGAGGGAGTTCTTCCGGTCCAACCCGGACGAATTTTTAGGTGATCCTAAAGAGCCGCTTAAGGCAGATGAATGGCTCGAACAGACAACGAAGACGTTTGAGATGCTAGGCATCGAAGACGGGGCACTGAAGGTGACCTTGGCATCTTTCCAGCTTAAGGGGGATGCGGGTCAGTGGTGGAAGTTCACTAAGGGCCGTATAGGAGGGACTTGGGAGGCTTTCGTAGATGCTTTCCAGGAGAAGTTCCTGTCTTCAGCAGTTAAGGAGAGGTTGAGGGAGCAGTTTTGCCAGCTTAAGCAGAACAGTTCTTCAGTGGCCGAATTTGAGGCATCGTTTACTAGCTTGTCCAGGTTTGCACCTGAGTTGGTGGCGTCTGAGGAACGCCGTTGCATTGAGTTTGAGAAGAGGTTGAGGCGTGGCCTCAAGTTGAGAGTAGTAGGGTCTTTGATTCGGGATTATGGGCGTCTGGTTGATGCTGCAGCCCATACTGAGATTATGATGCAGGAGGAGGAGGAAGGGCAGAAGGGCTCCAAGAGGAGTCAGGATGGGCAGAGTGATGGTAGGAGACAGAGAGGTTTCACTCCTCAGCAGTCTCAGGGTAGCTTTTCTAGATCGACTTTTCCAGTACCGAGTGCTAGTTCTGGGAAGGGCAGTCAGGGAGACATCACCTGTTTCAAGTGTGGCCAGCTGGGCCACAAGTCTCCAGTTTGTCCTCAGAGGGGAGGAGTACAGAGAGCAGCATCTTCTTCGGCTCGATCTCAGAGCCAGAGTCAGGGTAGAGGCCAGCCACTCTCGTGCTATCAGTGTGGTCAGCCAGGGCACATGAAAGGTATTGCCCGCAGTTGAGTGGCACACCTGGTGCATCTGGTTTGAGGCAGACTCAGGGTCAGCAGCCAGCTCAGTCGGGTCAGGCCTCGAGGGCCAATCAGGGGGCTTCTTCGTCCCAGTCTGTGCAGCAGTCTAGGGGTGAGCAGGTTGATCAGAGGCCATCTGGGCGCGTGTATGCTGTTACCGCGCAGGATCTTGTACCGGCTCCATCTGTCGTGAGAGGTACCTTCTTGTTTTGCAATTCAGTTGCTAGTGTTTTGATCGATACGGGTGCATCTCATTCCTTTGTGTCTGCTGCATTTGCATCTGTTTTGGAGTTGGAGTTAGCTCAGTTAGCATCTCCTATTTGTGTTGTGTCACCTCTTTGGGGTGAATTGATTTTGAAACAAGGTGTTAGGGGTTGTGATATAGAGGTCGATGATCATAGAATCCCATTTTCCTTTGTAGTTATGCCTATGAAGGGCTTCGATGTTATTTTGGGTATGGACTGGTTATCGTCATACCGGGCAGTTATTGATTGCTATCGCCAGAGGGTCACTTGTTGTACCGTGGGCGGAGAGTGTTTTCATTTTCTGGGGGACCGGGTTGGTAGTGTTTTGCCACCGGGGTATGGTTCGCGAGGGCGGAGTGAGCTTAGTGGTCTACTTGCTAATCTATCGATTAGTGAGGTGGATGAGACCCAGATTGTGTTGCCAAGGGTGGTTTGTGAGTACTCGGACGTCTTTCCCGAGGATCTTGTTGGGTTGCCACCGCATCGAGAGATTGAGTTCTCTATTGACCTAGTGCCCGGCACGGCGCCAATTTCTATGGCACCTTATCGTTTTGCCCCAGCCGAGTTAGTTGAGTTGAAGATTCAGCTCCAGGAGTTGCTAGATAAGGGCTATATCCGTCCTAGTGTTTCGCCGTGGGGAGCACCGGCCCTCTTTGTTAAAAAGAAAGGTGGTGCTTTGAGACTATGTATAGATTACCGGAAATTGAATCGGGCTACGGTTAAGAATAAGTACCCTATGCCTCGTATAGATGATCTTTGTTCGACCAGTTGAAGGGTTCCCGTTGTTTCTCTAAGATAGATTTGAGATCGGGTTACCACCAGTTGAGGTCAGGGAGGAGGATATTCCGAAGACGGCATTCCGTACGCGGTATGGCCACTATGAGTTTCTGGTGATGCCATTCGGGCTCACCAATGCACCGGCAGTGTTTTATGGATTTGATGAACCGGATCTTCCGGAATTCTTAGATCGTTTTGTAGTGTCTTGTGGACGACATTCTGATTTATTCACCTTCGGAGGAGGAGCACGAGGAACACTTGAGAGTGGTGCTTGAGTTACTTAGAGCCCATAAGCTTTATGCTAAGTTTGGGAAGTGTGAGTTCTGGCTAGAAGAGGTGAAATTCTTAGGCCATGTGGTTTCGGAGAAGGGGTGTCTGTTGATACATCCAAGACAGAGGCAGTGCAAGATTGGGCACAGCCTAAGAGTGTGTTTGAGATCCGCAGTTTTCTGGGATTAGCTGGGTATTATCGCCGTTTGTGAAGGATTTCTCCAGGTTAGCTTCACCTTTGACTAGATTGACTCGGAAGGGAGTCAAATTTGTATGGAGTGAGACTTGTGAAAAGTCGTTTCAGGAGTTGAAAGTTAGACTGACCACCGCTCCAGTCTTGATTATTCCGGAGAGAGGGTTGGGTTATGCAGTCTATTGTGACGCCTCACGAGAGGGTCTGGGTTGTGTGTTAATGCAAGAGGGGAAAGTGGTTGCCTATGGTTCACGTCAGTTGAAAATTCATGAGAAGAATTACCCTACGTATGATTTAGAGTTAGCAGCTGTGATATTTGCCTTGAAGATTTGGAGGCATTATCTTTATGGTGAGAAATTCGAGATATTCTCGGATCATAAGAGTCTGAAATATCTGTTTACACAGAAAGACTTGAATTTGAGGCAGAGGAGGTGGATGGAGTTCATTGAGGATTATGACTTTGAATTGCATTATCATCCGGGAAGGCCAATGTGGTGGCCGACGCCCTTAGCAGGAAACCTGTTGGTGACATAGCTAATATAGCCATTCGGAGTGGGAGATGTTGGGTGCACTTGGAGAGTTTGATTTGCTTCTGGGCGAATCCGTTGAGGCTGCGGCCTTGTTTTCTGTTGTTGCGCAGCCTACACTTGTGACTCGAGTGTTAGAGGCTCAGGAGGGTGACCTTGAGGTAGAATCCCTTCGAGAGAAGATCTCCAGTGGGAAGGTTGAGAAGGGTTTGTCAGTGTATCCCGACCTGAGTGTGAGATACCGAGACCGTATGTTTGTGCCGGAGTCTTGCCGAGAGGAGGTACTCCGAGAGTTTCACCATTCACGCCTTGCGGTGCATCCGGGAGGCACTAAGATGTATCGGGATTTAGGTCGCCAGTTTTGGTGGCGGGGTATGAAGAGAGATGTGGCAGCGTTCGTGTCTAAGTGCCTTACTTGTCAGCAAGTGAAGGCCGAACATCAGAGGCCAGCGGGTTTGTTGCAACCCTTGCCTATTGCCGAGTGGAAGTGGGAGCATGTCACTATGGACTTTGTTGTGGGTCTTCCGAGGACTCAGCGGGGTAGTGATGCTATTTGGGTGGTTGTAGACCGGTTGACTAAGTCGGCGCACTTCATTCCTATGCGCGTGAGAGATTCGGTAGATCATCTTGCCGACTTGTACATTCGGGACATAGTGAGGTTGCACGGGGTCCCAGTGACGATCGTCTCAGATAGAGATCCTCGTTTACTGCTAGTTGTGGCAGAGTTTGCAGAGTGCCTTGGCACTAAGTTGACCTTTAGCACGGCTTATCATCCTCAGACTGACGGGCAGTCCGAGCGTACTATTCAGATCCTTGAGGATATGCTTCGGGTTGTGTTCTTGATTTCAGTGGGTCGTGGGAGAGGCACTTGCCTTTGGTGGAGTTTGCCTACAACAACAGTTTCTAATCTAGTATTGGTATGGCACCGTTTGAGGCCTTGTATGGCCGACCGTGTAGATCTCCAATTTGTTGGGCTGAGGTGGGTGATGCACCTCTATTGGGTCCGGAGTTGGTGAGGGAAACGACGGAGAAAGTTGAGCTTATCCGTAAGAGACTTGTTACAGCCCAGAGTCGTCAGAAATCTTATGCCGACCGTAGGAGGAGACCTTTAGAGTTTGAGGTGGGTGATCATGTCTTTCTGAAGATATCACCTAGACGTGGTTTGATGAGGTTTGGGAAGAACGGGAAGTTGTCCCCTCGGTTCATAGGTCCTTTTGAGATCCTTGAGAGGATTGGCGAGGCTGCTTACCGTTTAGCTTTGCCACCGCAGTTGTCCGGAGTACATGACGTATTTCATGTGAGTATGCTTCGAAAGTATGAGCCGGATCCATCACATGTGTTGGATTGGACTGATTTAGTGGTTGACGAGGACGTCTCGTATGAGGAGAGACCGGTTCGGGTTTTGGATAGGCGGGATCAAGTTTTGCGAGGCAAAACCATTCCTTTGGTAAAGGTTCTTTGGAAACATCACGGGGTGGAAGAAGCCACGTGGGAACGTGAGTTGGAAGTCCGCGAGAAATATCCGGACATGTTTTGTTGAGTCGTAATCTTGTATTTAGATTTTGTAATATTGTGGAACTTAAGAGCTTTACTTATGCTTAAGTTGGAAAACATTGAGAATGTTTTGGTTTAATATTAGTAGTTTGAAACTTGCTTCATAATGGAAGTGGAATGTCACATTTATAAATTGGATGTGTTTTATATATCATGGAATTTAATATGATATGGAAATGGAAATCACGTATATTGAAATTGTTAAGATTGAAAGAAAAAAAAATGCATAATATTAACGCAGGTTGTAATATATGTCATTTTATTTATATGTTGTTGTGAGATGCCTCTTGATAAGAGATGAGATGACCAGTATTGGGTCAAGTTGTTCATTATTGAAATGTCATATTGATAGAATTTGAGAAAAACTGGTTTTCAAAAACTTATGCTTAATTTCGGGGACGAAATTCTTTTAAGGGGGGGAGGTTATAGCGACCCCGGTCTCTTTCCTTTAGATTGTTGTATCCGGACTTAAGTTCCGTGGATCCAGGCATTGTGTATTGTTGTTGTTGTCCTTTAATTCTTTGATTTTGAGTTATGGGTTGAGTTGGGCAGGTTTGTTACAGGTTGGTTGGGTTGGAAACCAAGTGTTGCTGTCCAGAATTTTGGACCTTCGCTCGAGCGAGGAGTTGGTCGCTCGAGCGAGCTGTTGTTTTTGTTCTTCGCTCGAGCCAGGGTTTGGTCGCTCGAGCGAGAGTCGGTGTCTGGGCTTAGGACCTGAGAGATGTCTTTCTTGGCTCGAGCGAGCTTTTCTTCGCTCGAGCGAGCGAGGTGTATGTTTTCGAGTTCTTCACTCGAGCGAGCATTTTGTCGCTCGAGCGAGCTTCTGGGTTGCAGACCTGAAGCATCGAGTTTTTGGCTCGAGCGAGCTTTTCTTCGCTCGAGCGTGGATTTCTTGTGTCTGGTCCTCGAGCGACCAAGTCTTCGCTCGAGCGAGCCTGTTCAGTTTAAATAGGCAGCAGCGGGTTTTTTAATCAGTTTTCTATCTCTTTTTGTTTCCAAACCCTAGGTCCGACCCTTCTCTCTCCCTACACACCTTCTACCCTAGGTTTCATCTAGTTTTAGGGTGTTTCTACCCTAGATCCTTTATTAAAAAGTTAGAGGGGGTTGAGGGCTTCAGTTTAATCTGAATAATTTAGGTTTTGGAGCACTTTGGAGTTTGGGTTAGCATCTTCGTCTTCTCTTTTGGGTTATTTCTTCGAGGTAGGAATCTCCTACTCCAATGTATACGTTTTGTTCTAAGTTTTAGCATTTTAATATGTTGGGGGTAGTTTGGTAATTTTGGGAAAAACCCTAGTTGTTGTATTAAATTGAATTGTATGATTAATTTAAAGAAAACTAGGGAAATTAGTTGAATTCATGAGACTGAGGATATTATTGATTAAAGGGGGTAGTTGATTAATTTAAATCACTTGCCTATTGAATTGTTGATTTATTTATTTCCAGTCTAGAAATAACTGTTTGGGCTATCGGTGGAGGATAGTCATGATTGTTGTAGACATTGCATGTGGATTAGGGATAACTAGAACTAATCACATTGGTTAAGTCATTAATGTTGACTGTTGAATTAATACAGACATTATGTGTATTGATTGTGAGATGTATATGTTATGTGTTTACATACATGTATTAGTTGAGCATTGCATATGCATATTGTGTGGGAGAAGATAGGGGATGCACTCCACGGTTAGGGCAAGATAGGGGATGGACCTCTTAACCGTATTTTTGTTTGGGAGGAGATAGGGGATGGACTCCATTAGCATCACTATTATGTGTGCTTATTGATATTGAAGTGTTTTTGCATATTATTGATACAACACTAAAATGTGTATCATATTGGAAGTATGGAAGTGTTTTGATATGAGCCTATGTCTCATTTGTGTTGTTGATATTGGACGTAATGTGAATATGCTATATAGATCACAGTTGTAAGTTTGATCAGGTTCTGAACCATATTGATAATAATGGAAATTGATTAGTGTCTTAGGACTGTATGTTGATATAATTGATTATCATACTTAATCAACTATTGAATGCTAGAACTTTATTCAATGCTTATATTTGGTTTAGTATTTTCCTACTGGGCTGTGGCTCACCCTTTATGGGAACATCATTTTCAGGTTCAGGTGATAAGCTACCTCCAAGGACTTAGCCTGGAAGGACTTGGATTTGAAGATTAGATTAGTTTTCTGATTTTATTAGAAATTACATGTAAACATTCAAGCCTCGGGCTTTATTTGTATTTGAGTTAGAACTCATATTTTTGTGTTCAAGTGTTTGCTTGGCAAGATGTAAGCCTGTAGGGCATTTATTATAATGTTACATGTAATGTTTTCTTTTCGTGATACTCTGATGATTGAGATAATGCAATGTTTTCTTTTAATAATGCAAGTCATTGTCATATGTATATTGGGTTAATTTTCAGGGCGTTACAGTGACAATTGTGTTTTAATACTATAACCATTATGGTTTTGATTTTGAATGAAACAATGGCAAACAATCACATCATCCTTGTAAAAAATATATATATATATATATGAAAAATATCATTTATATCATTTGATTGACTAATGCTTCTGCTTAGATTTATCAATCATGAAAATTGTCCAAAATTGAGTGTGGTGTAGATGAAGAGTTACTGTGCTGTGAGCCACACCTAGAATAAATCTCATCCAAACAATTTAAATCTGGATAAATTTTAAATTTTTCCACATTTGTAAGGTTTCTCTTCTTGATTTATAGTAATGAAATACCATTTATACAAAATAGCAATTGATCATACATCAATGTATAGTTTTTACAACATCATTCATTCATGCACAAATCATTCATTCAAAAAAGAGCAATGGTAGAGGGCCACAAAAAGTGTGGCTCAAATGGCTCAAAACTGCTAAAACGACGTCGTTTTGACAGTTTTGAGCCATTTGAGCCACACTTTTTGTGGCCCTCAAACAGCTATGTCATGGTATTGTCCCACTGAGCCAACACCGAACCCTGTTGGAGGGGTTTTGAGGTAGAGATAGCTCATAAGCTTGTTCAAGTTTGATTCATAAGGGCTATTAGCAGTGAAATTTTCAGGACTTGAACAAAAATGGAAGAGAGGGTTGACTCCAATGACAATTTGGATAAGAAGAGTGAAGGAAAGAAGGTAGAGAGAGGAGGCGAATGTTGAGGAAGACATGTTGGAGGGATATGTGTGTGTGTGTGAGAGAGGAGAGATGGAGAGAGAGAGATGGGTAAGTCCTTGGCACATTGTAGGACTTATATAGAGTGAAAATGCAAAGGCAAATGGGGGTCGGTAGCAGAGTTCAAAGGTTGACATTTCCATTTACAGGTACATTATGTTTGAATGCATTGGAAGATGGAAGTTGTCAACTTTAGGCTGTGCTGTTCCGAAATTTTTTTATTGGGGAAGTTAGAGACGCACTTTATTAGCTAGTGGATAAATAAACAAATAAAAGAAAAAAAATAAGAAAACTTGAAGATGATGAATTTTATATTATAGAAGTAGTTTTCATTATCAAAATACTAGCATTTTCGTATAGAAATAAAAAAGTTTGAAGTAAAACCTATGACACTCTTGATCCGAATTGAGTCTCATATCAAAAATTCAATAATATCGTATCTTCACTATATTTTTTGGGATCAAGTCTTATAGTTATGCTATTAGAACCTGATATGCTATTAGTAGAGCTTGATCGTGTCTTGATGTGCAAGTTGACCTGCCATTACCAAAGTTATAGCCTTAAGAATCGAATGTCTGTTATGTTTTAGATGCCCCAACTCTAGGGAAGAACGCAAGCTTCAAACATAGAGGGAGCAAACATATATTCTAACAATTTTTTTAATAATGAAGTGTAAATTAGAACATTAATTTTTACGAATATAAAAGTGAAAAATAATAAAGAGGAAACAAGAATGTCCAAACTTTATTAATTTTCTGAATAGATCTACATTACACTGAGGAGATAGTATATATACAAGACTGATACAATTAACCTAACCATAACTGCCTCAATCTACTGGAGTTAACTTCTGACAAACTAACTACCTAGCCGTGGTAATTCACACGTGACTGCTGAAGCTGCTCTGCTGTTATGCTTGGCTATGCTGTGACTGTGTGGATAGCTTTGCTATGTTGTGCTATTATAGCTTTGCTATGCTGTGGCTGTTGCTCTATCTTATCAATCCCCCACAAACTCATAGGACTAGGAAGAACTAAGAGTTTGCTTTGAAGATACTGAAATCTAGCCACAGACAAATGTTTGGTGAAAATGTCTGCAATTTGATCAGTGGTAGTAATGTGGTAGATGTGAAGCTTCTTGGCTGTAACTCTTTCGCGAACAAAATGATAGTCCACTTCAATATGCTTAGTTCGAGCATGGAACACAAGATTGTGAGACATAGCAATAGCAGATAAGTTGTCATACCAAAGTGTGGGAACATGCACAATAATGTGAAGCTTTGCCAACAACATACCAAGCCAACTAAGTTCAGCCAAGGTTTGAGCTAAGACTCTATACCCTGCCTCTGAGGAAGACCTAGACACAATTGGTTGCTTCTTGGCAGATCAAGAAATTAAGTTGGGACCAAGGTAAATACAATACCCAGTAGTGGACCTTCTATCAAGCACATTTCTTGCCCAATTCGAGTCAGAGTATGCATTAAGCAGAAGAGGATCAGAAGAAAAATGAAGACCATGGCCCAATGTGCCTTCAAAATATCTAAGCAACCTTTTTACAGAGGCAAAATGACTATTCAATGGTGCTTGCATGAATTGGCAGGCATGATTAACAGCAAAGGCAAGATTTGGTCTAGTGATAGTGAGGTATTGAAGAGCACCTACTAAACTCCTGTAAAGAGATGGTTGACTAAAAAGTAAGTTAGCAGCAACAATAGAAGAAAGAGTAGAAGGTTTAGTAGCCATGGGAGAGGAGTAAGATTTGCAATCACTTATGCATGCTTTGGCAAGTAACTCTGAAGCATACTTCTGTTGAGAAAGAACATATCCAACAGAGGACTTGGTGACAGAAATACCCAGAAAGTAGTTAAAAAAGGCAAGTTCTTTCATAGAAAAGGTGGCATGCATTTGTTAAATCAAGGAAACAATATAAATAGGGTCACTACCAGTTAGAAGGCTATCATCCACATAGATGAGGAGAATGGTAATAGAATTAGAAGTCTTTTGAACAAACAAGAGAAGTCACATTGACTAGGAACAAAATTTTGAGAGAGGGGAAAAGTTGAGAAGGTAGAGAACCAAGCTCCAGGGGCTTGTTTAAGCCATAAAGAGCTTTGTGTAACTTGCAAACAAGGTGAGGTTGAGTAGTATGAACAAATCCCTGAGGTTGAACCATGTACACTTCTTCTTCAAGAACCCCATGAAGGAAAGCATTAGAAATGTCAAGCTGTTTGATTGGCCAATCAAAATGGAGAGCAAGACACAAAAGAATTCGAATAGTTGGTTGTTTGGCCACAGGACTAAAAGTCTTATGATAATCCACACCCTCAGTTTGAAGAAAACCCTTGGCAACTAATCTAGCTTTGTGTCTAGCAATGGTGCTATCTGAAATCTTTTTCAACCTATAAATCCATTTGCAGCCAATGGCCGGTTTATCAAGTGGTAAAGAGACTAAGTCCAAGTACCTTGCTTTTAAAGAGCTGCATATTCATCAAGCATAGCAGCCTGCCAAGCATAAGATGAGGGAGCCTCAGAATAGGTTTGAGGTTCAAAGTGAGTAGTGGAAGCCAGAAGAGAGATAGAAGGGGAAAATGAAGGAAGCCTTCTAGCTTTACACCTAGTAATCATAGGATGATCAATAGATGGAACACAAGGAAGATTGATAAAAATGAAAAAAAATAGGAATTTGAGTAGAGGGATCAGTAAATAGATGAGGAAAAATAGGAGAAACAACAACTGAAGACAACATTGGTTACTGTGAGACAGCTGGTTGCTGTGAGACAGCTGGTTGCTGTGAGGGAGCTGGTGATGAAGAGATGATAGGATTTGGAGGTTGAGGTGGCTGTTGTGTAAAAGAAGATGGAAAAGAAGAATGAGATTGAGGGGCAGTAGCAGCAGGTGCAGCAGCAAGGGATGTTGGCCAGAAAAAGTTAACCAACTGAGAAACTGTAGAGGGAGTAGAAGAAGAAGAAGAAGAAGCCTTAAAAGGAAAACAAGACTCATCAAAGACTACATGTCTGGAGATGTAAACTTTGCCTGAGTGAGGATCAAGACATCTATAGCCTTTAATAGAAGGTTGATAGCCAATGAAAACACAAGGGATGGATCTTGGTTGGAGTTTATGAGTAGTATAGGGCTTAAGCCAAGGATAACACTTACATCCAAAAGATTTTAAGAATTGATAGTTAGGTTGTTGTTAGAACAAAACCTCATAAGGGGTAGGATTCTGAGTTTAAGAGTAGGATGTCGGTTAATCAAAAATACTACAGTGGCAAGAGCATCAAACCAGTATTTTAAAGGAAGGGAAGAATGATGCATGAAAGTAATGGTAGTCTCAATGAGATGCCTATGTTTTCTCTCAGCTACACCATTTTGAGAGGGTGTATGAGGACAAGTCAACTGATGTTCAATCCCTTTTTGTTTAAGAAAAACCTGAAATTAAGTGCTTAGATATTCACCCCCGTTGTCACTCCTTAAAACTTGAAGTTAGTAGAGAATTGTGTCTCAACAAAAGCTTTGAACTCTAGAAATTTGGAAAAAAAACTTCACTCTTATAATGAAGAGAAAAGAGCCAAGTGAACTTGCTAAAATCATCAATGAACAACACTAGTATTTAAAGCCTAAAATAGAGAGAGAAAAGGGACTCCAAACATCAGTATGAATGAGAGCTAAAGGTTTATTTACAGTAGAATTTGACAAACAAAAAGGTAACCTATATGGCTCTTGGACACAAAACAATGTTCACACAAACTAGAGCCATTATTAGACAGCAATGAAGATGTAGGTCCTAAGTGATGAGTAGAAATGATGTGATGAAACTTCTTGTGTGAAGGATGGCTAAGGCGAAAATGCCAATTTGGAGAAGCTGGAGTAGCTGGAGTAGTGAAGCATGAGAGGCAAGCTTGAGAAGAGAAAGCAGCAGAATCAGAGGATGGACTGAATGGATATAGTCCATTTAAGTAGCAGCCTCTATACAGGACTCTCCAAGTACTCTTATCCTGGATAAGGAAAGAATCTTCATAAAAAATAATAGTACAATGGTTGTCCATGGCCAATTGATGAATTGAAAGTAAATTTGAGGAAAGAGTAGGAACATGAAGTAACTTATTAAGTTGAAAAGGAAAGGAGGGAGTTGGAAAGAGTCCTTTACCAGTCTGAGCAATAGGAAGTGTGTTTTCATCACCCATCGCTACCTAATCTGAGCCATGAAAAGGTTGATACAGAGAGAGATTATTCAGATCATGTGTCATGTGAGTTGTGGCTCTTGAATCAAGAAACCAGTTGGCTTCAGACTATGGAACTGTGTTAGCTGCAACATATGCCTTAGGATGACTTGTGGAGGATGAAGGACTAGAGTAATGATTCTGAGACTGAGCCTGATAAGTTGCATCTAGTCTGTACCAACAGTCTAGAGTAGTGTGGTTTTCTTTCCCACAAATTTGACAAATCACATTAGGACTGCCTGTGTTATAGCTATGTGTATTGTAGCCTGTTCCATTAGGACTGCTTGTATTATAGCTATGTGTATTGTAGCCTGTCGTAGCTCTGACTCTCTGAGGTTGAGTGAAGCATGGGAGGCAAGCTTGAGAAGAGAAAGCAGCAGAATCAGAGGATGGACTGAATGGATATAGTCCATTTAAGTAGCAGCCTCTATACAGGACTCTCCGAGTACTCTCATCCTGGATAAGGAAAGAATCTTCATCAAAAGTAATAGTACAATGGTTGTCCATGGCCAATTGATGAACTAAAAGTAAATTTGAAGAAAGAGTAGGAACATGAAGTAACTTATTTAGTTGAAAAGGAAACGAGGGAGTTGGAAGGAGTCCTTTATTAGTATGAGCAATAGGAAGTGTGTTTCCATCACCCACTGCTACCTGATCTGAGCCATGAAATGGTTGATACAGAGAGAGATTATTCAGATCAAGTGTCATGTGAGTTGTGGCTCCTGAATCAAGACACTATAAGAATTTTCACTTTTGGCGACTAAATTTTTTGTTGCTAAAAGTTAATTTTTAGTCGCCGAATGGTTTTAGCGACTAAATTATTTGGTCGCGAAAGTAGTCGCCAAAAAATTGTCGGTAAAGGTAATTAGTGACTAAAATTATTTTAGTCGCCAAATGTATACAATTCCCGACTAAAATTTTAGTCGCCAAAAGGTTGGACATTAAATTAAATTAGACATTTTTCGGCGACCAAACTTTTAGTCACCTAAAGTCTCACATTTTTAGCTACTAAAATTTTAGTCGGCAAAGAGTTCTTTTTTTGGCTACTAACAATTTAGTCGCCGAAAGTCCCACATCTTTGGCTACTAAATTTTTAGTTGGCAAAGAGTTTCTCTTTTGGCTACTAAATATTTGGTTGCCTAAAGTTCTACATTTTTGGCTACTAAAATTTTAGTCGGCAAAAGTGTTTTTATCCTTTAGTTGTTTGTTTTTAGCTACAAAATATTTTAGTTGTCAAATGTCTTTTTTTTTTTTTTTTGGCTACTAAACTTTTAGTCGCCAAATGTCTACTTTTTTTTTTTCCTACAAAAGTTTTAGTCACCAAATGTCTTTTCCCAATTTCTTTTTAGCTACTAATTGCTTAGTCGCCAAAAACATGATATATTGCAAAATTATAATTTTTCCACAACCTATAATACGTATACAAACAAAATGATTCATACTATCAATCATTCCACAATCTGCATCATATACCAAAAATAAATAACTTTAAATGTCAAAATCCATACAAATCAACTATTGTCCAAACTAAAATAATAATTCCATACAAAATATATCATACAAAAATCAAAGCCCTCCGTATACAAAAAAAAATACATTTACTACCAAGCGAAATTACCATTTGGCATGGTACAAATTACCATCGTAATCTGTACCACGACAAAAGGTGATATATGTACCATGAAAAAAGTTTTCTATAGACCATGACAAAACGTCCTATATGTACGCCGACAAATGGTATATACATACCACGATAGAAGGTGATCTATGTACCACGACAGTCATTATCTGTTGATTGCCAAAAGTTTTCTATATATGAAATAATGAACTATACAAAAGCTGAGGACGATAAAGGTATTATATTAGTTCTACACAAAAGTGAAAATTCTTTTCCATACACCAATATGGATTATCCACAAGTCCACGCAACAAAACCATCTATAAAGAAAAACAAAAAACGAAACATTAGAATTGGTTACAAAATATCAATTCAATCAGCCATATGGAACATGTACATGCATTTAAGGTAGAACAATTGAGAAATGTCTTCTTGGAAATAAAATAAAGTATATATATATATATATGTATCATGCAATATTTATTCCAACCAACTGCACAAACAATGTAATATGTAGTTTCTTTGTTCTATAAATATATAAAGGCAATTATTAGAATATATAGATGTTATTTTCATAAAGTTGTCACTTTTAAACTAAGTGTTGCAAGTTTTTTGACTAAGTGTAAGGCGTATTTGGAGGCTGTTATGAATTTTCGCCCCCAGAAAGCTCTTTTTCGAGTAAGTTTAGAGCGTATTCGGCTCTAACTCCCAACCTACGGGTCCGAATTACGTCCTGTCAGTTCTCACAAGTCCTATTTGTCATGGCGAAGCTATTCGTGTGAGCCACACGGTCGTTCGGGGGCTATTTTGAATTTTCGTCCCCGAAACGCCCTTTTTCGACTAAGTTTAGGGCGTATTCGGCTCTAACTCCCAACCTACAGGTCCAAATTACATTCCGTCAGTTGTCACAAGTCCTATTTGTCATGGGGGAACTATCCGTGTGAGGCACACAGTGGTTCGGGGGTTGTATTGAATTTTCGCCCCCGAAATGACCTTTTTCTACAAAGTTTAGGATGTATTCGGCTCTAACTCCCAACCTACAGGTCCGAATTACGTTTTGTTAGTTCTCACAAATCCTATTTGTCATGGGGAAGCTATTTGTGAGAGTCACACGGTCATTCGGAGGCTATTTTGAATTTTCGCCCCCGAAAAGCTCTTTTTTGAGTAAGTTTAGGGCGCATTCGGCTCTAACTCTCTACCTACGGGTCCGAATTACGTTCCGTCAGTTGTCATAAGTCTTATTTGTTATGAAGAAGCTATCCTTGAGAGTCACATAGTGGATCGGGGGTTGCTTTGACTTTTTACCCTCGAAAAGCCCCTTTTCGACTAAGTTTAGGGCGTATTTGGCTCTAACTCTCAACTTACGGGTCTGGATTACATTCCATCAGTTGTCACAAGTCTTATTTTTCATGGGGGAACTGTTCGTGTGAGTCACATGGTGGTTCGAGGGCTGTTTAGAATTTTTGCCCCCGAAATGCCCTTTTTTTACTAAGTTTAGAGCGTATTCGGCTCTAACTCCCAACCTACGAGTCCGAATTACGTTCCGTCAGTTCTCACAAGTTCTATTTGTCATGGCGAAGCTACCCATATGAGCCACACGGTCGTTCCGAGGCTGTTTTGAATTTTTGCCCCGAAACGCCCTTTTTCGACTAAGTGTAGGACGTATTTGACTCTAACTCCCAACCTACGAGTCCGGATTACATTCCGTCAGTTGTCACAAGTCCTATTTGTCATAGGAGAACTGTCCATGTGAACCACACGGTGGTTCGGGGGCTGTTTTGAATTTTTGCCCCCGAAACGCCTTTTTTCTACTAAGTTTAGGACATATTCGGCTCTAACTCCCAACCTACGTATAGCGATCCCAATTTTCCCCCATCATTTATTGTTATCCGGACTCGGGTCTAGTGGTTGTATGTTGTTGTCCTATTCTTGTTTCCACCATTTAATTCCTTGTATTTGAGTTTTGGGATGTGTTGGGTAAGTTTGGAGCAGGTTGGTTGGGTGTTGGAACAAATGGTTGCTGTCTAGCTTTTGTTTCTTCACTCGTGCGAGGCTTTTGTCGCTCGAGCGAGCCTTGGGTTTTAGCTTCTTAGCTCGAGCGAGGGTTCCTACGCTCGAGTGAGCTTTGTGTGGTGTGTCTCTTCGCTCGAGCGAGCACTCTTGCGCTCGAGCGTGCGTCTGCGTCTTTGAAAAACCTGAAGGTTGGTATTCTTCGCTCGAGCGAGGCTTTTGTCGCTTGAGCGAGCGAGCTCCATGTTTTGTGTTTCTTCGCTCGAGCGAGCACTCTTGCGCTTGAGCGTGCGTCTGGGTTGCAGACCTGAAGCTTTGAATTGTGCGCTCAAGCGAGGTGTTTGTTGTGTCTGGTTGCTCGAGCGACCACTTCTTCGCTCAAGCGAGCCTCGAATATATCAGTTCGCAACAGCGTGTTTCTATACCATTTTTGAACCTCTTTTCCACTCTAAACCCTAGATCCGACACACTCTCTCCCTATACACTCATTCTCTCTACAAATACACTTGATCTAGAGGGTTTATACCCTACTCCCTTTGTTAAAAAGCTAGAGTAGCTCATGGGCTATCTTTTGATCCGAAAATGTGTGGATTTGGAGCACTTTCAAGTTTCTTCTTCTTCTCCTTTGGGCTTCTAACTTCGAGGTTGGGATAATCTACTCCTTATTATGAGTTTGACATAAATGTTGGTTATTTTGTATAGATGATGGTGTTTGGGAGTTTTGGGTAAAGTTAGGGTTTGATTTGGGATTATAAAAGAGAGGTTTCTTGGTTTTGGACTCTATTGTGAATGTGAGGTTTTGAAATGGGGTTATGGGTGTACAATTGATGAAATTGAGCCTTAAAAGTTTTATTTGAGAAAGAGGGAAAAATGCCCTAATTGGGATTAAATGAATTATTTGTCCAAATAATGACATTAATTATGGGAATACATAATTGAGTTGGAAATGATGAAATTGGGGAAAAAGTAATTAATTGGTATAGTTAGATTGAAAATCGCTTACCTATAGAAAATGTATTAATTTATCTGTTTGATAAATTTAATTATCTATTTAGAAATAACTGTTTTGGGCTATCGGTGGAGGATAGCCATGATTATTGTAGAGTTGCATGATGATTAGGTAAACTGAAACTAATCAATTGGAATATGTCATTGAATACGACAGTTGGAATAACACATTGAATATGTGCATTAATTGATCATTGTATATGATAAAGTGTTTAAATACATTGCATATGTATCTTTGTTTGGGAGGAGATAGGAGATGTACTCCATGGTTTGGGAGGAGATAGGGGATGTACTCCATTGATAATTAAGTTGGCCGGAGTGTCTAGGGTGAAAGTCCCGAAACCTTATATACATCTGAATGATGTTGATGATTGAAGTGTTGATAATATGAGTTGCAGTCTCATTTTGAATTGTTGATAAATTGGAGTGTTGTCTTTATGAGTTGTAGTCTTATTTGAATTACTTGGATAAACGAACCATGTCAATAAAGTGAATTGGAAATAGAAATGAAACCGGGTTGAGAGATGAATAACAATGTTGATGGGTTATAGAAATGGTGTAAATCGATGTGCATGTGTTAAACATTTATCATATGCTAATGTTTTAGTTATTTCTCATATTTGGTTTAGCATATCTCTACTGGGCTATGGCTCACCCTTCTTGGGACACCATTTTCAGGTACAGGTGACTTGCCGCCTCCAAAGTTATAGCTTGGGAGGTCTCAAGGCTGAAGTCTCTCTTTTGTTGTTTTATTTATGTTTACATGTTTTTATTTCCAAGTCGAGGGCTTTATATGTAAAGGGCTTCTGACCGTCTTTTGGTTGTTTCCAAGTGTTGACTTGGAAAGTTGTAAGCCTGTAGGGCATCTACTTTTGTTGTCAACATGTAACATTTTTTGTAAACAAGACTCTGATGAATGAAAACATAATGTTTCCTTTATGATTCTAGGACTTGTGAATGATTGATTATGTATTATTTTGAGGGCGTTACACTACGAGTCTGGATTACATTCCGTCAGTTGTCACAAGTCCTATTTGTCATGGGGGAACTGTCTGTGTAAGTCACACAGTGGTTCAGGGGATGTTTAGGATTTTCGCCATCGAATCGCCCTTTTTCGACTAAGTTTAGGGCGTATTCGGCTCTAACTCCCAACCTACGGGTCCAAATTACATTCCTTCAGTTCTCACAAGTCCTATTTGTCATGGCAAAACTATCCGCGTGAGCCACACGGTCATTTGGGGGCTGTTTTGAATTTTCTCCCCCGAAATGCCCTTTTTCGACTAAGTTTAGGGCGTATTCGGCTCTAACTCCCAACCTATAGGTCCGGATTATATTCTGTCAATTGTCACAAGTCCTATTTTTCATGGGGGAACTGTCCGTGTGAGCCACATGGTGGTTCGGGGGCTATTTTGAATTTTCGCCCACAAAAAGCCCTTTTTCGACTAAGTTTAGGGCGTATTCAGTTCTAACTCCCAACCTATAGGTCCGAATTGCATTCCGTCAGTTGCCACAAGTCCTATTTGTCATAAGGAAGCTGTCCGTGAGAGCCACACAGTGGTTCAGGTGCTGTTTTGAATTTTCTCCCCCGAAAAGCTCTTTTTCAACTAAGTTTAGGGCGTATTCGGCTATAACTATGGTAAAGCCATAAACATTCCTTGTAGGCTGATTGAGTGCCAAATGAGAAGTTAATGCATGTGGAATCTGATTCAGAAGTGACATTACACCACTTTTCATGAGTACGATCGTGATTACAAAAGTGAGATTACATCTGAGCTTCTATTGTGCAATACCCGACAGAAATTAGAGAGGCAAATAAGATTAAAAATTCATCAAAGTTTCAAAGAAAGTAAGGCAGTTTTCCAATTTTCATTTATCAATTAAATAATATTTGAAGGAAAAGATGCGAAGTATCAAAGAATGTGATAGTCTCCCAATTTTCATTTGTCAGTCAAATGAGAGACAAGTGCATGGGCAAATTTTGTATTATTAGTAGCAATGACAATGTTCTGCATGAATCCATTATCTTAGAACATATATTTACATAAGAGTATGGCAGATTACAGAATAAATATATAGGATATGACTAGAGGACAAGAGAACATACTCAATGTATCCGTTAGATAGTTCACAACCACCAACAAGACTAGGCCCTCCAATTTTTGGGTGCTGAAATGAAATAAAAAATCAGACCGCATGGCGTGAAATATCATAACTAAATCTAAAGAGTTTTTAACAAGTACCTCAATAATAACTATTCAAAGCCATACTAAATATAGGTAGTGTAGTATTCACTATAACAAAAAGAGGAACAGAAGTGCAAATAATAAGTATATATTTTACTGTTTATAAGCAATAAAATAATTGACCACATGATTGCACACTCTATTACTTGCGTATTTGGATTTAATTTTACCATTTATTCACTTCTATACTATAATATTCAATGAGTGAAATTAATTTAGATTTAACATGCTTTGAAATTTCTTAACACTTTAATGCAAGGAACTTCTGTGAAAGCTATACTTATTCCTCCTAAAACTGTTTGGTGGTCGAGAAAGAGTAGAGATTTTTTTAAAAAAATTTCTTGATTGGCAACAAAACAAAATTATTGATAAATCAAAAAGTTAAACAGGGGCACAAAGTCCGCCAAAAGCAACAACAACAACGAAATACATTACATACTACTAGACTTTGTAATCTCTAGAGATCAAAAATAAAGGAATCCTGGAAACCAAAGCCCACGAGAAAGCAAAGTATCAAAGTTTCTCCCCAAATCACACAAAGCACAATCACAAATGTGGTTATACATTTACAGGTGTTTATATTATATATATATATATATATATATTTTTACATTTTCTAAACTTTCACAAGATTACTTCAAGGTAGTCCTAAATTTTGTTACAACTAGAACTATTACACACTAAGTTCCTACTTATCTGATGACCTATACTTCTACATAGCAGTTACTTTTTTGTTTTTCAAATTTTTTTTTTCCTTGGATAAGGTACATGTTCAAGCATAAAGATAGAACAGTAGCATTTATGTCTAAAATCTGAAGTAGATGAGACCTTTACAATAAATAGCTTTTTTATTTTTATTTTTAAAAATGCAGTTAAATTGGGATGAATCAAACCATCTGGAAAATGGAACAGTATATGAAACTTAAAACTTGTTGTCCAACCTATACTGCCAATGAAAGAAACTTATAGGTATCCAAAGCATATCGGACCAATGCTTCATTCTCACCTGGGTTGATTGGACACCTGAAAATTTGAAGGATTCATGTGAACTGTACTCTTCCTTCCCAATGTCAGGTGGAAGGATAGATATAAAATAATAAGATAATCACTGAAATCATTATGGAATAAAATGAGACCACATAATTATAACAAAAACATATATTGTGGGAGCTGAATAAGGTTATACTAAGGAGAACCAATTTGAGCGAGCTAAAGGTAATTTGGCTCTATTAAGAGCCGAGTTAGTAAGAGCTGAGCAGATACTAAGGCTGAATAAGCAATCATGCGAAGGATCGAGAGTAGGCCCGACCTTAAGGCCCAGAAACGATTATAAATAGAGCAACATCAACTAAAGAAAGATATGTGAGAATAGACTAAGTTAACTTGAGATAGAAGCAAACTAGAGAGCATACACTAACTTGTCCGGCGGAGTGCTAATTCTGGCACCCCCGACTGGAGTGTTCATCCTTTTTCAGGTGGCAACCGGAGGATCAGGAACGTTCTACATGATCCAAGAGTATTCCTGAACCATATCTCCACAATTGGCGCCGTTTGTGGGAACACTTAAGCATATCCATGGCGGGTGTAACAGAAGATCCTTCGGTAGTCGCTGAAAAAATTACGCCGAGAGACGACTTCACTCTAAGAAACATGCTTGGACTGGAGAATATCCCTGCACGACGGGCCTTGAACTTCGATTTAGTAGCCCAGACCTCACCCTCGATGTCAGTGTACGAGATAATGCAGACGATTATGGATCAAGCAAAGCAAAATGAACAGCGGCTGGAGAACTTGATAGCTGAGAACGAGCGCCTGCGCCAAGATTTGGCCTTGGAGGTGGCGTAGTCCCAACAGGCCACATGCCAAGACCAGGGTTGACCTTCGGGAAAGAAGGATAGTGAACGACGTCGACTTCGGAAATGCGATAATGACAGCGATTCTGAATCACTATCCCCGGAACCCAGAAAGAAAGGACGACTTGATGTATCCAGCTCATCTAAAGGAAGTTCGTATGTACGGCACAAGCGAGGGCAGAGTGATGATTCAAATGAGAAAGATAAGTATGACCCTTTTGTGCAACGAATTACAAGGGCAGTGCTACCTAAGAAGTTTAAAGCACCGTCGTTCACCCTGTACAACAGAAAATCGGATCCCACTGATCGCATTTGTCATTACAAGCAAGCAATGACACTTCATGCTGACGTCGAAGCCCTCATGTGTCGAATATTTCCAAGCAATCTGGGACCACTCGCGATGGTATTATAAACTGGAGCTGACATCGATTAAGAGCTTCCATCAACTCCAAAAGTCCTTCAGGGCAAGATTCATCACCAATGAGATCCAGCCAAAGCAAGCTGATTCTCTCTGGGCAATGCAAATTAAACCAGAATAAACCGTTCATGAATATTCGGCACGCTATTGGGAATGCGTTAATCTGGTAGATGATGCTTGCAATGATTCCATGGCCATCACCGTCTTTAAGATGGGATTGCATCCTGATAGTCCCTTCCACAGTTCACTGACTAGACGGCCCCCCAAAACAGTCTGGGCGCTGATGAAGAAAGTCGAAGAATATTGCAAAGTTGAAGACGATGCCCTACGAGTTAAAGCCGGGCAGAAAGCCGATAAGATGGATCCTCCAGGAATCATTCAGCCGATAAGCATCGTGCCATCAAAGAGCCCTGAACCGCAAAATTAGGCTAAATGGGACAAAAGGCGTGACTCGCGCCAATCAAATGACCAATGCCCACATCGGACTGTTGAACAATATCAAGTGGATAGTAGGCGCACAAGGTGCTCAGACAAGAAATACACGGAGTTAACAAAGCCGATCAGTAAGATTTTGTCGAAAGTCAAGCACCTTCCGTTTTTTAAATGGCCACCCAAGATGATGGGGCCTCCTGACACAAGAAGACGAGATAAACGATGCGAGTATTACAAAGACCATGGTCATGACACCGATAGTTGTTATGCACTGAAGGATCACCTGGAGGAGTTGGTGCAAGACGGCCGTCTGGTACAACACGTCCGGAAGAGTAATTCATCGAACACAATAGCCTTATGGCCAGATTCACCTCCACTTGGTGTAATCCATATGATATATAGCTTGTCGACATCATCCGAGGTGCATATAATTCAGTTGCAGACTAGTCCACAGAGGCCAATCACACCAGCGAAACGACCCCATGCAGCTGAGAGAATTAGTTTCGATGACACTGATTTAGTTAGAGTAACTCTCCTCCACACTAATCCCTTCGTCATCGAGCTACGTGTGAATAGATTCACCATTGAACATTTTCTCATTGATCAAGGAAGTACTTCAGAAATGATGTATTACCAAACTTTTGTTAAACTCGGCTTCACTGACTCCGATTTGCCTCCGGCCGATTACCCATTATTCGGCTTCAATGCTAACCCGGAGTATCCACTCGACAAAATCACTCTACCAGTTTGGGTGAGCACTAGATCAATAGACGTAGAATTTCTAGTTGTCAAACTTTCTTCACCATACAATCTCATCATGGGAAGAACCAGGTTGCATACCATGCAAGCCGTACCGAACACCTACCATCAACTACTTCATTTTCTGACTGAGTATGGTATCGAACAAATCTGAGGTTCTCAAAAATCGGCACAGACATGCTACCTTCTTGCCGCAAAGAGACCAAAAGAGCTGGAAGTAAATTCAATTGAGGTACCGGATCGAGAGAGCCTTGAGGACATTGGGAAGACCCCGAGTGAAAAGGCAACTGATGCCTTAGATTGGGTCAAAATTAATAGGAATCCTGACAAGTTCTTTATGATCGGCACTTCCCTGAATGAAGTCGAAAGGCAAGAGCTTGTATCCTTTTTACTCGGCAACCTTGATGTGTTTGCATGGTCACCATACGAGATGCCAGGGGTGGATCCATTTGTGGCCCAGCACCGCTTAAACGTTGATCCAAAACGTAAGCCAATTATTCAGAGAAGTCAGCGGTCAGCCACGGAGCATACCTCGGCCGTTGTTGAAGAAGTTGATTGATTACTTGATGTCGGGGCAATTCGTGAAGTAAACTACCCTACATGGCTGTCTAATACCGTGGTTGTCAAGGAGAAGAATGGATCTTGGCATGTTTATGTGGATTTCACAGACTTAAACAAAGCTTATCCTAAGGACTATTTTTCCCTCCCCAGAATAGACCAACTTGTAGATGCAACGGCACATCATCAACGCATGAGCTTCTTGGACACCTACAGAGGCTATCATCAAATTGCCATGCATTCGGAGGACCAAGAAAAAACTACATTCCTCACCCCAAGAGGAACCTATTGCTACAAAGTCATGCCCTTCGGGTTGAAGAATGCAGGGGTAACTTACCAAAGACTAGTGACTGCCATGTTCAAGGAACAACTCAGCCGCACCATGGAAGTATACATCGACGATATGGTGGTCAAGTCCAAGGAAAAGCAAACCCATCTGGCCGATTTGGCAGAGACATTTGGCATTCTTTGAAAATACAAAATGAAGCAGAATGCCTCCAAATGTACATTCGGTATCGGATCCGACAAATTCCTTAGCTACATCGTTAACCACTGCAGAATCGAAGCCAACCTGGGGCAAATCACAGCAATTCTAGAACTTGGTTCTCCTCGGTCGGTCAACGAGGTTCAGAAGTTGATGGGAATGGTCGCCGCACTCAACAGGTTCATTAGCCGTTCCACAGATCGTTGCCGACAATTCTTTCACACACTTCAGCAAGGTAAAGCTTTTGAATGGACCTCTGAGTGCTAGGCCGTTTTGGACGGCTTGAAAACTTATCTTCGATTAGTACCACTCTTGGAAACACCTTCGGCATGCGATCCGCTCATTTTGTATCTGGCGGTATCCGACTGGGCGGTTAGCGCTGTACTGTTAAAGGAAGAACTTGGGGAGCAGCAACCAGTTTACTATGTGAGCAAGGCAATGGTTGACGTCGAAATATGTTATCTTCCATTGGAGAAACTCATCCTTGCTCTCGTCATGCCTGCAAGAAAACTGATGCATTACTTTTAGGGGCATACCATTGGGGTACTAGCGGACTATCCTCTCTGGTCAGTGCTCCGTAGCGCGGAGGCATCAAGGCGGGTTTTGAAATGGGCTCTGGGACTCGACCAATATGATATCCAAATTCTGCCCAGGACTTCCATCAAGGGGCAAGTGCTCGCCGACTTTGTAGCCGATTTCACGGGATCCCTCGCCGACTTTAAGTCTGATCAAATGCAACATAAGCCCAACTGAAGAATATATGTTGGAGACATTTGGCAGATGTACTGTGATGGGTCATCCAACCAACGTAGCAGTGGAGTGGAAGTAGTAATCATGACTCCCGAAGGGGCAATAAACGAGCAAGTTGTCAAACTGGGCTTCGATGCATCGAACAATGAGGCCGAATGCGAAGCATTGTTAACCGGCCTACGAAATGCACTTCACCTTGGTGCGTTGCATTTGCTTGTTTTCTATGACTCAAAACTAGTCATCAACCAGTTGAAGGAGGAATATGCAGCCAAAAATGATCGTATGGCAGCTTACATGAAAACGGCGAATTCTTTGCTCACGAAATTTGATCATCATGAATTGAATCAAATAACCCGCGATTAGAACACGCATGCGGATGCCCTAGCTCGCCTAGCCTTTGCCATCAACTCAGAAATTAAATGGACAATCAAAGTCGGATTTGTTTCTGAGCTGAGCATTGCCTCTTCTGAAATAGTTAAGATCAACATCATTGAACCAGGTCCAAGTTGGATGGACCCTATCGCTGCATTCCTGTCCTCAGAGCAGCTCCCAATGGATAAAAAAGAAGCACACAAACTGTTAAACAAAGCCCTGCAATACTACTTGGACCCGCAAGGGAAGCTCTACAAAAAATCCCTTTCTGGGCCGTACTTAGAATGTATTCATCCGAATAAAGTCGAGCAACTCTTGGCTGAAATACATGAAGGCAGCTGTGGTGCCTACTCTGGCGGACGTTCTTTGGCCCATCAAGCCGTGACACATGGGTACTATTGGCCGACCATGCGAACAGATTGTCACGACCCCATTCTGCCCCTAGTAGAATGGTGCCGTGATGGCCAGTAATCCGAGATTACCGAAGGCCAACTTTCAAAATTCACACACAATCAGAGTATAATATATGGGGCTTGCATGTGCGGAAGCAATATATACAAATCTAATTAGTCCATAAGAGCTGTGCATAAGTCAAATGAAATGGCATACATCTTTGCATAGCTTTACAACTTGAATATAAGCAAAATAAAATACATATTACATCTTGACTAAAAGGCTTCTCAAGCCGACATAAACAAAATACATAATCAAAACTAAGAAGCATAATCTTCAAGATTGCCGACATAATCATGAATCCAAAAACATCTTGCAAAACAACACATCTAGGCGTCACCGCCTTCTTGCTTGTCACCTACATATATATATAAGGAGAGGGTGAGCTTGGATACTCAGTGAATGATATAAGTAATAAAGGGTTAAATGAATGATTCCCGAGGTCCTTGTCAAAACAATACATATATCATAGCTTGTTCAAAACATGTACTTGACATAACTTGTATCAAAACATGTACTTGAGCTTTCAAATCTTGCTGGGATGTTTAATAACATCTACTTAATACTTGGGGTGATGACATTCCTGACAAAACAAACTCACCCGTTCATAGACCGTCGGTGGCAAAACAAGACAAAACAAGGGAATAATCGACTCGGAATCGATTAGACAAATCCACCCGTTCATAGACCGTCGGTGGGGCCATCCGTTCATAGACCGTCGATGACAGAGATCTCTCAAACATGATGCTACATGGGCTTAGAGTCCCCTAGCATGGGAGGACTTTCCAAGAATGTCATCAAAACAAAGCTTATACTTGATACACAAAATAGAGATAATCATTCATGCTTGATCAAATACTTTTCTAAAACGAAGCAAGGCTTTATCAAAACTTTATAACATAACTTTATTAAAAATACCACTCACATAGTTCTTGGGACGTCGGGATCAAGGCAAAGGTCCAAGTCCTACAAACACATGGCAAAGCCTATTGAATGCACTCTTAAAAACAAGCTTCACATGAATGCAAATGATCTAGGGAAAACATGCTGGAAAATATCTAGGGAAAACATGCTGGTAAACATCTAGGGAAAACATGCTGGGTACCAACCAGGTCTTGGAATGGATGCACATAAATGATCTACGCAAAAATGACCTAGCTGAGTGAACTCAGGAGGTCTTGGCCGAGGTCCCACACCTCTTGGCCGAGGTGTGGTTACCTAGGCTTCAGTGTGCAGCTGCCTGCCGAGGTGTTACAAGATGCCGGCAAGGGTGTACCATGGTCGGCCTAGATGATGAACATCTCGGCCTAGGTGATGTAGTGATTAGCCTAGGTGTGCATGCAAGATAGACTAAGGTGCAAGTGATCATGCAAGGTAGGCCAAGGTGAGATACGATGATTGGCCTAGGTGTGTGATCTAGGCAAGAGTGGTCTCGGTGATCACACCTAGGGAAATGAAGTTTGGAAATCTGGGTTTCCTCCTTGAAGAACATGAAGAACATGAGGAACATGAATGCTAAAATCATAACTTCTTTATTCAAAATCTGAGATTTCATGAGATGAGTTCGAAAACATGGACCTGGGTACCCATACTTGAAGATCTTATGAAAACAAACACAAAAACATGCATCTTGATACAAACTTTCGGATCAAAACATGGTTTTCTTCAAGAACACATGAATATCACTTTCTCTTTCTAAAACCGAACTTCAAAGCAATGCATGGTTCATGAAACATGCTAAATCATGCAATGCGATTAAATCAACATAAAGAATAACAAGAGTAGATCACGAATCTAACCTTAAAACACGGATCTAACGGTTCGATCTCTAGGGATCAAGCTTGGAAATCTACTCCTCTCTCAAGAACTCTTCTTCCTCTTCCTAGAGCTTCTCTCTCTACCTAGAACAAAGATATAGAAATGATAGGTTCTCTCTCTCTACCAGCTGATTTAACTCTCTGATGGGACACGTGGCACTACCGGATTGGTTCTCCTCAAAAGGTGATAGAAAGACAAGACATGTGTAAGACAAAGTGTATACAACAAGCTAGATGACATGGGCACTCCGGCAGGTAATGATCTCGGCTAGGACATAGGCTTCGGCAAGTAAGGGAACAATAATCTCGGCTAGGAAGGATAACACTTGGCCAAGCTGTGCCACACCTCGGCCTAGATGTGCCACACCTCGGTCTAGGTCATTCCAGTCCCAGAACAAGATCACTAGGTGCAAGGATTAAGGATCTCGGACGCCTAGATGATAACATCTCGGCCAATATGCCTAGGTGATGGTGGAGGTCAACCAAAGTGGTTCCAAGATGGTCCAAGGTGTTAGCATGACCTAGGCTTGACATGACCTAGGCTTGGCATGACCTAGGCTTGACATGACGTAGGCTTAGCATGACGTAGGCTTAACATGACGTAGGCTTGGCATGACGTAGGATTAACATGACCTAGGCTTGGCATGACCTAGGCTTAACATGACCTAGGCTTGAGATAGCAAGGAAGGAACAAAGCATGCACATAACACTTAAGCAAATCGCATAAGTACAAAACAAGACAGGGACCTTTACCTAGGCAAAACAAGTCAAAGTCTACAAATGCAAGCTTAACAAGACAAAATCATGCAAATGCACATGAACATGACTAAGACATGAATGTGGGTTATTACACAGATGCCGAGTGTTATGTCAAGAAATATGAACAATGCCAGAAGTTCTCTCCATTAACTCATCTGCCTACCGAGGAGTTGAACTCTATCACTAGTCCTTGGCTGTTCGCTCAATGGGTACTTGATATCATCGGACCATTGCCACGGGCTCTAGGGAACAAGCGTTTCCTGATTGTCGCGACAGATTATTTCACAAAATGGGTCGAAGCGGAGGCACTGACACATATTCGAGATGCCGACGTTAAGCATTTCGTATGAAAAAACATCATAACACGATTCGGCATTCCAAGAGCACTTGTTTTAGACAACGGAACCCAGTTTGATTGTGGCGTGTATCGAGAATTATACAACACGTATGGTATTCGGCCCTACTTTTCCTCGTCGGTTTATCCACAAAGCAATGGTCCAGCGAAGGCCTCCAACAAAGTGATTCTGGATGGCATCAAGAAAAGGTTGGAAAAAGCGAAAGGCAAATGGGTTGAAGAGCTGCCCAGTGTGTTGTGGGCTCATCGCACTACTCCAAGGTGATCCACAAGGGAAACGCTATTCGCTTTATGCTTTGGAACCCATGCAATCATCCCTTTAGAGATCGGCCTACCCACTCTGAAATCGAAGCTTTTTGACTTGGGCTGTAATGACATGATGTTAGCCTTGGACTTGACCCTGATTGAAGAACGCCGAGATCGTGCTCTTGCTTCCATGGTGCGATATCAGCAACAGCTTGCTAAATCATATAATCAACGCGTACAACTACGTCGTTATACACCAAGAGAATTGGTCCCACTACTATAAAAATAGTTAAAGATCACACTTTGACAAAAAAAAAGATCTCACTTTTATTGGAAGTGTGATAAAAAAAATTAGATTGATATTTTAATCACACTTTAATTGATTGAGTGTGATAATATTTATTTTTTATGTCACTTTTCTATTAAGTCCGGATTGTTCAACAATCTTGCAGCACTGGAGGACGTGGAGCCACTTGAGTCTGACCCCGAGGGCTGATCTGGGAATCATCTCTTTTGAAAAAAAAAATAGATAGGCAACAGATAGCGAAATTGGATACGGAGGGCGAAGTTGAGCCATGCCTTAAGGCCTCCGAGCTAGCCTTGGTTTAGCCTTCTAACACTGAAATCCGCGGCCTGGCCGCGGTCGCCGCGCCGAGCCATATATATATTTTAATCACACCTTCTAATTAAAGTGTGATTATATATAAACTACTACTTTTTAATCACACTTTTTTAAACAAGTGTGATATATATATATTGTTTAATCACACATTCTAATTAAAGTGTGATTATTTATATATTTTTTAATCACACTTCTAATTAAAGTGTGATTATATATACACTACTACTTTTTAATCACACTTTTTAAACAAGTGTGATTATATATATACTTTTTAATCACACATTCTAATTAAAGTGTAATTATTTATATATTTTTTAATCACACCTTCTAATTAAAGTATGATTATATATACACTACTTCTTTTTAATCACACTTTTTAAATAAGTGTGATTATATATATATTTTTAATCACACATTCTAATTAAAGTGTGATTATTTATATATTTTTTAATCACACTTTCTAATTAAAGTGTGATTATATATACACTACTACTTTTTAATCACACTTTTTAAATAAGTGTGATTATATATATATTTTTAATCACACATTCTAATTAAAATGTGATTATTTATATATTTTTTTAATCACACTTTCTAATTAAAGTGTGATTATATATACACTACTACTTTTTAATCACACTTTTTAAATAAGTGTGATTATATATATAATTTTAATCACACATTCTAATTAAAGTGTGATTATATATACACTATTACTTTTAATCACACTTTTTAACTAAGTGTGATTATTATATATTTTTAATCACACATTCTAACTAAAGTGTGATTATTGATATAATTTTTAATCACACAATGTAATTAAAATTGATTATATATACATTACTACTTTTAATCACACTTTTTAAATAAGTGTGATTATATATATATATTATATATATATTTAATCACACTTCCTAAATAGGTGTGATTGTATAAAATATTTCAAATTGGTTTTATATAAAATATACAATTCTCAAATTTTAATCACACTTAATCTGATTGAGTGTGATAATATTTTTTTTTGTCACTTTCTAATTAAGTGTGATTATATATATATAGGGTAAATTACACTGATATCTCCTAAAGTTTATGTTTATTACAGTTCCCCCTTCACGTTTTGGAAATTACATCTCCCTTCCTGAGGTTTAAAGTTTCATTACAAATTCCCCCCTTAGCAATTTAATTTTTTTAAATACTAATTTTGCCCTTACTGGGTAAATTACATTGACACCCCTTACATTTCAGAAATTACAATCCCCTCCCTGAGGTTTAAAGTAGCATTACCAATTGCTCCCTCGGTTAGTATTAGTTGGAAAAAAAATTCATTGAAAAAAAATTAATTGGGAAAAAAATTATTTGAAAAAAAATTAATTGAAAAAAAAATTGTTAGTAAAATTTTTAAATTATGTTTAAAAACCAATATAAACTTATTTTTTGCATTTACGTTTTTTCCTCAAATTTATAAACTGAGACAACCATTTATAAATCAAAAAAATTATCAAATAAGTTTTTATGACAATTTTTAAAATTTTTGTAAATATAAATTGAAAACAAATAGGTTTCAGATGGTAAAAATGTCGTAAAATTAACAAATAATTAAATAAGTTACCAACATAAGAAATGACTTATCAAAAATTTCTTAGTCAATATATGGTTTGATTTTTAGAAAAAAAAAATTAAAAATTAATTTGGTTAAGAAATAAAAAATAAAAATAATTATCATTTTTATATAATTTTTATCTTTCGAGTGGTTAGAAATAATTTTTTACAAATTAAATTGAAACAGCCATACGTATGTATATAACCTGTCCAAAAGTTAAAATGATAATTATTTTTTACCCTTAAATGATAATTATTTTTTAGTTTTTATTTCTTAACCAAATTAATTTTTAATTTTTAAATTTTTTTTCTAAAAATCAAACCATATATGGCCTAAGAATCTTTTGATAAGTCATTTCTTACGTTGGTAACTTATTTAATTATTTGTTAATTTTACAACATTTTTACTATCTAAAGCCTGTTTGCTAAGGTGCCATTTGGTAACACTTACGTTTTTAGTTTTCTGTTTATATTTACAAAAATTTTAAAAACTCAAATAAAAACTTGTTTGGTAAATTTTTGATTTATAAATCAGTGGTCTCAGTTTATAAATTTGGCCAAAAAATATAAACTCAAAAAATGTGCTTCCATTTTGAGTTTTTAGTTTTTTTTTTTTTTACCACCCAACACTAGCCACCACCCGCCACCATTTTCCACCACCGTCTTCCGCCGCCACCACCCACCACCCATCCCCCACTACTACCTGCCACCACCACTCACTACCCACCTGCCACCCACCACTACCAGCCACCACCCGCCACCTACCTACTACTACACTCAGCACCCATCTACCACCACCATCCACTACCCGAAAAACACAACAGCCACCAAACACACACACCCCACCACCAACCGCCCCCACCCACCAAAAACCACCACCACCACCACCACACAACCCACCCGTCACCCACCCTGCCACCACCACCCACCACCTACCACTATAACCACCACTCGCTACCACCTGCCACATTCACCCACCCACAACCACCACCACCCGCCATCTGCCACCCACCTGCCACCAACACCCACCTGCCAGCCACCATCACCGATCACCCACCACCCGACGCCCACTACCATCCACCTGCCATCTACCCGCACCCGCCACCCGTCACTACCATCCGCACCCCCACTACCATCCACCACCCGCAAACTACCCTACCACTACTCAGCAAACCACTGACGATACAACCCGTTAAACCAACCACCCCACCACACAGCCACCTGCACCACCACCCGCCCAACCACACTACCAACTACCACTACCACACACCCGTCACCCACTTGCACCCCACCCACACACCTATCACCACCACCAACACCACCACAACTCACTCGCTACGACCTGCTACCGTCACCCACCCACCCACCACTACCACCCAACCACCAACACCAACCACTCGCTACCACCTGTTACCGTCCACCAACCACAACCCCACCACAAAAACAACAACCACCAACCACTACCACCAGCCATCCGCAACCACCTGCACCCACCACCACACCCGTCACCACAACCCGCCACCTACCCGCAACACCCACCACCCAACATCACCACCCGTCACCTACTGCCACCACCACCCACCCGCCACCCACACCACCCACCTGTCACCACCATCCACCACCGGCCACCCCGCCACCACCACCACCACACCACACCACCACCACCCACTCGCTACCACCCGCCACAGTCACCCACCCACCACCACCACTACCATCACCATCACCCACCCACCACCCCCACCACTACCACCGTCACCCACCCACCCACCACCACCACCACCGTCACCTACCTACCCACCAACACGTCACCCACCACCCACCGACCACCCACACCACCCGCCATCCGCCCACCCACCATCGCCACCACCCGCCACCACTACCACCACCACCACCATCCGCTACCCATTAACCCACCGTCACCACTTTCCACCACCGTTTTCCGCCATCACTTGCCATTTCTCACTCTTTTTTTATTTTTTAATTTTTTTAAAACATTTTGCCAATTACCAAACGCGTTTGTAGTTTATGTTTTTTCTAAAAATAAACAAAAAATAAACAAAAACCAATTTATAAAATTTTTTGTAAATATAAACTGAAAACGTAAACGTTACCAAACAGACCCTAACCATTTCATTTTCAGTTTCCAATTTATATTTACAAAAATTTAAAAAACTGTGATAAAAACTTGTTTGATAATTTTTTGGTTTACAAATGATTGTTTCAGTTTGTAAATTTGAGGAAAAAATGTAAATTAAAAAAATAAGTTTACGTTGGTTTTAAATAGAATTTTTAAAAAATTTACTAGCAAATTTTTTTTTCAATTAATTTTTTTTCCAATTAATTTTTTTGGGGTAAATTACGCTAATCCCCCTTGAGGTTTATGTTTATTACAGTTCCCCCCTCACCTTTTGGAAATTACATTCCCCCCTAACGTTTAAAGTTTCATAATATTACAAATTCCCCTTTAGCAATTTAAGTTTTTTAAATACTAATTTCGCCCTCACTAGATGAATTACATTGACACCCCTCACATTTTAGAAATTACAATCCCCTCCCTAAGGTTTAAAGTAGCATTACCAATTGCTCCCTTGGTAAGTATCAGTTGGAAAAAAAATTCATTGAAAAAAAATTATTTATTTATATTATAATGTCTTTTTATTATATATTTATATATATTTGTATTTATATTAAATAAAATTATACATTTATATACATTATACATTGATACATTATACATTGAAATATATATTTAAATATATTTAAATATAATGTATATATTATTATATCTAGACAATTATATATTTATATACATTATACATTGAAAAAATCAAAGCATCCAGAAAATATTAAATAATAATACAAATTAGTGAACATTATTTTTTATTGCCTAAATTAGTGAACATTATTTTTTATTGCCGTGAACATTATTTTTTATTGCTTTATATGTTTTGATCCAGACAGATCAACAGATCAAAGCATCTAGAACTTCTCACTCTGCTCCTCCACGGCTCTTCCTCTTCCTCTCCCTCTCATTCTCACTCTTTCTCCTCCATGGCCGAAATCAAACACAGCACAAACCAAACCAAACCAAACCAAACCAAACCAAACAAAACAGAGCACAAGATCGGAACCCGATCTCCCCTTCTCCTCCATGATCGGTCGGATCAGAAAGAGAGCGAGCTTCGGATCTGAGTGAAGATCAGAGCTTCGGATCAGAGTGAAGATCTGTGTGAAGATCAGAGCTTCAGATAAACTTCAGCTTCGGATCAGATCGGATAAACTGCAGCTTCGGATGCCACTGTTTTCTCTCTTCAACCCTCTTCCAACCCTTTTCAACCCTCATCTTCAACCCTCTTCAGATCGAAGCCGTAGCCCCCATCAAATCTAGGTATTTTTCTTTGGATTATTTCAGATTTTAATGGATTATTTGAGAAATTAATTTCAGATTATTTATGTTGGTATTCCGGATATTTTTTAAATCTGTTATGAAATCTGGTATGAAATATTGAATATGAAATTAATTTCAGGAAATCTGTTTTATGTTGGAATATGAAATTCTAGTATGAAATCTGTTTTGTTCAAATCATGTTTTTATCATTAATATTGAATGTTTTTTTGATGAATTCTGGTATTGAATATTGAATATTGATGAATTCTGGTATGAAATCTTTTTTTAATTGAAATCTGTTTTATAGTGTTTTTTATCATTAATTGAATATTGATGAATTCTGGTATGAGAAATCTGAGAAATTTTATTACAATATTTTGAGAAATCTGATTTGTTTTGTTCATTACAAATTTGAACATGGGTTCTATTCTATTGTGTGCAGCTGAGATTGCTTGATTGAGATGTGCAATTTGAACATGGGTTCTATTCTATTGCAGGTGCTTATCTTGCAAGATAATGTAGAAGAGAAGGACGATGAGATCACAAGGTTGAAGCAGGAGTTGCAGCAGAGGAGCATAGTGGAAGAGGAGAAGACTGAGGTAGCTTCTGATAAGAAAGATGGTGACATCGACGGAGGGATGCTATGTCCTGAAGCAGAAACAAAGAGTCAGTAAACTTACTTATCCGAAAGGACTTCACCCCCAACACCGCCGTGCCTCCCCCTCCCCGCGCTCTCGCTGTCTGTATTTGTACATTAATTTGGTTTTTTTTTTTTCTTGACTTAAATTTTCTATATCTTTTAATAGGCCAATAATTTTTGAGACTTAGGAATAAATTCCCAAAGCTGTTGTAACATGATGCATAGGCATGATTTTTGAATGGGACTGCCCCCTTTCCCAACCCTCCCATTAAATGGTTGATTGTGGTGGAGGCTGCAAAATGGGAATTGGGAAGTTCAGGACAACACTAGGGATGACATTCTTCCTCTCGCTAACTTGCTGGACCGCATTCCATTTTTTTTAGTGTGCATACGGGGATTGTGTTCATTATCAATTTAGGGTTTAGAGAATATGTGCTAGAATGAAACCTATACTTTGTTATCATATTGATGGGTAGGCAACCATAAATGTTTTCAAATTTTTGGAATTGGTTTTTGCAGGATTTGAAAATGATGGATGTTTTTGAACTTTTCATTGTTTTTGTTTTTGAAAACAAAGAAAATGAAAATACAACCAAACAGGTTACTACAGTTCTCTTACAAGTTTATTGTGCATTTAAAAGTTATAGGATGTCCATTCAATAATTTTACTCTTTCTCAATATATTGTAGGGGATGAAGAGTTGAATCCTAAGTTATTCTTTGTTTAGGCAGGCTGAATTAGATAGGATTAACATTCTTAAATTTATTAGCTTTAGAATTATCAATGCCTTTAGGATTGTAGGATTGCTTTTTTATTTTGGAAAAGTTTCTATTTGTTCTTATTTTCTTTTCTCTCATTCATTCTTATCTATTATTCAGGAAATTGCCAGACAATTATGTGTGGAACATCAATTGTTGTTCTCAAAAATGGTAACATGCCTAATCCATTTAAGATCACATGATGCATTTGGAACATAATTGATCCAATATTTTTTTTATTATCTTGACTTGATTTTTGCAGGCATGATTTGGTGATAACACCCAGTTCATGATAGCAATGTTAAGGTGAGTGTAGAAAATGTTGTTAATGTAGTCTTCTGACCTTGACTAATCGACAGTTGGGTTTTCTTGAGCTATCCATTTCATTCTGTTCTGTGCCTCCAACGAAGTTGTTTTCAGTGATCAAGATGGTATTACCATTGTTCTCTTTGTTCTTTCCTTTTTTATTGCATTAGTACCTATTTGAACTAAAGCCTCTCTAATTTCTATGGTCTTGCCTCTTATTAGTTCTATCCTTATATGGGTTTAACTCCATTTGTACTATCATCAATCCTCTTTGTTACATTTGACATGTTTTAACAGATAGTAGCAATAATTCACCATTCAAATCAATCAAAATGGCACAGACCTTTTACTTCATTAAATGTCTCCCTACGGTTGCACTTTGCAATTATTGGATCTATTGCATCAATTAATTACTAGAAAGGAACAATGAATTCAGAAAGCTGGCAGCACTCTGTGAAATGATTTTGTGAATCACATAAGACTTGGTTGTAACCTTAAACTCTTGAGGGAAAGGAAGACAATGGACTATGTGAAGCTAATGCATAAGAGTTACAACATGAATGACATCTTGCCAGATAGCAATGTACAGTACCCCTTAGAAGTTTGTGTTTTAGTTTTTGGGCACAAGCCAATGCTGCTTACTTTAGTATGCACATTTGTGATATTGCTTATCTGCTTCTGCAATATTTCTCTGACTCTTCTCTATGAAATTCAAATAAAAGTGTTGTAGGATTGCTTTTTTATTCTAGAAAAGTTTCTATTTGTTCTTATTTTCTTTTCTCTCATTCATTCTTATCTATTATTCAGGAAATTGCCAGACAATTATGTGTGGAACATCAATTGTTGTTCTCAAAAATGGTAACATGCCTAATCCATTTAAGATCACATGATGCATTTGGAACATAATTGATCCATTATTTTTTTTATTATCTTGACTTGATTTTTGCAGGCATCATTTGATGATAACACCCAGTTCATGATAGCAATGTTAAGGTGAGTGTAGAAAATGTTGTTAATGTAATCTTCTGACCTTGACTAATTCAATTCGGGTTGTTTTATGATTTTAATCAGCCTCTTATTAGTTCTATCCTTATATGGTTTAACTCCATTTTTTTGAACCTATTTGTCCAAATTATTTTAATTAATAAATTTGTCCACTTATTTTAATTAATAAATTTTAACCTATCTGTCCACTTATTTTAATTAATAAATTTTTACTTATATGTTTAAATTATTTTAACTTATTTGTTTTCAAAATTGAAAAATACGTACATCAATTTGGACAGATATAGAGATACCTGAAACTTAAAAAAAAAACATTTGTGGGATTACATCGTTAACATGTCATAACTTTACACTTGGTAATCTATTTTGGACAAATTTTTTGTTTTGTTTTGTTTTGTTTTGTTGTTTTTGTTTTTAGATTTGCAATATTGAAACTGCGGAAAGTGATTTTTGAGTATTTTTGTTGTTTTACGTTGTTTATATAGTGTGGAATAAGTCTTATATTAAATTATTAGAATGTTATATAGTAATATTAATTTTAGAGAAATTGTTTATTTTTTACTATTGTATCAATAAAAGTTAATTTTACGTTATTTACAATTTATTGCTGCTTCTCTGTTAGATTTGTGATTTTAATTTGTTTAGTTAAGCAATATTAGTAATTGGTAAGTTGTGGCGAGTTCCATTTATTTAGGATTTATTTATTTACACCGTGCCTTCAGGCACGGGCATACGCTAGTATAAACAATAATAATGCTATGGAAAACAAAATGGAAAAAATGTTGCAACTTCAAAAGAAACAATTTCATTTGGATAATGTTGTAAAACAACATATATATACACATAATCTCGTTTTAAATGATGCAATTGGGAGTTTCTAAACCCACCACACACCTGCCATGTTCATCTCTACACCTATATCCACAAATTTTTCTTCGTAACATACAAGATATACAATGCATATAGTGAGTGTAGAGAGAAAATAAGCGAGTGTATTTAGAAGCTCCGATGAATGCAACCTCTGCTTCTCCAAAACCTGCTACTGCTGGTGATAGTAACTACAATGTATGTACTCTCTCTCTCCCCCCCCCTTCCCAAAAAAAAAATGGAGTAAATTCTTGAGTTTTTATTTATTTATTTATGGGTACCTAGAATTATGGTTCAACAGTAATAATAATATAGATTCACAAAAAGATCGTACACAAGCTGTATTGAGATTTATCATTTTTAAATACTGTGTTCATTAGTGACCACCTAATTACAATGTCATTGACACTGAGCTGCTATGACATCTAACTGTTAACAGGGAAGTTACTTCCAAAAGGATTAAGATCAAACAGAAATTATTAATGTTCCTATTTTGGTTTGCTGAATTAACTTTTTAGTTTATTCATATGCATCAGCGATTTCTGGATTAATTTGTGTTTTTATTTTTTAGGTCAGAAATTTTTTGGAGAGATGCAAAATATGGTCCAAGAATTAAAGAACTTAGTTTTTTAAGTTTTTTTCATTTTTTAATATATGTAAGCATGGTTAATTTTTTTTATTTAATTCCTTTGTATATACTTTTGAATATTTAATTTTCATTTATGAAATATATGACGTTATTCTATTCAATATGTGGTTATGATTCAAAACATAGTATATAGTGTGTATTACATTCTTCAAATGTGCATACAAAAATAATATTGATTATTTTTCAAATATGTCGAACCCTTTTTTTATTATAGATTTTATTAGTTATTAATCACACTTAAAAGATGTGATCTAAATGTTATTAATCACACTTAAAAAGTGTGATTAAAAATGACCATTTTTAATCACACTTCCAAAGATCACACTTAAAAGGTGTGATCTAAACGTTATTAATTACACTTAAAAAATGTGATTAAAAATGACCCTTTTTAATCACACTTTCAAAGATCACACTTAAAAGGTGTGATCTAAATATTTTTAATCACACTTAAAAAGTGTGATTAAAAATGACTCTTTTTAATCACACTTTCAAAGATCACACTTAAAAGGTGTGATCTAAATATTATTAATCACACTTAAAAAGTGTGATTAAAAATGACCATTTTTAATCACACTCTCAAAGATCACACTTTAATAAAACTTAAAAGGTGTGATTAAATAACATACATCACACAAAAAAATTGTGATCTTTATCTGTTTTTGTAGTAGTGTCCTCAAGAAAGTGTTGCCTGCTACTAGGAATCCCACTGATGGAAAGTTAGGTCCTAATTGGGACGACCCTTATCAGGTTGAATCAATAGCCGGAACAGGGGCATATCGACTCACAAACATGGCTGGAAGAAGTTTGCCACGTCCCTAGAATTCCACACATTTGCACAAGTTTTATCATTAAGCTTGTACGGCATGATAGCCTGTTTTGAATATTCGTTGTGTACATCTTTCATTTTCCCAATGCAATGCCAGTACTTTCTTGTCTTGTGAATAATAGTTTGGTAACAAAAAGCTTTTGAATTCGGAGCGCCCTTCATGGATATCATGATTGGTCAACACAAAAACCCTTAGAATTCGGAGCCCCATACGTGAATGCTACGTTTGGGCCGAATAAGCCTCCGAATTCGGAGCACCCTTTGTGGATATCACGATTGGCCAACACAAAAAGCCTCTGAATTCAGAGCCCCATACGTGAATGCCACATTTGGGCTGAATAAGTCTCCGAATTCGGAGCACCCTTCGTGGATGGCACGATTTGCAACCACAAAATGCCTTCGAATTCGGAGCCCCATATGTCAATGCCACGTTTGGGCCGAATAAGTCTCTGAATTCGGAGCGCCCTTCGTGGATTTCACAATTGGCCAACACAAAAAGCCTCTGAATTCGGAGCCCCATACGTGAATGCCACGTTTGGGACGAATAAGCCTCCAAATTTGGAGCGCCCTTCGTGGATATCACGATTGGCCAACACAAAACGCCTTCAAATTCGGAGCGCCCTTCGTAAATGTCACGATTGGCCAACACAAAAAGTCTCCGAATTCGGAGCCCCATACGTGAATGCCACGTTTGGGCAGAATAAGCCTCCGAATTCAGAGCGCCCTTCGTGCATATCACGATTGGCCAACACAAAAAGTCTCCGAATTCGAAGCCCCATACGTGAATGCCACGTTTGGGCCAAATAAGTCTCTGAATTCGGAGCGCCCTTCGTGCATATCACGATTGGCCAACACAAAAAGCTTTCGAATTTAGAGCCCCCATTCGTGAATGCCACGTTCGGACCGAACAATCCACCGAATTCGGAAGGACCAATTTTGGCAGTAGAATGGTAGGAATCAATGCGTTTACCACAAACAAAAACAAGGACAAACAGTGATTAAAGCAATATCGAAAATGTCAATCTCATTAAAAATTTGAATACATGAATTTCGACAACCTTAAAAGGTACAATGCATATCTAAATACAAATTTACTCAGCTCCATCTTCATCATCAGTCTTCTCCGCTTCATAAACTTCGAAGGGAAATTTGTAGTTCTGATATAGAGGTGACACCGAGTCGATACCCACGGCCTGCAATGCCGTTGTCCACCCATGCTTGAATCCACAATTTTCGCATTGGCAGACGTCTTTAGCTAATTTTTCTTTCGTCTTATCAATACCAATTTTTCGACCGTCAAAAAAGCCCTCATTGTAGGCCTTCGTCCTTATCGCTTCTCTCGCGAACATACTCGCTGTATCTCGGTCGGCAATGGCATGATTTAAAAGCCGCTGGATTACCCTTTCCTCCACAATCGGGTTAACTTGACCTGCCGACTGAGTTTCGGCAGTTTTTGTCCTTTTTAATTCACACTCGGCTTTCTCTGCGCAAGCTTCTAAGTTCCGAATGCGCTTGTCTTTCTGCTCTATCTCTCGCCGCGCGGCACGTAGACACATGCCGATTTCATAGGAGGTATATAGCCCCTTTACTACTCCATGGACACCCTCCCGAAACACTTCGTAATCAGGCCAGCCGAGCATCGATTGCTGGACTTCTGGCAGAAAAATCTGTCGAGCAAATTCAACTGCCACATTTGGATCGCAGATAATCGAATCCCCTTCCGTCATCGGTTTGTTCCCAACGAAGACCGAAAAACTCAACGGCTTAGTGGCCCACTGGTTTTGCTTTGCGAACGGGGGGAGTTCCCCCGTTGTTGCCTCTCCTTCCTGGGTGACCTACTTCCATGACGCGAGGAGTGACGCCTCTCGCGCTTCCCCGACGTCCTACTTCCCATTCGCGAAGGTTCACCACCTCGATTCATCTCTAAGTCCAGCTCAGCCAGTGTCCTACCCTCCCTTCTACTGTTGAAGAATAGTCTTCTTGACATCCAAATTTGTCCAGCCAAGTTCGACGCAATGCTCTTTTCCCTCATGTAATCTATTGAATTTGAACACAAAAATAGAACCTACGCGCACGCAGCCCCCACCCCACTTATTAATTATGGGTGCAGCGTTCCCAAAGCGATCTCTTCAATGCTTTGCGTCGAAAATCATGAACTACCAATATTCGGCGGTTCTATTCATTAATCAGCTGGGGCAAGGGCAGATTCATTAATCTATTCGGCCTAATGTCAATGCTTTGTACCGATAAGATAGTGTGCCCTAGCCAATCCATGAACTTCCAATATTCGGCGGTTCTGTTCATTAATCAGCTGGGGCAAGGGCAGATTCATTGATCTATTCGGCCCAATGTCAATGCTTTACGCCTATAAGATAGTGTGCCCTTCCAATCCATAAACTAACCAATATTCGGCGGTTCTATTCATTAATCAGTTGGGGCAAGGGCAGATTCATTAATCTATTCGGCCCAATGTCAATTCTTTCCGCCGATAAGATTGTGTGCCCAACCAATCCATGAACTTCCAATATTCGACAGTTTTGTTCATTAATCAACTGGGGCAAGGGCAGATTCATTAATCTATTCGGCCCAATGTCAATGCTTTGCGCCGATAAGATAGTGTGCCCCAGCCAATCCATGAACTTCCAATATTCGGCGGTTCTGTTAATTAATCAGCTAGGGCAAGGGCAGATTCATTAATCTATCTGGCCCAATATCAATGCTTTGCGCTGATAAGTTAGTATGCTCCAGTCAATTATTTTATCGTCGAATTAATTTATTCATTAATCTATTCATGAATTTACATCATCCTACTTAGCCACTAACTAGCACATGCAGCAGACACGCAGAAAGACAATTTTCATTAATAAATTGAGTACAAACAGTCGTCATTTTACATATGAAAATTACCCTACATTTAACTTCTAATCAAAATAAATATGCAAAAATCTATAAAAACAAGATGCCAAACAAAAAGCAAAATTACATTGACCTTAGTTAATCTTCAGGGTCAGACTCCAGCGGCACAACCTCTAGCTGCTTATATGGAATCGGCTGCTCCAACATCACATTAGCTGTAGCAAAGGCTTTGAGCCAGCCGTGTCTGAAGCCCCAATTCTCGAACTTGGGTACTTCCTCCACATATTTTTCTAAAGCGGCGTTCTCTCCGGCTTCAAACGCCCTGGAGACCTCAGAGTCGGCGAGTTCTTTTGCCTTCTTTGATGCTTCCAAATTGGCCTCTAGTTTGGAAATCACCTCTTTGGCTAACTTGGGCGCATCATCACTCGCGTTCGCCCTTTCTTCGGCGACCAACCTGAGTTGATCAGAACTCTTGGCTTTTTCGGCCTCGGCATCGGTCCTCGCTCGCTCTTCCCCCGCTTTGATCGCCTCGGACTCAGCTCTAAGAGAGGCCTCTGTAGCCTTGCTCTTCTCATTTTCAACTTCGGCTGTGAGAAAGCCGATTTGTTCGATGGCGTCATGTTGACGGCGGCCAATTTCAGCTATCCTTCTCGTCGCTTGAAAAACAATGAACTAATAAGATAGTTGGCATAAGACGGACGCAAGACAGCAAACAAGGCCAAGTCATATACCAATATCGTCGATTGAGCGGCTAATGCTATGAACAACAAATCCGGCTCTGCGCGAAAGGTTGCTCTGTCAATCGGCAGAGAAATTGAAGAGGCCATGCTTAAGGCCACAGTAGCGTCTTTCACAACCGATGCATCAGAAGCAACCAACACGTTCTTTATCTTTGATTGTATGATAAACGACACAACCAAGTTCAAGTCCTCTATGCGCGGCTGTTTTTCAGGCAGGTTTTGTGAGGAGTCGGCTTCGCACTCGGCAGAACATTTATCTCCCTTGTGCTCGGCCTCCAGATTGTCTAGCTGGTCAAGGACAATTCGATCCGTTTTGGCCGTAACAATTTGAGTCATTTCTTCAACAAGCGTAGGTGGAGAAATCTCAGCCCCAGCAACTGGTGGGGGTTCAGATCAGTCGGCTTCGGCCTTCCTCCGGGCAGCCATCCTTTCGGCATTTTTTCTCTTGGCAATCTGTGCGAGCGACTCCCCAGCCATGTTCTTTGGATATGTGTCGGGAAGGTCCCCTAAGTCGATAAAAATATCTTCTTCTAACGAGACGTCTACTCAGCCTAAAGTGGATTGAGAATTGAAGCCGGCTTCTTTGAAGGCCAAATTTAGAGCCGCAGTGTATTGGCCCAAGGTATCCAACCATGCTTGTATTCTTTCCATTTTCCTTGTGATTAGGAGATGGGTCCTTTCTTACGTTATGATGACCAACATCTTTAAATTTCAACTCGTTCGCTGCGACTTTCCTCTTAAAGATATTTTTCAAAGTCCAACTGTCCCTTGTTGGGTGTTTGGTGGCTCGGTGGTAGACATAGTAGTCTGAGCTCTCCCTCTCCTTTTTGCGTGGCAGGGTATCAACTAACGGCAGAATAAGGTCTCCGTAAGCTACCCATTCTTTGACCAAAGCTTTAACGTTCTCAATACTGCAGGGGTAAGAACTCTTGTCTTTATAACTCTTACTTTTTCGGGATGTAGATGTTTCCCATCGCAAACGACTCCCTCATAGGGAAGTTACCGCTGCAACTCTACTACTGCGAGAGTACCAATAATCTTCACGAGGCCTGGGTAGTGCAACTGTGCCACTGAGATTTCTGGCCGCCTTAATTAGAGCTAAGAAGGTAGGTAGTCCATGGTTTACCAGGAATAACTTATAGTTGCGTAAGGCTCCTTTCACACAGATGCTAACTAAGTGGGCCTTGTCCACTGCCTCGTGGCAGTCGATTACTTTATCCTAGAATCGTTTCACATAATCCAAGATGTCTTCACCTTGGACAAGTGTAAACATGGTAACCTTCTCTTGGATTTGGAAGAACTTGGTATGGAACTTGTTCACCTTCTCTTCGTAACTCTTGAACGAATTAGGTGCTAGGTTCACATACTAGTTGTAAGCCTTTTTAGTGAGCGACTTGGAGAACTTCCGCATGCGTAGTGAATGATCAGAGCCGTGGATACCAAGGGTTTCGATGAACTGCACCACATGCTCCCTTGTATTGCCCTGCCTTCCATCAAGCTTTACAAATTTGGGTAACATATGTCCGACCGGATAAGGCACAACCAAAATCTCATGCAAGTATGGGGGCTTAACATCTGAGTCTGGTTACGACGGTAATTGCCTCTTGATACGTTTTTGCTTGAGCATAGCTTGGACATCAGCTATAGTAACGAAGTGGTTGGGCTGATAAGGGCTAATATGTCCTTGTAGCTGAACCAACGACAATACCATTGGCCTAAGGAATTTCCAGAGGGTTTGGCACCTGGATCGGGCCTAGTTCTCAGGGTATTAGTTTACCCCTGGGTTAGGAATAGCTACAGAAGGAAGGATTTGTACCGAAGGAGCTTGCGCTAGTCTGGCCGCCATGCCCAAAATGGCCTCAGTGAGGGTTTGTAAGGAGACCAGAATCTCCCTCTGTGTGTCTTGCAGAGACTGGAATGCTTTAATGATGATACTATGGTCATGGTCTTTGGCAGGTGCTGCTTTGTCATTGGAAGACCTTTGCTGCTGAGGCTGTTAATGAACCTCATTTTCTGCCTTTCTTTCTGGTGTCGTGTGTAAATCATTGCGAGTATTAACCATAATATTCCTTAGAGAGACAAATCTGTGTTAATGAGTCAATAATCTAGGTTAGCCAGAGAGTGAGTAACCATGTGAGGATAGAGCAAGTGGTTCAGAAAAAAGAAAATGGCAGTGCAATCAAACATTGTAACATTTTATTGCTGTATAGAAACATTTACCTGGCTCATAACTTGATAAATTTTCAAAACTTGTTTTATATATTATTTTTTTATCAGCAACAACAAAAAAATCATTGTTAAAAATTAGTATAAAAATCAAACATTGAGATAAACATCAATAAAAACAATTTTAGTCCAAATTGTAAAAAAGCAAGAATAGGGGCGTGATGTGCCTCTAAGGCACACCATAGTGTTGTGAGGGCCCATGGGCCTTATTCTAAGCCCACGTAGTTGATTTGAACCGTTCATATTATAGGGTTCGTCGAGTAGATCATTTAAGGAAAAAAAAAAAGATTAATTGAATATTTGTAAACTCAAAACAAAACCATATTAGTTTTCAAAAAAATAAACGGTAAGAATAATTTTGATAATTTATTTTAAAACAATTCAGATTTAATCATGAAATTTCATATGTCCAATAACTTGAGTTTTTGTGTGAATAATATATTTAACAAATTTTATAATATAAATAATTCAAATTATCAAAATAAACACCAAACAAGTTGGCATTGAATCTCACAGCACGTTAATGACTGTGCTAGCACTAAACCAAAGAGCAATCAAGGAAAACAAAATAACCAAACCCAAAAAGTATTAGTTGGTCAAAGTAGGATGACTATTGAAGCACTTTTTTTTTTTTTTTTTATGAAAGAAAAGAAATGTAATACATAATTCTAATTTAAATAACCATTTTATTTCTTATGTACCTAAAAAAAAAACTTTATTTTTATTTTTTTTATCGCAAATTGGTTATGTATTATGATTTGGAAATGATAGAACTCGTCAAGTAAGCAACCATTCCTCGTTGCCATCCGTGAGACATTTGTGCATAATCTTCATGTTTGACCCTTCATTAACAAGTTTGGAGAAGTTCCTCTAGTTGAACAAACTATATGGCCCTTCTCGAAAATTATTAGATAATTTTAGAGTGTTATATAATATTATTAATATTTTTTTGATTAATAAAAAATCATAACTTATAATAAGTGAGTCATTTTTTTATCAATTAATTACTTAACAAAAGTGAGCTAATATGCCTTATAAAATATCGATCAAGTCTGTTTTATCTGGACTACCTGTGTATTTCCTGTCTTTATTCAAAATGCCTGTGGCCATTGCTAACAAGGTGGACAGTATTCAGTCTACTTTTCTGTGGGGTGGAGATGAGGTGAAGAGAAAAGTTCATCTTGTTAAGTGGGACGAGGTGTGTAATCGTAAGTGTCAAGGTGGGCTTGGCGTGAGGAAGCTTGGTGAATTTAATGTGTGCTTGTTGATCAAATGGTGGTGGAAATTTGGAGTGGAAGATAAGGCCTTATGGAAAAGAGTCTTGTGCAGCAATTATGGACAGCATGGAGGTGGGTGGAGTCCAGTGGTAGCTGAGCTAGGGGGGGTATCTATTCTGTGGAAAGATATACTTCTTTTAGCTGTTAGAAATCCATCCTTGAAGGAGTTCTTCGACTCTAATTTTAAGATTGTGTTAGGAAATGGCAGTAGGGTCTCGTGTTTTCCCTAGACTTTTTTCCTTATCAGTGCATAAAGAGGGTTCAGTGTCTGATTTTGTTCAAAGGAGAAGTGAAGGTGTAGATTGGAGTCTTCTGTTTAGGAGACATCTTTTTGCTTGGGAAGAGGAGGACCTGGTTGGCCTGCAGGAGTTTCTTCGGGTAGCTCCCAACTTAAGGAATGTGGAGGACCAGTGCTCTTGGCTGGCTAATCCTTCTGGTGTTTTCTCTATAGCCTCTGTGTGGGATTGGATGGCTTCGCGGAAAGGGTGCAATCACAGGTTAGTGATGAACATCTGGAACAATATTGCACCTCCTAGGGTTCAATTCTTGACTTGGTTAGCTTGGAAAGGTAGGATGAAGTCTGCTGCCTTTATGCAAAGGGTTGGGGTGCTTAAGTCTAATGCAAACACTCTTTGTGTCTTTTGCAAGACAGAGGTGGAAACTCAGAGTCATGTTTTGCTTCACTGTAGTACTATTTAGAAAGTGTGGTCTGGGATTATTGATTGGTGGGGTTTGTGCTGGGCCAGTCCTAATTCAGTCCACTCGTTGCTTAGTTGGTGGGCTGGTCATAAGGTGAGGAAGAAGGTCAACATGTTGTGGAGAATTGTTCCTATGGCTGTTCTTTGGTCGGTATGAGATCATAGAAATAATTGTTTGTTTAATAATACTCATCCTCATGCAGGGAACCTGGAGGAATTGGTGAAGGTTAGAGTGGCTTTATGGACTAAGTACAGGATGAAGGATATGCCTTACTCCGTGCATGATATAATCTCAAACTTGGGGCAGGTGTGTGGTTCAGTGTAATTGGGGTGTCTGCCTGCTGGGTCTGAGCTGGAGGGTGAGTTTGGTTCTGTTTGGGTGCATGTTGGTCTGCTGGGGTAAATGTATTTGAAAACTCATAATCAAAAGTGTCTCCCAGATTATAAGGTGTCCTTGGTGTCCAATTCTACTGCTGGTGTTATTGGTGTCCAATTTGTTTGATTGAAGCAAGGGTTAGCTATAGTTGCTGGTGTGTCCTCTCTGCGGACTGCTAAGGATCTTCAGGGGATTGTAGTGAGATCTTCCTTATGGTGGAGTGCTCTTCTGCAGCTCTGCTTTGCTATGTCATTGTGTGGTGCTCTGGGTCATTTGAGTTTGCTCTGCAGTCTATGTGGTGCTAGTGGTTTGTTGGTAGCAGTTTGCTCTGCTGTTCTGCTATGTCCTGATGTGTGTTGTCCATGGAGTTGTAATGTTGGTGTATGGCAAATCTGTCACCATCAGCTGCTGGTGTATGTTTGCTTGCGCAGATGGGTTTGTAGATGGGTTTGTAGTAGTGTGGTGTGTAGCAAAGGGGCATGTAGCAGAGGGGCATGTAGCAGATGGGCTTGTAGTAGCTGTGGGTTGTTGTCATGCATGGCTACTGGTTGAAGCATGGTCTGAAGATGGGGTGTGCTCTGCTGTGTTATGGGCTGCAGATACTACACTAAGGAATCAAAGGAATCTTGGAAGTAGGAAGTAGTGTTGTTCCAGGTGTTAGCTCTATTTCCAGGTGTTCAATCTTGGCTCTTTGGACTTTAGCAGCTTGATTCATGGAGGGGAGTTTTAAGGGGTTTAAGCTGCAGCTTTGGTTTTTCCTTTTCTTTCTTCTTTCCGTTGGTCTCTCACCAACTTGGGGTGCTAGCATTTGATAGGGTGAGCTCGGTGGTGCCAACCTAGTTGGGATCACTTAGCGCACTGTGATGCTTTTGCACTTCCTTCTCCTTTATTGATGTATTTCCTTGTACTTTGTACTTGCTTTTTCATCAATAAAGCTTATTTTTGCCGATCAAAAAAAAAAAAAATATCCAGCTATATGATTGGTTTGGAGTAAATTTGGAACACCATATAAATATTATCATATTATACTTATTGACATTTGATTAATCAACAAGAGATTTAAAACTCTAAATAAATAACAATAAAAAAATATTATTAATTGTATTCGAAGCAAAAGGTCGACCCTTGTCCCTGCCATGCACTGCCTATCCTATCCCTTTCGATAATCCTTAGTTAGACAACACAACACTAGTGGAAGGTGAGATTGGTCTCTTATCAAAAAAAAAAAAATTACACAACACAAGTTGATCAAATATTTTTTCTTACATTATATTTTAAGGAAGAAGATCCACTCTAGTCTAAATTTTGGATTGGATGGTGCTGTTTGGGCCTGTAGGATTTATCACGGGTTCCGTTTCGATGATCTAAATCATTCATTTTATCGGACAATTTGTGTATTTCATTTACACAAAAAATTAGATCGATCAAATAATTGTAACTTACTAAACTTATTACATTTTTAACCAAAAAAAATGTATGGTCTATTTTTAAAAACACAAATTTTTTTTTTTGTAAAAACGCGATAAATTGAATAAGTTATAGTTATCGAACTGATCTAATTTTTTGTGTGGATGAAATACACAAAATATCTGACAAGATAAACGACTTAGATGATCAAAACGGGCCGTGGTGAGCCTCAAGGCCCAAACAGTGCCCTCTAGTCTAAAATCTAAACTGGAGGGGATCCTCCTCCATATTTTAATTTCATAAAAAATACGTCATTTTGATCCTTAATAGCTCAAAACTTTGGGCAAGGTGGACTTAGAAATTTCAAAAACCCTTTATGCTAGTATTAATTATTAATTATTTTTAAATTATACAAATTTTCCCTCTCTAGTTTTTTTTTTTTTTTATATAAAGTGGTTGCACAAACATGGGATTCAAAGTACAAAATTTAATTATTTCAATAAAATATAACCAAAAAAAAAAAATTTTGATTTCTCACAATTAGTGTCGATAAATTATTTTACAATTGATCATTTATAACTCAAAACAAGTATAGAACAATATGTTTATTTATATAAATTCTATGTGTTATTTGATAAGATAGAGCAACAGCCACAGCATAGCAAAGCTATAGCAACATAGCATAGCAAAGCTATGGTAGCAACCACAGCCACAGCATAGCAAAGCATAACAACAGAGCAGCTTCAGCAGTCACGTGTGAATTACCAAGGCTAGGCAGTTAGTTTATTAGAAGTTAACTCCAGTTTAGTTAGGCAGTTATGGTTAGGTTAATTGTATCAGTCTTGTATATATACTATCTCCTCAGTGTAATGTAGATCTATTCTGAAAATTAATAAAGTTTGATACATTCTTGTTTCCTCTTTATGGTATTAGAGCCTTAGGCTCTTGCGAGCTTCAATCCTTCAGAGAAGTTCATCAATGGCTTCTCCAAACACCATAGCTGCAGCACTATCCTTCTTTTTTCCTTCCGTACCATCTTCTTCTTCTATGTCTTCATCTATCACACTGCCTTCAAATCTCACATTATTAATCTCAAATCTTAGTGCCTTTGTCACTACAAAGCTAGATTCATCGAATTACATCGTTTGGAAAAGTCAGTTGCAGAATATCTTGCGAGCAACAAACTGTTGGGATCGGGGATCCCGCCCAAGACCTTGTAGAAAATAAACCAAGCAGAAATACACACCCACACACAAGGAGACACAATATTTTACGTGGTTCGGCCTCAATGCCTACGTCCACGGGAGAGTAGCCGGTTTTCACTATACCAATATGGAGATTACAGAATATTACAGAGGAGAAACTCACACTATTCTCACTCACCCATTCACCCGTCTCCCTCGCTCACACCGAGGGAGACGGTTTCTCACATCTCTCACTCTCTTTGGTATGCCTTGCTCTTGGCTCTGTAACTCACATCTTTCTCTCCTCCCTCCCTTACAATTTATAGATTCATGGAGGAAGAAGAGAGGGGACAGCAGTGGCTTGGTGGCTTGGTGGGTTCTCCCACTTTCTCTAATGCTCCCAACCACCCCACTCTCTCAGGTAAGTGCTCCACTCTCTTTAGCACTCACAAAGGGATGATCCAACAAATCACCCCCTCAACCCTTGTGAGGTGATCCACTGCACACACTGCTGCTATACTTGTCACGCCCAAATTTCAACATAGTCTTCATTTCTTCACTGAGACGCTGCATCCCCTAAAAGCTAGAGATAATACACCAGAGATACAAGAGGAGGAGGGAATCCTACATCCTCAACTCAACTCACACTACTCTCTGATTTGGAGAGAGCCACTGCTCCTATCTCCCACAGATCTCTTCCACGCTTCTGTCTCGGATGTCTTCACCTGCTATGTTTGAACTTGCGCAACCAAGATATCCGACACCCCCTGATTGGATGTCCTGCACCCCCTGCTCGGATGCCCTTGACTGTCATGCCTTATCTCGCAGGACAAGTCTTTGGAGCAATAGAAAACTCGTCGTTTATCCATCAACGTCCTCTGTCTTCTTTGCTCGGAGCTTTTCCTCTGAACTATCGGCCTTTGCCTTCTGCACTGCTGAACAACCTCCTAGCGTTTCCATACGCTTGTTGTCTGTGCCTGTGCAATCCTTGATGTACTGTCCAGTAGATTGATGGTTTGACAGTAGCTCCATTTGTCAAAGCATCGTCAGCTATGCACTTCCTTGCATAGGGAACACGGGAGCAACTAGAAAATTTCAGAGTTTGACACATCAACATCTTCAATTTTCCTTGCTCGGAGCTTATTTCTTTGAACAACCAGCCTTTGCCTCTGCACTTCAGAACAACTTCCCAGCGATCTCATACGCCCGTTGTCTGTGCTGCAATCCCTGATGTTCGGTTCTGTCTCACTTGTACGTCCGTACTGATGTTTGACCGTTAGCCCTTCTGCCAAGACAACTTCCACCGGTCTGTACAAGTTACCACTATGCAACTCTATCCTCTGCTGCCATGAAAGAAACCACCATAGAAGAAAAAAGACTTGCCACTCGTTGGTGCACACTCTTGCGTTTGTCTCAATTTCTCTGTCTGGAAGTTCTTGTGAACTTTCAACAACCCGCTGCTGCACACTCTTCTGGCGCCTCTGTACGATACTCTACCGTACCCTTGCATTACTGCACATCTGCATTTGTGCCCCTGCGCTTAGTATGCTCCTCTGCAACTATTGTTCTACACGTCCATATACCACCAGTACTTACTCGTATACAGTAGCTCTAATAGCTACAGCATTTCCCTGAGCCTGAACTGGGTGCCAAATCATCTATCCGTCGATGAATGGTCTTCTCTTTTGATTGAACCAAATCCTCCGATGACGTCAACAACCAGGAAAGTTCCCAGGAAAGACTGGTGGGGTCACACTCGGTCCCACTTAAGAACCAGTCTCCTTAGACACTGTCTTTTTGACAGAACTTTCCTAGACATTGTTGATCTTGAGATAATCATACCTGCAATCCTCTGATCGCCCCTGACCAATCCTGATCTCCCTCGATCTGCCATTTAATCAAGCCTGATCTCCTCTGGTCTTCAATGATCTATCTCGAGTTGTACTTGGTTGTCCAATCTGGTTAGAATCTACCCATTCTAACCTCTTCAGTGACTCCGCAGCGTTCCACAATATCCGGCAACCTCCCTTCGAGTATTGAAGATGACAAACTCCCATGTTTTGACAATCTTTCCAAACCGTTCAGAATTTCACTATTCTGACCTCGCGGTTGCGTCCAGAACGGTCCGATTAGCTAGGACCAACCTTCGCTGCATTTTCGGGGACCTCACTGAAAAATATCCCCGAAAGCTGGGCCACACCATAATTTTCTGAAAATTCTGGGCCACATTGCAATTTTCAGAAGTTCAGGGAATATTCCGTGTACCAACAGAATATTCCGTCCACTGCATCTGTTGCCATCCATCCCTTTAATATGCTTTCTTTTTACAGAAACCCCGTCTCCAAAATCTGACCGTACAGATGTGTCCGGAATACTCCAAATAGTCAGAAACCACTATTGGATCGCCAAAAACGGACTCCAAATGGCTTAAATCTAGCCAAAACATTTAGTACGCCTCAGATCTGCGGCTGCACCATAGCCGCGAAGCACTGGATCCTTTCTCCTGTGGTTGTACCATTGCCGCGCATCACAGGATCCCTCCCTGCCTCTGGTTGACCGGTCAACAACTGCTGACGTGGCAGATGACGTGGCAGCCACGTGGAGGCCCCTCACTGGCCCACGGTGCCACGTGTCACTGACGTGGCAGACACGGGCCTGCCTTGCTGCCGTGTCATGCCACGTGGCCTGCGCGCACCTAGCGCGCGTGTGATGCACGCGCTGCCCCTTCCACTCGTCTTCCTCCTTCAGCCGCGCGTGGCGCGCGTGGCCGCGCGTGAAATGACGCGCCGGTTCCTTCTTCGGCGCGTGGGATGCGTGGCTGAGAGTGGGCCTCACGCGCCACCTTCTAGGGGCGCGTGAGGGCGCGTGCGGTCTCCAATTGGGCTCTGCTTTACATTTCTGTAATCCTCTCGCCGAGCCCTTGCTCCTGGTATGCTCAAAACTCGATTTCGAGCAATTCGATTTCTGGGCAGATTCGAAACAGCACGGGTTTTTGTTCCGAAACGCCACCGACGAGGCTCTAATACCACTTATTGGGATCGGGGATCCCGCCCAAGACCTTGTAGAAAATAAACCAACCAGAAATACACACCCACACACAAGGAGACACAATATTTTACGTGGTTCGGCCTCAATGCCTACGTCCACGGAGAGTAGCCGGTTTTCACTATACCAATATGAAGATTACAGAATATTACAGAGGAGAAACTCACACTATTCTCACTCACCCATTCACCCGTCTCCCTCGCTCACACCGAGGGAGACGGTTTCTCACATCTCTCACTCTCTTTGGTATGCCTTGCTCTTGGCTCTCTAACTCACATCTTTCTCTCCTCCCTCCCTCACAATTTATAGATTCATGGAGGAAGAAGAGAGGGGACAGCAGTGGCTTGGTGGCTTAGTGGGTTCTCCCACTTCCTCTAATGCTCCCAACCACCCCACTCTCTAAGGTAAGTGCTCCACTCTCTTTAGCACTCACAAAGGGATGATCCAACACAAACGTTATTGGTTATGTGGATGGATCTGAGGTATGTCCTCCATAAGTTGTGTTAGATTCCAACAATCTTGAAGTCTTGAATTCAAATTACACCTTATGGAGCACCATTGATGCACACCTCTTGAGCTGCATTACTACCACTCTTTTCCCATCTATCTTCACAATTGTTCTTCATTGTCAAACTAGTCAAGAAGTCTGAAGTATTCTTGCCAAGAGATTTACTTCTCTTTTAAGATCTCACATCTATCAATTGAAGAATAAACTCAATCGAATTGTCAAGAAATGATCCACAATGGAAGAGTATTTGAATCAGTTGAAAATAATATCAGATTAGCTTGCCTTGGCTTCATTACCTGTTGATGATGAAGATTTAGTCTTATTGATCTTGAATGGACTACCTGAAGAATACAATGCTTTAAAAATCATCATACGAGCTAGATCAGAACTTATCTCCATGGATTAACTTAGTGATTTACTGTGTTCCGAATCTATTCATGTGGAGTCTACTCTCAAGCATGCACATGCTTCAGAAATTCCAGGTTCCTTTGCCTACATTGCTCAAAAGAGTAGCTATTCTAATATAGGAGGTCCTAGAGGCTCCTATAGGGGCAGAGGTGCTTTCAGAGGCAGAGAAGAGAGTAGATTTCAAGGTCAGCATAGTCAGTTTCAAATTCAGAGAGGGAAAAACACTCAACCTCAGAGAGTCAGAGCTACGATAGGCTACAATACACATAGCTATAATACAAGTAGTCCTAATGGAACAGGCTACAATACACATAGCTACAATATAGGCAGTCCTAATGTTATTTGTCAAATTTTTGGGAAAGGAAACCACACTGCTCTAGATTGTTGGTACAGACTACATGCAACTTATCAGGCTCAGTCTCAGAGTCATTACTCTAGTCCTTCATCCTCTACAAGTCATCCTAAGGCATATGTTGCAGCCAACACAGTTCCACAGTCTTAAGCCAGCTGGTTTCTCACAACAACAAAATGCACTTTTGGCGATCATTTTTGGCAACTAAAAAAAATTTAGTCGCCAAAAGTTGTGGAATTGGCGACTAAAAATAATATTAGTCAGCAAAAGTCAAATATTTAGCTACTAATTTTTTTTAGTTGGGAAATATTGATTATTGGCGACTAAAAAAAAATTTAGTCGCTAAAAATATCACAATTGGCGACTAAAAAGAAATTAGTAGCTGTATAGATAGTTTTGGCTACTAAAATTGTTAGTAGCTGAATGAAAAAAAAAAAAAAATTATTTTTTATATTTGGCCAAAAGTATATTTTCAGTGACAAAAGAATATTTTAGTAGTCGTATAGTTAGTTTTAGCTACTAAAATTGTTTAGTAGTTGAATGAAAAGAAAAATATTATTTTTTATCCTTGGTGACCAAAAGTTTGGTCGCCAAAAGTATATTATCAACGACAAAAGAATTTTTAGTCGCAAAAACTAAAATATTCGGAGGGAGATTTCAAATTTTGGAGGGATTAAAAAATAATTAGCGATTAAAATATTTAGTTGCGATTTGTTATTAATTATTTATGTATTTTGTTTCCAACCCAAAACAGACATTTACTGTTAGTCTTTGGCTACCAGGAAGTTAGTCGGCCAATATTCACTTTTGGCGACTAATGGTTTGGTCGCTGTTAATAGCATTTGCCACTATTTGCCGACAAATTAGTAGTTTTGTCGCTAAAGGTTGAATGAAATAGAGGGAAATGAATAAACGTTGACGCTTGTTTAATTTTACACATCTGGTGCTCTCTCTCACACACAGATTCTGTTAGCACCAAACCTCACCCAACCTCACCTCAGTGCAGACCACTGCCGCTCGCTACCACCAACGCCACCACTGTCACCGCTGCCGCAAATCACGACAACCACCGCTGTATCCTTCCAGGTTCTCTCTTACTCTCGGTCTGTCTGTCTGTCTGTCTGTCTGTCTGTCTCTCTCTCTCTCTCTTGGGTTTGTCGACCTCGGTCTCACAGAAGACCCAAATTTTTGTTTAAAAAATGAAGGGCCTAAATAATTTAATTTTAACCTTTGTTGTATTTTAGTAGTTTAAAAATAAAGTTTTACCGAAATAATTATAAAAAAATTGATGTGGTGAATTATTTTAAAGTAATAGATATAATCTATCTCTTTTTCCCCTTCCTTTCCCCCTCTCTGCAACTCCCTTACCACCAGGTGAAACCCTCTTCCCAAACCCCTCTGCAAAACCCCCTATTTCCCTCCCTATGACCCTCTTTTGGTTGGATTAATTAATGAAATCACGAATATATATATATATATATATGCAACTTTCAGTGGATTGCAAGAGAGATTTGTTATTCATTCATACCTCATGTGCCAATGTTTGTGAAAAAGGGTTGGCCTGTTTTCCTTTGTTGGTGATCAAACTAATGTTTTTGATTTATGCTCACCAAGTGTATGTAAAAATGTCATAGAGAGATTTTGAGGACTGGTTTGTTGGTTCAATACCCAAACGTTCAAAAAAAAATATTATAGAGAACCACCGTGTGGTGGAGGTGTTGTTGGTGTGTGTTGGTGGGGTAGAGGTAGCAGTGGTGGTAGTGTGGTGGCATTGGTAAGACTTTAGTTCAAAAAAAATGTTTTCCTTTCTTTCAAAATTGAAATATAATTTTTGCCTAAATAAGCTCGTTTTTCGTTGACCACGAAAAACATTTTCTGTTGACTTTCATTTTTTTTTATTGTACCAAACACCAAAAAACACGGAAAACATTTTTCAAAAAATGTTTTTCGCCCAAACAAATGAAGTGTCACTAACTCATTCCTCTATCCATAGACTGATCTATAATGTGTTTGAAAGTTTAAGAACCGACTACCCCTTGCTATTGCAGCAGTTGACAGTATTGTTTCTTAATCCATAGTTGTATCTATTTTCATGTCAGAACATAATTGTCTGATTACTGCATGGCCATTATTTCACATATGGGGAAGAAAGAGTACAACATAGCCCTTTTTAACCAAGTACAATTGTATGACCAGCAAACGAAGTAACTATGGATCCCAGGTTTGTCTCCTGAAATTTATCTTAGCATATTGATCTATCGAATAGCTTATAGATAATTAGCCACCTGCCAGATAGTGACATCTTTGCTCTTTTTTTCAAGACTTTTTGAGAAAATTTAATTTTGATGTAGGACTAAGTCCATGTCAAGAGTTTGATAATTTATTGCGAGACATGGCAATAAAAATACTGTTCTTGTTCTCTATTAATGAAAATGTTGACTTTGGAGTCCAACAACATGTTTTTCTGTTCATGTTTTAATTGTATGGAATGCGGGTTATAAAGGAGGAGTAGAAGGAGGATTGTAGAATTTCTAAATGTGTTAAGTGAACATTTCCACTTATTATAGAAAGGAAATTTATTTGCTTCGTAGATGATGCTTTTTAGAGGAATCATAGGCTAAAGATTTTAACAAAGTGAAGTTTCAGAAGCCGGTTTGGGCATTGAGTTGCTTAAAAATAAATTATGTGCTTCTTGTAAATAAAAATAGAAAGAAAAAATAATCTTGAGTGTAGACACCCCATTTTTGACCGACCTTAAGACTCAGACGTCACCGGTTGAGCGCTCGGTGATGTTGCATATCGTGCTCGTTCAGAAGTCTCAGAGTCGCGGCCGTGCGCCCTGCCTCCGGACTTCCGAACTCTCTTCTGTGCCTTGCCTCGGTTTGCGAACCAGACTCGGTTTTCTCTGTTTTCTTTCCTGAGGGGAGGGAGAGGTCCTGTAGACCATCTCTCAGTGGCCGTGGGCTACATTTTGTGGCCGTAGGCCATTTTGCCCATTTCGGAGCCCGGTTCCCAGTTTTCGGAGCCATCAGGCCGTGTGCCTCGGTTCGGGACCACCCAACCATCTCCGATTCCTCCGGTTTTTGGCATGCATCTCATTTACTCCCTTTCGAGGGACACTGGGGTCTTAGATACCCACTTCGTGGCCGAATGCCACTTTCGGTGCTTAACAGCCTATTTTCGGGATCTCGAACTGCGTGTTTTGGCCCCCGAGCATTCGTTTTGCATCGGTTTTCGTTCATTTTTGGCAGGTACCTCTGTTTTATCATCAGGAAGATCACTGGAAGGTGGGAGGCTAGTAATTGTCTCAGCAAGCAGTTATGCTCTTCTGGCGCCCCCTGGCGCCCGTTTTTCTCACTTCCGGGCTAATGTTGGACACCCTAGGGCCATTTTCTTCGAGCCAAAACCACATATTTGTGTTGTACACACATGGGAGGACCCTAAAAACATATGGCCGGCCAGTAACTCTCTTTGACCCTTTTGAACCCCTCTTTGAATTGGCCTATTCTCTCTCCTGTTTTAGAGTTGTCAAATTTGAACACAAGGTCTTGTTCAGCACACATGGGAGGCCACCAATGTGTGGTGGCCGGCCAGCAAATCTTGGTTTCATTTTTACCCCTTGGCCGGCCGGCCATAGGGGTGGCCGGCCGGCCACCTGCAGCAAAAGTGCCAGGCCGGCCATGCTCCTTGGGAAGTGTGTTTCACAGCTGTATAGCTGTATCCCCCAAAAGATCTGATTTCGGGGGATATTTTTTGGTACAAGGGAACTTAATCCCTTAAGGCTACACTTTTGCCTTGACTTTCATACACAACCCTTGCATGCACACATCTCTCTCCCTCTCCCTCAAGAGTAAAGACCCTTGCCTCAAGCTCAAGAACAAAAACACACCCCCATCTCTTTGATTTTCTTAAGTTTGGTTCCATTTTCTTCATCATCATCAAGCATCACCATCACCACTCCATTTCCAGCAACAAGAAGAGGTTCTTAGAGGCTTAGAAGCAACATTTCTCAAGTCAAGAAGCAAAGAAAGAAAGGTCTACAAGGGTAAGTCTCAAACTCCCTCTTTTACACCACTTTCTTGCCTCATTTCTTAAGCCTATTAGCTTATTTTTTTGAGATCCGACCTTAACTGAAACTAGGTCCATTTTGAGCTATTCTTCATGTTTTCTCAAGGGCTCAGCCCTGTTTGAGCCCTCCATCTTGCACTTGTTTCAATATCCTCTTATATGCCACTATTTTGCATTGAATATTTGGCCTATGTGTGATCTAAATTGGAGCATCTCATGAACTGATATTGTACTTATTTTGAGGCCCTCTTCAACATTGAAGAAGGGCTCAACCTTGTTTTCATTCTCCATATGCCACTTGCTTTGAATCCATGTTTTACCCTTGTTTTTGCATGAAATATTTGTCCTATGAGTGATCTGTTTTCGAGAATAATGTAAATTGTGAGTGGGCCTATTTTGAGCCCCTCTTCAACATTGAAGAAGGGCTCAACCCTGTTTGGCCTATCTATCATGCACTTGCTTCACAATTCCTTCAATTTACCGAAATTTGCATGATTTATTTGACCTACATGTAGTCTGTTTTGGAGCTGTCATGAACTGTGAGTAAGCTTATTTTGTGTCCCTCTACAACATTCTAGAAGGGATCAACCTTTTTGGGGTCTCCATGTTATGCTTGTCTTTTATATCCCTCTTTGACCCCCATTTTGCATGCTCTTTTAAGCTTATCTAGCTGTTTTCGGCCATCATCAGAACTGGAAAGAGTCATATTTTGATCTTCTTGTCATATTTCATTAAGGTTCTTTGCTGGTTTGATGGATGTTTGGGGTACCTCATGTTATAGTCTTATGTATCCTCAATCTTGCATGGCCTTTTTAGCATGTTTACATACTGAGTTGGGGGATGTCATCTACTGTAAATGTTCATATTTTCAGTCCCTCATCAGTGTTGTAGAAGGAAATTTTTCAGTTTGAGCATCGCATACATCACTTGTTTCAATACCCCTCTCTTGGCCCCATTTTTGTATGCCATTGTTGTCCTATCTATGCTTGCTATTTCGCCATGTTTTGTACTGTAAAAAATGCTATTTTGGGGCTGCCTTGCTACTATTTTGCATGTCATGTTCCAATTATGCACGTTTAGTATGGCTGTAGGCCATTTCGGGTGCTTAATATTGCATTTCGGGACCATTCCGTACATTTGGTGTCATTTCCCCACCTTTCGGGACTGTTTTGCATCATTTGTAAGTGCTGAAATTCCATTTGCATGTTTGCATATCATTTCCATGTCATTTCACGCCTTACGGCACTCGCCTCGGTTTGCGCGCCCGTGTGCACGCATTTCGAGGCGCTTCTTTTTTATCGGACGGCCTCTTATGTGAGTGTGGCTGAGGTCCACTCATGTTAGTGTAAGTCCATTCTGCATTCTGCATGCCATTGCCTCGGTTTGCGTGTCCGTATACACGCATTTCGAGGCACTTCTTTTTCCATCCATTGGCCTCTTATGTGAGTGTGGCTAAGGCTCTCTCATGTTAGTGTAAGCCCATATTGCATCGCATATCTCATTTTAGTCCTGTTGCTTTTCGTATGCCATTTTCTTGATTTGCGTGCCCGTGGGCACGCATTTCGAGACATCTCATTTTAGTCTCATTGTATATCATATTTCATGCCATTTCACACCTTAAGATCATCGCCTCGGTTTGCGTGCCCGCGTGCACGCATTTTGAGGCATCTCATTTTCATAGCATTGTGCATGCTAGGATTGTATTTTAGTTGTATTCATGCATATCATGCATATTGCATCGTGTTCGGGATAGGAGTTAGCCCGGACACGGGAAACGAGGCACGTTTCGTACTCCGAGTGACGGAACGGGTCTCAATTCCCAAGTCACCGACACTCCGGATTACCCATGATGGAGTTAGGTTTTTGTTTGTAGCATTCATACGCATTCATCCTATATTGAGTTGTGCAAATCGTCCTCGGCCATCATGCATCGATATGCGTGATTGGTGGCACGAGGATCGAGGCATGCATGTATTAATTGTATTCGAAGCAAAAGGTCGACCCTTGTCCTGCCATGCACTGCCTATCCTATCCCTTTCGATAATCCTTAGTTAGACAACACACACTAGTGGAAGGTGAGATTGGTCTCTTATGCTATCAAAAAAATAAAAAAATAAATACAACAACAGAAGTTGATCAAATATTTTTTCTTACATATATTTTAAGGAAGAAGATCCACTCTAGCTATTGGAGGGTGCTGTTTGGGCCTGTGGTTTATCACGGGTTCCGTTTCGATGATCTAAATTTCATTTATCGGACATACTTTGTGTATTTCATTTACACAAAAAATTAGATCGATAACTATAATTGTAACTTACTAACTTATTACATTTTAACAAAAAAAAATGTATGGTCTATTTTAAAACACAAATTTTTTTTTTGTTAAAAACCTGTAATAAATTGAATAAGTTATAGTTATCGAATTGATCTAATTTTTGTGTGTAGATCGAAATACACAAAATATCTGACAAAATAAACGACTTAGATGATCAAAAGGGCTGTGGTGAGCCTCAGGGCCAAACAGTCCTTCTAGTCTAAAATCTAGACTGGAGGGGATCCTCCTCCATATTTTAATTTCATAAAAAATACGTCATTTTGATCCTTAATAGCTCAAAACTTTGGGCAAGGTGGACTTAGAAATTTCAAAAACCCTTTATGCTAGTATTAATTATTAATTATTTTTAAATTATACAATTTTCCCTCTCTAGTTTTTTTTTTTTTTTAATAAAGTGGTTGCACAAACATGGGATTCAAAGTACAAAATTTAATTATTTCAATAAAATATAACAAAAAAAAAAAAATTTTGATTTCTCACAATTAGTGTCGATAAATTATTTTACAATTGATCATTTATAACTCAAAACAAGTATAGAACAATATGTTTATTTATATAAATTCTATGTGTTATTTGATAAGATAGAGCAACAGCCACAGCATAGCAAAGCTATAGCAACATAGCATAGCAAAGCTATGGTAGCAACCACAGCCACAGCATAGCAAAGCATAACAACAGAGCAGCTTCAGCAGTCACGTGTGAATTACCAAGGCTAGGCAGTTAGTTTATTAGAAGTTAACTCCAGTTTAGTTAGGCAGTTATGGTTAGGTTAATTGTATCAGTCTTGTATATATACTATCTCCTCAGTGTAATGTAGATCTATTCTGAAAATTAATAAAGTTTGATACATTCTTGTTTCCTCTTTATGGTATTAGAGCCTTAGGCTCTTGCGAGCTTCAATCCTTCAGAGAAGTTCATCAATGGCTTCTCAAACACCATAGCTGCAGCACTATCCTTCTTTTTTCCTTCCGTACATCTTCTTCTTCTATGTCTTCATCTATCACACTGCCTTCAAATCTCACATTATTAATCTCAAATCTTAGTTGCTTTGTCACTACAAAGCTAGATTCATCGAATTACATCGTTGGAAAAGTCAGTTGCAGAATATTTGCGACAACAAAAACTGTTGGGATCGGGATCCCGCCCAAGACCTTGTAGAAAATAAACCAAGCAGAAATACACACCCACACACAAGGAGACACAATATTTTACGTGGTTCGGCCTCAATGCCTACGTCCACGGGAGAGTAGCCGGTTTTCACTATACCAATATGGAGATTACAGAATATTACAGAGGAGAAACTCACACTATTCTCACTCACCCATTCACCCGTCTCCCTCGCTCACACCGAGGGAGACGGTTTCTCACATCTCTCACTCTCTTTGGTATGCCTTGCTCTTGGCTCTGTAACTCACATCTTTCTCTCCTCCCTCCTCTACAATTTATAGATTCATGGAGGAAGAAGAGAGGGGACAGCAGTGGCTTGGTGGCTTGGTGGTTCTCCCCACTTCTCTAATGCTCCCAACCACCCCACTCTCTCAGGTAAGTGCTCCACTCTCTTTAGCACTCACAAAGGGATGATCCAACAAATCACCCCCTCAACCCTTGTGAGGTGATCCACTGCACACACTGCTGCTATACTTGTCACGCCCAAATTTCAACATAGTCTTCATCTCTTCACTGAGACGCTGCATCCCCTGAAAGCTAGAGATAATACACCAGAGATACAAGAGGAGGAGGGAATCCTACATCCTCAACTCAACTCACACTACTCTCTGATTTGGAGAGAGCCACTGCTCCTATCTCCCACAGATCTCTTCCACGCTTCTGTCTCGGATGTCTTCACCTGCTATGTTTGAACTTGCGCAACCAAGATATCCGACACCCCCTGATTGGATGTCCTGCACCCCCTGCTCGGATGCCCTTGACTGTCATGCCTTATCTCGCAGGACAAGTCTTTGGAGCAATAGAAAACTCGTCGTTTATCCCATCAACGTCCTCTGTCTTCTTTGCTCGGAGCTTTTCCTCTGAACTATCGGCCTTTGCCTTCTGCACTGCTGAACAACCTCCTAGCGTTTCCATACGCTTGTTGTCTGTGCCTGTGCAATCCTTGATGTACTGTCCAGTAGATTGATGGTTTGACAGTAGCTCCATCTGTCAAAGCATCGTCAGCTATGCACTTCCTTGCATAGGGAACACGGGAGCAACTAGAAAATTTCAGAGTTTGACACATCAACATCTTCAATTTTCCTTGCTCGGAGCTTATTTCTTTGAACAACCAGCCTTTGCCTCTGCACTTCAGAACAACTTCCCAGCGATCTCATACGCCCGTTGTCTGTGCTGCAATCCCTGATGTTCGGTTCTGTCTCACTTGTACGTCCGTACTGATGTTTGACAGTTAGCCCTTCTGCCAAGACAACTTCCACCGGTCTGTACAAGTTACCACTATGCAACTCTATCCTCTGCTGCCATGAAAGAAACCACCATAGAAGAAAAAAGACTTGCCACTCGTTGGGCACACTCTTGCGTTTGTCTCAATTTCTCTGTCTGGAAGTTCTTGTGAACTTTCAACAACCCGCTGCTGCACACTCTTCTGGCGCCTCTGTACGATACTCTACCGTACCCTTGCATTGACTGCACATCTGCATTTGTGCCCCTGCGCTTAGTATGCTCCTCTGCAACTATTGTTCTACACGTCCATATACCACCAGTACTTACTCGTATACAGTAGCTCAATAGCTACAGCATTTCCCTGAGCCTGAACTGGGTGCCAAATCATCTATCCGTCGATGAATGGTCTTCTCTTTTGATTGAACCAAATCCTCCGATGACGTCAACAACCAGGAAAGTTCCCAGGAAAGACTGGTGGGGTCACACTCGGGTCCCACTTAAGAACCAGTCTCCTTAGACACTGTCTTTTTGACAGAACTTTCCTAGACATTGTTGATCTTGAGATAATCATACCTGCAATCCTCTGATCGCCCCTGACCAATCCTGATCTCCCTCGATCTGCCATTTAATCAAGCCTGATCTCCTCTGGTCTTCAATGATCTATCTCGAGTTGTACTTGGTTGTCCAATCTGGTTAGAATCTACCCATTCTAACCTCTTCAGTGACTCCGCAGCGTTCCACAATATCCGGCAACCTCCCTTCGAGTATTGAAGATGACAAACTCCCATGTTTTGACAATCTTTCCAAACCGTTCAGAATTTCACTATTCTGACCTCGCGGTTGCGTCCGAACGGTCCGATTAGCTAGGACCAACCTTCGCTGCATTTTCGGGGACCTCACTGAAAAATATCCCCGAAAGCTGGGCCACACCATAATTTTCTGAAAATTCTGGGCCACATTGCAATTTTCAGAAGTTCAGGGAATATTCCGTGTACCAACAGAATATTCCGTCCACTGCATCTGTTGCCATCCGTCCCTTTAATATGCTTTCTTTTTTACAGAAACCCCCTCTCCAAAATCTGACCGTACGATGTGTCCGGAATACTCCAAATAGTCAGAAACCACTATTGGATCGCCAAAAACGGACTCCAAATGGCTTAAAATCTAGCCAAAACATTTAGTACGCCTCAGATCTGCGGCTGCACCATAGCCGCGAAGCACTGGATCCTTTCTCCTGTGGTTGTACCATTGCCGCGCATCACAGGATCCCTCCCTGCCTCTGGTTGACCGGTCAACAACTGCTGACGTGGCAGATGACGTGGCAGCCACGTGGAGGCCCCTCACTGGCCCACGGTGGCCACGTGTCACTGACGTGGCAGACACGGGCCTGCCTTGCTGCCGTGTCATGCCACGTGGCCTGCGCGCACCTAGCGCGCGTGTGATGCACGCGCTGCCCCTTCCACTCGTCTTCCTCCTTCAGCCGCGCGTGGCGCGCGTGGCCGCGCGTGAAATGACGCGCCGGTTCCTCTTCGGCGCGTGGGATGCGTGGCTGAGAGTGGGCCTCACGCGCCACCTTCTAGGGGCGCGTGAGGGCGCGTGCGGTCTCCGATTGGGCTCTGCTTTACATTTCTGTAATCCTCTCGCCGAGCCCTTGCTCCTGGTATGCTCAAAACTCGATTTCGAGCAATTCGATTTCTGGGCAGATTCGAAACAGCACGGGTTTTTGTTCCGAAACGCCACCGACGAGGCTCTGAATACCACTTGATTGGGATCGGGATCCCGCCCAAGACCTTGTAGAAAATAAACCAACCAGAAATACACACCCACACACAAGGAGACACAATATTTACGTGGTTCGGCCTCAATGCCTACGTCCACGGGAGAGTAGCCGGTTTTCACTATACCAATATGGAGATTACAGAATATTACAGAGGAGAAACTCACACTATTCTCACTCACCCATTCACCCGTCTCCCTCGCTCACACCGAGGGAGACGGTTTCTCACATCTCTCACTCTCTTTGGTATGCCTTGCTCTTGGCTCTCTAACTCACATCTTTCTTCTCTCCTCCCTCACAAATTTATAGATTCATGGAGGAAGAAGAGAGGGGACAGCAGTGGCTTGGTGGCTTAGTGGGTTCTCCCACTTCCTCTAATGCTCCCAACCACCCCACTCTCTAAGGTAAGTGCTCCACTCTCTTTAGCACTCACAAAGGGATGATCCAACACAAACGTTATTGGTTATGTGGATGGATTGAGGTATGTCCTCCATAAGTTTGTGTTAGATTCCAACAATCTTGAAGTCTTGAATTCAAATTACACCTTATGGAGCACCATTGATGCACCCTCTTGAGCTGCATTACTACCACTCTTTTCCCATCTATCTTCACAATTGTTCTTCATTGTCAAACTAGTCAAGAAGTCTGAAGTATTCTTGCCAAGAGATTTACTTCTCTTTTAAGATCTCACATCTATCAATTGAAGAATAAACTCAATCGAATTGTCAAGAAATGATCCACAATGGAAGAGTATTTGAATCAGTTGAAAATAATATCAGATTAGCTTGCCTTGGCTTCATTACCTGTTGATGATGAAGATTTAGTCTTATTGATCTTGAATGGACTACCTGAAGAATACAATGCTTTAAAAATCATCATACGAGCTAGATCAGAACTTATCTCCATGGATTAACTTAGTGATTTACTGTGTTCCGAATCTATTCATGTGGAGTCTACTCTCAAGCATGCACATGCTTCAGAAATTCCAGGTTCCTTTGCCTACATTGCTCAAAGAGTAGCTATTCTAATATAGGAGGTCCTAGAGGCTCCTATAGGGGGCAGAGGTGCTTTCAGAGGCAGAGAAGAGAGTAGATTTCAAGGTCAGCATAGTCAGTTTCAAATTCAGAGAGGGAAAAACACTCAACCTCAGAGAGTCAGAGCTACGATAGGCTACAATACACATAGCTATAATACAAGTAGTCCTAATGGAACAGGCTACAATACACATAGCTACAATATAGGCAGTCCTAATGTTATTTGTCAAATTTTTGGGAAAGGAAACCACACTGCTCTAGATTGTTGGTACAGACTACATGCAACTTATCAGGCTCAGTCTCAGAGTCATTACTCTAGTCCTTCATCCTCTACAAGTCATCCTAACAGGCATATGTTGCAGTCACAACACAGTTCCACAGTCTTAAGCCAGCTGGTTTCTCACAACAACAAAATGCACTTTTGGCGATCATTTTTGGCAACTAAAAAATTTAGTCGCCAAAAGTTGTGGAATTGGCGACTAAAAAAATATTAGTCAGCAAAAGTCAAATATTTAGCTACTAATTTTTTTTTAGTTGGGAAATATTGATTATTGGCGACTAAAAAAAAATTTAGTCGCTAAAAATATCACAATTGGCGACTAAAAAGAAATTAGTAGCTGTATAGATAGTTTTGGCTACTAAAATTGTTAGTAGCTGAATGAAAAAAAAAAAAAAAATATTTTATAATTTGGCCAAAAGTATATTTTCAGTGACAAAAGAATTTTTTAGTAGTCGTATAGTTAGTTTTAGCTACTAAAATTGTTTAGTATTGAATGAAAAGAAAAATATTATTTTTTATCCTTGGTGACCAAAAGTTTGGTCGCCAAAAGTATATTATCAACGACAAAAGAATATTTTAGTCGCAAAAACTAAAATATTCGGAGGGAGATTTCAAATTTTGTGAGGGATAAAAAATAATTAGCGATTAAAATATTTAGTTGCGATTTGTTATTAATTATTTATGTATTTTTGTTTCCAACCCAAAACAGACATTTACTGTTAGTCTTTGGCTACCAGGAAGTTAGTCGGCCAATATTCACTTTTGGCGACTAATGGTTTGGTCGCTGTTAATAGCATTTGCCACTATTTGCCGACAAATTAGTAGTTTTGTCGCTAAAGGTTGAATGAAATAGAGGGAAATGAATAAACGTTGACGCTTGTTTAATTTTACACATCTGGTGCTCTCTCTCACACACAGATTCTGTTAGCACCAAACCTCACCCAACCTCACCTCAGTGCAGACCACTGCCGCTCCGCTACACCAACGCCACCACTGTCACCGCTGCCGCAAATCACGACAACCACCGCTGTATCCTTCCAGGTTCTCTCTTACTCTCGGTCTGTCTGTCTGTCTGTCTGTCTGTCTGTCTTCTCTCTCTCTCTCTCTCTGGGTTTGTCGACCTCGGTCTCACAGAAGACCCAAATTTTTTGTTTAAAAAATGAAGGGCCTAAATAATTTAATTTTAACCTTTGTTGTATTTTAGTAGTTTAAAAATAAAGTTTTACCAAAATAATTATAAAAAAATTGATGTGTGAATTATTTTGAAGTAATAGATATATCCTTCTCAATCTATCTCTTCTTCCCCTTCCTTTCGCCCTCTCTGCAACTCCCTTACCACCAGGTGAAACCCTCTTCCCAAACCCCTCTGCAAAACCCCATATTTCCCTCCCTATGACCCCTCTTTTGGTTGGATTAATTAATGAAATCACGAATATATATATATATAATATATGCAACTTTCAGTGGATTGCAAGAGAGATTTGTTATTCATTCATACCTCATGTGCCAATGTTTGTGAAAAAGGGTTGGCCTGTTTTCCTTTGTTGGTGATCAAACTAATGTTTTTGATTTATGCTCACCAAGTGTATGTAAAAATGTCATAGAGAGATTTTGAGGACTGGTTTGTTGGTTCAATACCCAAACGTTCAAAAAAAAATATTATAGAGAACCACCGTGTGGTGGAGGTGTTGTTGGTGTGTGTTGGTGGGGTAGAGGTAGCAGTGGTGGTAGTGTGGTGGCATTGGTAAGACTTTAGTTCAAAAAAAAATGTTTTCCTTTCTTTCAAAATTGAAATATAATTTTTGCCTAAATAAGCTCGTTTTTCGTTGACCACGAAAAACATTTTCTGTTGACTTTCATTTTTTTTTTATTGTACCAAACACCAAAAACACGGAAAACATTTTTCAAAAATGTTTTTCGCCCAAAAAATGAAGTGTCACTAACTCATTCCTCTATCCATAGACTGATCTATAATGTTTTGAAAGTTTAAGAACCGACTACCCTTGCTATTGCAGCAGTTGACAGTATTGTTTCTTAATCCATAGTTGTATCTATTTTCATGTCAGAACATAATTGTCTGATTACTGCATGGCCATTATTTCACATATGGGGAAGAAAGAGTACAACATAGCCCTTTTAACCAAGTACAATTGTATGACCAGCAAACGAAGTAACTATGGATCCCAGGTTTGTCTCCTGAAATTTATCTTAGCATATTGATCTATCGAATAGCTTATAGATAATTAGCCACCTGCCAGATAGTGACATCTTTGCTCTTTTTTTCAAGACTTTTTGAGAAAATTTAATTTTGATGTAGGACTAAGTCCATGTCAAGAGTTTGATAATTTATTGCGAGACATGGCAATAAAAATACTGTTCTTGTTCTCTATTAATGAAAATGTTGACTTTGGAGTCCAACAACATGTTTTCTGTTCATGTTTTAATTGTATGGAATGCGGGTTATAAAGGAGGAGTAGAAGGAGGATTGTAGAATTTCTAAATGTGTTAAGTGAACATTTCCACTTATTATAGAAAGGAAATTTTATTTGCTTCGTAGATGATGCTTTTTAGAGGAATCATAGGCTAAAGATTTTAACAAAGTGAAGTTTCAGAAGCCGGTTTGGGCATTGAGTTGCTTAAAAAATAAATTATGTGCTTCTTGTAAATAAAAATAGAAAGAAAAAATAATCTTGAGTGTAGACACCCCATTTTTGACCGACCTTAAGACTCAGACGTCACCGGTTGAGCGCTCGGTGATGTTGCATATCGTGCTCGTTCAGAAGTCTCAGAGTCGCGGCCGTGCGCCCCTGCCTCCGGACTTCCGAACTCTCTTCTGTGCCTTGCCTCGGTTTGCGAACCAGACTCGGTTTTCTCTGTTTTCTTTCCTGAGGGAGGGAGAGGTCCTGTAGACCATCTCTCAGTGGCCGTGGGCTACATTTTGTGGCCGTAGGCCATTTTGCCCATTTCGGAGCCCGGTTCCCGTTTTCGGAGCCATCAGGCCGTGTGCCTCGGTTCGGGACCACCCAACCATCTCCGATTCCTCCGGTTTTTGGCATGCATCTCATTTACTCCCTTTCGAGGGACACTGGGGTCTTAGATACCCACTTCGTGGCCGAATGCCACTTTCGGTGCTTAACAGCCTATTTTCGGGATCTCGAACTGCGTGTTTTGGCCCCCGAGCATTCGTTTTGCATCGTTTTCGTTCATTTTTGGCAGGTACCTCTGTTTTATCATCAGGAAGATCACTGGAAGGTGGAGGCTAGTAATTGTCTCAGCAAGCAGTTATGCTCTTCCGGCGCCCCCTGGCGCCCGTTTTTCTCACTTCCGGGCTAATGTTGGACACCCTAGGGCCATTTTCTTCGAGCCAAAACCACATATTTGTGTTGTACACACATGGGAGGACCCTAAAAACATATGGCCGGCCAGTAACTCTCTTTGACCCTTTTGAACCCCTCTTTGAATTGGCCTATTCTCTCTCCTGTTTTAGAGTTGTCAAATTTGAACCAAAAATATCCAGCTATATGATTGGTTTGGAGAAAATTTGGAACACCATATAAATAATATCACATTATACTTATTGACATTTGATTAATCAACAAGAGATTTAAAAAACTAAATAAAAATAAATATATAACAATAAAAAAAATATTTGATGATACAGTTTGTTCCAGGTGGAACGGGTCCGACTAATCCGCGCTCCTCAAGCCTGTGTCCGAATGACCAAACCTACTAGAAGATCTGCACAAGAGTTCAACGGGGAACAGGGAGTCCCCCAGCGAACCCTCCGACGCGCAAGTTAGAGAAAGAAGTAGAGTGTAGAGATGAATTAGAGATAGAAAGCTTAAACCTTTTCTTGTCTTCGACATCTGCTTATATTCTCTGGTAATCATTTCGTTGTCCCTTCCGACCTGTCACCTTGGCCGAAAGTCTATGCTCTAGCTTACCTTGTTCATGGTGAAGGTGTTCTGTCCCGACAGAGAGGGGTTATCGCAATAAATGCTGTAAGGGGCTTCATTAATGGCGATGTGCAGTGACAATAACTTTGCAGATCTTTGTCTGCTTATGTGGCTTGCCCTTCTCTTGCCCGGTGTCTTGATGTCATTAGTTCTTATTGCTACATGGGGCTTCAGCAATGCTGGGCTTTAGTATTTGAGTTATGTATTGGGCCCTAAATGGTGGGCTATGATCTTTATGGGCTTACCCATGTCAATAGTCCCCCATTCCCAAGTGCAGCTTGAGTCCAACGAAGGGAATAATGAAGAAAATGAGGGTTGTGAGAGACTGGCAGGGTGGAGGCCGACCGAGAGGGGTGACCGACCATAAGGAGGGCCGACTGCGAAGGGTGATCGAGTGGAGGGACCAACCATAAGGAGGATCGACTGCAAAGGATGGCCAAGTGGAGGGGCCGACCATGAGGAGGGCCGACCGCAAAGGGTGGCCGAGTGAAGGGACCAACCATGAGAAGGGCCGACCGCTAAGGGTGACCGAGTGGAGGGACCGACCATGAGGAAGGCCAACAGCGAAGGGTGACCAAGTGGAGGGGCCGACCATGAGGAGAGCTGACCGCTAAGGGTGGCCGAGTGGAGGGACCGACCGCTAAGGGTGGCCGAGTAGACAGCCCAACCATGAGAAGGGCCGACCGCTAAGGGTGATCGAGTGGAGGAACCGACCATGAGGAAGGCCGACTGCGAAGGGTGACCAAGTGGAGGGGCCGACCATGAGGAGCGCCGACCGCAAAGGGTGGCCAAGTGGCGGTGCACGGGGCTCGAGGAATGGTAGGGCACGTGGTGATTTGAAGTGGAAAAGACAGGATAGGAGAAAGGGGCAGTGGATCGTGGGCGTACACGTGGCAGAATCCATGATAGGGAAGGCTAGGCGTTGAGCAAGAAATGAAACGATAGGTCAATATAGGGTGTTGAAGAAACAGTTTTGGCGGTTTTTTGAAAATTTTCAAACTGGCGAAATTTAATTGTGACCCTTGAAATATAGGCAAACCTTGGGCGTTTGGTATTATCCGTTTTATGTATCTCTTTGCAAACAACCAAAATATTCCCAGTGTAAACGCCTTTGTGTCAAGTGATACCCCTTTGCGACATTTTGTGGACTATCTCGCACCAGCATCTGAAGCTATTCGCAGACACACAAGAGAGATGGCCCAAGAAGAAGCAACAGCCACGAGGATTGATCCATTGGGCGACGACGATGCGGTGGATTTGGTAGAACAATACCGGACGGAGAGGCGAGTGGGAAGCGAGGGAGAGCCGGTAGGCGACCTCGTTCGTCCACAATGATAGCGGCTGCGCAGCCAATCTGCCAGGTTGAGCCAGATCGCTGGCATACGAAGGCTGACAAGTCGACCGTTACCGCGGAGGAGTTGGTGGGTATACGTGAGAAATACCAGATTCCCGCAGAAATAGAGTTAAAGTTGCCAACAACGAAGGAGAGGCCATATGATGCCCGACCGGGGGAGTTTGCCCTCTACGAGGAGGCGTTGAAGGGAGGGTTGAGGTTGCCGCTTTCGCAGGTGGTAGTGGATGTCCTAAACCGGTTGGAAGTGGCATTGGGTCAACTAATGCCCAACGCATGAAAGATTGTACTGGCCTGTGCAAGCGCATGGCTGAGGGCTAACGAGGGGGCGGCTATGACGGTGGATGAGTTTTTTGCATGCTACAAAGCCTCGGGGCAGCAAGAAACTTGGGTCACTTTGCAGGCGGCAGCAGGGAGGGGCCTGGTGGCGGGGTTGCTGTCATCAATAAAGGGGTGGAGGCCGCAATGGTTCTATGTGTCCGCAAACGGAGGAGTTGGAGTGCGCACGGTGTAGAGAGTGCCCACCAAGTCTGTGGAGCCAAAGCTGGGTGCAACAGCTGAGGAGAGGGTGAAGAAGGTGAAGGCATGGAGGGAGAAGGAGGGCGCCAAATGGGACGAGCTCGTTCTGCTGTCAGCCTTGTTTGCTACAAGGTTGGGCCTTCAGCCGACCTGTGGAGACCTAGAACTGGCGGAATTAGAGGCAAAAAGGAAGGCGCAAGAGGCGGAGGATAGGACCATTCTCGCCAAGGCCAGTAAATTCAAAGAGTCACAAGCAGACCGACCGACGAAGCTGATCACGAGGGAGAGGATCTGACCGCGTCCCAAACCACTGGGGGAAAAGGACTTGGGTGAATTTGAGCCACGACCGCCCCCAATTGATCCTTTGAAGGAAAGGGCCAACAAGAAGGTGGAGGCTGTGGCGAAGAAGAAGAGAAGGGTAAGGGAGAGGGAGGAGGAGCCAACCCTGAAGAAGAGGAAGGAGGTGACGGCGGAGGAGACCCCCGAAGTGGGGTTGGGAGAAGCAGCAAAGGGGGGGGGGAAAGTGGGGCGACTGGCCCTGAAAAACAAATGACAAGTGGGGCGATCGGTGTTGAGCAGAGGGCAGAGCCATAGCCTAACGAGGGTCTTGCGCCCCAAGGAGAAAGAGAGAGGGCTGGGTTGAAGACCGCCTTCTACCGTCCTAGCAGTGTCTGGGCGAGTGGAATGAGAAGGGAGAGAAGCCAGGATGGCTGCAGATCACCTCTTAGGGGTAGTGGAAGACACAGTCGTGCGCTCGGCGGCTGGTTTTACTAAGGCTGAGCTGCTAAAGGGGTTATGCTCTGCCCAGATGGAAGCGACTGCCTTAGCAGGAGCCCTGTTGAACAAGGCGGCGACGGCAAAGGGCGAAGTGAGGAAGGAGAGGAAAAAGTTGGGGCAGGTGGAGGCCCAGCTTGAAAATTTCAAGAAGGAGAGTGCAGGCTGGAGGAAGGCTGCGCGAAGTGTTTGTGCTAGGGGGTTGGAGGAGGCTCAGAAGGCAAAGAAGATGGGGGTGTTGGCGATGGTGCAGAGCAATGTTGCCGATCGTGCCCATGCTGAGCTGCTCGCGGCCAAGTTGGAGCTGGAGGACGAACGCCACAAGGTGGTGTCGCTTGAGTTCCAGCTGGTTGGCGAGCAGAAGAAGCTGGAAGAGGCCCAGAACGCCTGCACCGTCGCCAACGAACGGTGGGATGAGGCGATGACTTGTAACGAGGATCTGCGCGCCCAGTCGATCAAAGAAAATGAAGAAGTAGATCTGAAGATCGCGAGGTTGGAGAAGAATCTGGCAGACGAGCGCGCCAGGGCAGCGACAGAGAATGCGGGGTTGGAGAAGGAGTTGGAGGAAGAAAAGACCAAGGCAACCTCTGAAAGGGCAGCATACCCCGACTTATGCGTCGTAGCAGTAGAGCAGTTCAAGGGGTCTGCTAACTTTCAGATGGCTGTCGACGCCGCGATTGCCAAAACTTGGCAAGAAAGGGGTCTGGGAAGGCTGGCCCATTGGAGGCGACCACTGGGAGTAGGAGTGAAGAAGAAGTCATCCAAAGCTTCCAGCGGTCGGACTTCTACAAACACGAGATGACTGAGTTCTGGGACAGCGGCTGAAAGATGTTTAAACGCAAAGCAGAAGAGCTGTTCCCAGACTTGGACTTCAGCAGTGTGAAGATTGATAAAGACGATGTGGCCCAGACCCCCATAGATGAGGGTGTTGAAGAAGAAGACCTCGTCTCAAGTGAAGAGGAATGATTGGTGCAAACAAAATTTGTACTCAGAGTTTTGGTTGTTTTGTTCATTTTTTTTTTTTTTTTGGAATTTCTGTAATAAACTTATGTATATGTTTGTGAATGAATAAAATTATGAGTTGTGTTTGTGTTTTTATACTATTGTCTGTATTGTTTGAGGATCTGCAAAGAATGAAAGTGGTGACGTACACAGGGCTTGTGTATAAATTATTGTGAAGTTTAAAATGTAAAAAAATCTCAACGCAGAGTGAAGTTTAAAATGTAGGAAAACCTCAATGCAGAGTGAAGTTTAAAATGTAAGAAAACCTCAATGCAGAGTGAAGTTTAAAATGTAAGAATGTTAAAAACGTGAAGTTATGAATCACGACCCAGCAAGGAGCCAGTCTGACTTGGAAAACGTTAAACTGAAATTTGACTAAGTATGGCAACTATGCCACAATCATGAAATTGCAAGAATGGCCTTGGCCGAGCGCTTCATTCGTGCTCAGTTCGGGTTGAGCCATGATTAACTCGGTCGGGCTGTCTCTTCAAGTAACTCAGTCTGGCTGAGCTCTTCATGCTCAGCCTGGCTGAGGCTTTAAGTGACTCACGCTGGCTGAGCTCTTCATGCTCAGTCTGGCTGAGGCTTATCATGCTCAATCTGGCTGAGGCTGTTCACGCTCAGTCTGGCTGAGGCTTTAAGTGACACAGTCTGGCTGAGCTCTTCATGCTCAGTCTGGTTGAGGCTTGTCGTGCTCAGTCTGGCTGAGGCTTTAAGTGACTCAGTCTGGCTGAGCTCTTCATGCTCAGTCTGGCTGAGGCTTGTAACTGAGTGCTGCAATCAAAACGTTATTGAGGTACCACACAGATAATTGAGATATAAGATTGTTGTCGTGTAAAGTGTAGTCCATTTGATCAAAAATTTATATCATGTGAGAGAAGAAGAACATCCAAGTGTGTAGATTGCCAAAAAAGAAAATACAATAACTAATCAATACAAAAATAGGGATTTATTGAAAATAACGCTTCAAGTGTTCGACGTTCCACGAATGAGGGAGGTCTCGGCCTTCCATGTCCTGAAGTTGGTAAGTGCCCGGACGAGGTCTGGCTTTGACAACGTAAGGTCCTTCCCACTTAGCTGTCAATTTGCCCTCAACCGGATTTTTGGTGGCAAGGGTTACTTTGCGCAAAACAAGGTCCCCCACGGCGAATTCCCTTGGTCGGACTTTGCGGTTGTAATGTGTTATCATTTTCTGTTGGTATGAGGCTCGTCTGACAGCAGTGGTTTCTCAGAGCTCTTTAATTAGGTGTAGGTATGCCCGACGCAGCTCCTCAGTTAGTTCCGGACTCGGATGTAGAATTCTTGGGGTAGGCAGACCGATTTCCACTGGGATGACCGCCTCAGCGCTGTATGTTAAGTGAAAGGGGTTCTCTCTAGTGGGGGTTCGAGCGGTAGTACGGTAGGCCCAAAGTACATTTGGTAATTCCTCAGCCCAGAGACCCTTAGCAGCTTCCAGCTTAGTCTTGATGATCTGAGAAGAGAACGGTTGGTAACCTCAACTTTGCTATTGGCTTGGGGATGACCTGGGGAAGAGAAACATGGTTGGATTTGAAGTTCTGCACAAAATTTCCTGAACTTGGCATTGTCGAATTGTTTGCCGTTGTCGGAGACGATGGCTTGAGGGATACCAAATCTGCATACGATCGACTGCTAGATGAATCTGGTTGTGTTCCACTCGGTAATTGTGGCAAGGGGTTCTGCCTTCACCCATTTAGTGAAGTAATCAATGGCGACAATGGCGAATTTGGTTTGGCCTCGGCCAGTGGGCAATGGGCCGACTAGGTCGATCCCCCTGTAAACAAGCCCGCGGGGGACCTCGCTACAGCTCGGACTCGATTTTTCGTCACGGTTCTTAATCTTGAACCAAAGAGTCCAAATCCGGCAAATTGTTTTGAGAAAACAGATTTTTAGAAAAGAAGTGCCAAACATAGACTGCTTTGCCAGATACAGAGTCGCCACCTAAATATTTTATTTTTGGGAAATTTAGGAAACCCTGACTCGTTTGCCTAAGGCCGTGTCCGTCATCACCAAAGTTGCCTCGGCTCGGGAACTTGGGTACGATTGGGGAAGGTCACTTCGTGAGCACCCCCGCTCGCCGGTCAAAGACCGGCCTCTACTAACCATGATATCTTGTTTTGAAAACATTGTGTGTTCTTATTCCGGTTATTAGCCTAGATTACTATGTGATGCGCACAGCATACAAGTATAGACCGGGTTGCCCGAATTGGAACAAAACATTTCATGTTTGTCTCTTTGAAAAATGGTTTGCTACCCGCAGGTAGGCTTAAAATGCAGATTTTGCCACCCTCAGGTGGGCTTTAGAAAACATGATTTTGCCACTATCTAGTGGGCTTAAAACAAACATTTGATGAATTGTCCCAATCCAATAACTCAACCTTCACCCACAAGCATTTAGGCAGATATATCATATAAGCAAATAGCCTCATGGTAAGCATGCTATCATGGCAGTCACTCACACGCATGCAAGGATGCTAAAGCATAAAACTCACCGAGTACTCCAAGCCAAAACAAAAACTGATTAGAAATTCATGCATGATCCTAAGTATACAGAAATGCCTAATACAACACATGCAAAAATGCAACTATAGCAGGCTCGGCTATTCTAAACATGGCATACGAGATGCAACAGCTATCAAGTATTCAACTCGAAATTGAAATACAGATGCAGTTAATATGATGCGCCGAGCCCGGTGCATGCAAAACAGATGAATGAATGCAAACATGCTATCATACTATATGCTGATTGAAACATGCCCTAATCTAACCATCATAAGCAGGTAAATAAAAGGGAAAAAAGACGTGGGGTTAGAAGACATACATCACACTCACGCACACTTATTACAATTATGCCCTCGCACAGAGGGTCCGAATAAATAGTACCGTCCAAATAATACAGTCCGAATAATACAGTCCAAATATGTACAAATCTCTAATTAATTAACAAATTAACTAAGAAAAATAATAAACTAGCATGTAAGCCAGGGACTGTCTTGACTCTTCTTCAGATGATGAATGATGCATGTCCAGGTTGCCTTCGCGCGGAAATCCACTGTGATGCCCCAATTAGCCTTTGTTTTGCAATCGTTTTTAGAAAGCGCGCTAAGCCTCGGAAGACTGCTGATTCTTGATTTGCTACAACAGAGAGCAGGAAAGGGGCATAGCAATGTATTTTCACATATGTATGCATGCCTCGATCCTCGTGCCACCAATCACGCATCTCGATGCATGATGGCCGAGGAGTCGAATTGCACAACTCAATATGGAATGAATGCACATATAAACATAACAAGACCAAGACTCCATCATGGATAATCCGGAGTGTCGGTGATTGGGAATTGAGACACATTCCGTCACTCGGAGTACGAAACGTCCCTCGTTTCCCGTGCTCGGGCTAACTCCTATCCCGAACACAATGCAACATGCATGACATGCATGGATGCAACTAATGTACAACATAATATGCACAATGCTATGAAATGGCATACACGATGCACGAGGTAACATGGCATACACGATGCAATATGGACTTACACTAACACAAGTGGACCTCAGCCACACTCACATAGGAGGCCATAAGATGAAAATGAGACAACTCGAGATGCGTGCACGCAAACCGAGGACCGAACCTACGGCACGGAATGCCACTCTAACAAGACATGGCAAGGACATGGAATATGGCATACTAGCATATAAGTTTCAGAGGCAAAACGAGATGCAAAACAGCCCCGAAACATGGTAAAATGGTACCCGATGCATGGAACGAGTCCCGAAACATGAATTTTGGCGCATGAAATGGCCTATAGCTATGCAATGCATGCAATATTTGAACATGAAGTGTAAAGAAAGAAGCAAGGCAGCCCCAAAAAAATCATGTTTACAGTTTTAAGAAAGGCCAAACAGTGAGCACAAATGGGGCTAAGCTAGCATACAAAAATGGCCCCGAAAGCAAGATATTGAAGCAACTCACAGATGCTGGCCCTAAACAAGTGAGGGTCCTTCTATAATGTTGAAGAGGGGCCCAAAATATGATGTTTTACAGTTGATGGCCGAGCCCAAAACAGTGTGAAAATATGCTCAACATACAATGCAAGATATGGCCTAAAAGAGAGGCTACAACACAAAGTATACAAAAGATGCTCCAAACAGCAATAGACCCTTAATGAAACATGGAGAGGGGTAAAAAAAAGGCCATTTTCAGTTCGGACCAAGGTCCAAAAACAGAAGCAAAATAGGCTAATAAATCATGCAAAAATGGGACCAAAAGATGGATATCAAAGCAAGTGATACATGGAGGATTCAAACAGTGATGAGCCCTTCTATAATGTTGAAGAAGGGATCAAAATAAGCCTATTTACAGTTTACAACATGCTTCAAAACAGATTACACATGAGCCTAAAATACTACACAAGAAATAGGCATACAAGAGGGATAATGAAGCAAGTGCAAAATGGGGGCCTCAAACAGTGAGAGGCCCTTAATGAAAGATGAAATAGAGCTCAAAAAAACACTACTTTCAGTTATGGCCGGAGCTCAAATGTACAAGCAAGAAGGGCTAAGAAATGATACCAAAATGAGCTAGAAAAGAGGGAAATGTTGCTCACCCTTGAAGACCAATCCTTTGCTGCCTCTTGGACCAAGAAATGCTGCCTCCTAGCCTCTGAGAAGACCCTCCTAGCTGCTGGAATGGAGTGGTGGTGTGGTGCTAGGTGGTGGTGAAGAAATGAGTGTAGGACTTGAGAGGTTTGAAGCTTGGAAGTGTAGAGATATGGGAGATATGCATACAAGGCTTAAAGGCAAAATTTCTAAAACCTAAACACAGCTGGGGAGCCTGGTTTTATAGACAAAAGGGGGTGAAAAAGAGGGGGAAAAATGGGGGGGAAAACTAATTCAAGTTTCCCCCCAAAAGGCCAAACCCTCGGACATGGGTGAAGTGCAAAACAAAATACATGGTTAGAACACACTTGGGAGGGGGATAATGGTCGGCTAGTTTAAAAGGGAAAAAAAAGTCATTTTTTTTTTAGACAAGTGGCCGGCCAGCTACTTTTTTCTGGGTTTTCTGGCCGGCCAGCTACTTTTTCTGGGTTTTCTGGCCGGCTAGCTACATTCAGGACAAAAAAAAGTGGGCTGCCGGAAAGAAAAGTGGCCGGTGGGTGATTGGGAAGTCCAAATGTAGCCGTTCAAGTGTCCAAATTGAATCCCCGGAAGTTAGCTTTCCAATGGCGCAAACCTTGCATCAAAATTCCTCCTGTGGAAAAAGTTATGACCGTTTCCGTGAAGCCACGCAGATTCGGTCCCAACCGGAGTGATGCCCTACTTCAATCAACCATATCTCCCCTATCCGGAATTGGATTTAGGAGATTCTTGAGTGCAAAATGAAGCCCCGGAGGTTTTATTTCCAACGGTGGTGGCCTCATAGCTTGATTCCAAGTATGCGAATGAATAGGCCCGATTCGGCGAGGGCTGTCCGATTCTCTCTTAACGATTCATGCCCATTTTCTCCCCCAACTGGATTTCTTCCTTCTTCTCCTTTTTTCTTCAACTTCAAGCCCCTAAGTAAGGTGTTTTGAAATATTTTCAAAGATTTCATGTCTCTTTCATTCATTCCCACTTTGTCCTTGCTCGGTTTACCGAAAAGCGCAACATTTGACAAAATACGAGCCTCGAAACATCGTAAAAACTTTATTTTCAAAATGTTTTGAAAGAGAGGGTTTTAAGATCTAAAATCTTTTGATCAAGATTGTTTTGGTCCAAAAGGGGTATGAAGTTGAGGTTTGACTCTCTTTTTGCCAAAGAAATTGAACCTTTGCCCTGCACATCTTTCATCACCGAGCAAACCATCAGTCGCGTCCAAGTCTTATGGACGGTCAAAAATGGGGTGTCTACACCCCCATTTGGCAGATGAGTAGGGACTACAAAGTGTGATCAATTCTGTAGGAGGAGCATGGGGGATGTTGGCAAAACGCTGGCACTTATCATATTTGAGCACGAAGTCAGTCGCATCTTGATTAAGAGTAGGCCAGAAATAACCAGTGCGAAGTATTTTGTGGGCTAGGGACCGGGCGCCCGAATGATTACCACAGATACCCTCATGGATTTCCCTCATCACGTAGGTTGCTTGAGCAGGATTGAGGCATCTGAGGTATGGGCGTGAAAAACCACGTTTGTACAAGAGGCCGCTGACAAGGATGTAGTTGGACGACCGGGCCCTGATTTTGGCAGCCTGCTGTTTGTCGGCTGGCAGTTCCCCCGTTGTCAGAAATAGAGAGATGTTGGCTGCCCAAGGAATGGGTTCGTTTTGGAGGAAGTAGACTTGCTGCTAGTTTGGGGAAATGGCAGGGTGGGCCAGGTACTCGAGGCGGACACCGTGGCTGAGGTCTGACTGGTTTGCTGAAGCAAATTGAGCCATTTCATCTGCCTTGGAGTTTTCCGTTCGAGGGATGTGCTTGATGTGGAAATTATTGAAGAGGCGAGCAAGAGGGAGTGTAATATCCCTATAAACCCGCATTGTGTCTTCCTTGGCATCGAATTCCCTCGTGATTTGTCTGACAATGAGCTGGGAATCGCTGAACACTTGGATATGACTGACACCAATGTCTCTGGTGAGGCGAAGACCTGCAATCAATGCCTCATATTCAGCTTCATTATTGCTTGCGTCGAACAAGAAGCGGACAACACATTTGAAGTAACCCCCCTCTGGGGCGGTGAGGATGAGACCAGCCCCACTGCCTTCTTTGCGGGATGATCGGTCGACGTTGAGGGTCCAAGAGTGGAGGTCTTCCGGCTCGGTAGGGGGTGGCAAGGGCGGAGGAGCTGTGGTCGGAGTGGGATTAGTGAATTCCAGGATAAAATCGGCAACAGCCTGCCCTTTAATCGCCGTTCGAGGCCGGTAGGAGATGTCAAATTGGCTGAGCTCGACCGACCATTGCATAAGTCTGCTAGAAAGTTCTGGTTGTTGTGTTATCTTCTTCAGTGGTTAGTCAGTGAGGACCACTATGGAATGGGCTTGGAAGTAAGGACAGAGTCGTCTGGAGGCGGTGACCAAGGCCAAGGACATTTTTTCTAACAACGGGTAGTTTTGTTCCGTTCCCCTGAGAGCTCGATTGACGTAGTAGATCGATCACTGGACAGAGCTGTCTTCCCTGATGAGTGCTGCACTGATTGTAGTGTTTGACACGGCTAAATAGAGAAAGAGGGGTTCGCCCGTGATTGCCTGAGAAAGTAGGGGGGTTGGCCATGCACTGTTTCAACTGCTGAAAGGCCTCTTCGGACTCTGCCGTCCACTCAAAAGTTTACCGAAGAACTTTGAAGAAGGGGAGGCACTTGTCCGTTGCGCAGGAAATAAAGCGGTTGAGGGCGGCAACTCGGCCAGTAAGCCTTTGAACCTCCTTAACCGTTCTAGGTGACTGCATTTCAATTAAGGTTTGATCTTTTTAGGGTTAGCTTCGATGCCCCGCTGACTGACCATGAAACCCAAGAACTTTCCAGATCCTACGCTGAAGGCGTATTTCTCCGAATTGAGCTTCATTTGATGCTTTTGTAGGATGGTAAAGGTCTCTCGCAGGTCGGTCAGATGATCAGTGGAGAGCTTACTCTTGACTAGCATGTCGTCGACATATACTTCTATGTTCCGGCCTATCTGGTGATGAAAGACGGCATTGACCAACTGTTGGTAAGTGGCTCCAGCATTTTTCAACCCAAATGGCATCACACGGTAATGGTAGGTGCCTCGGTCGGTGATGAAGGAGGTGTGTTCCTGGTTAGACGGGTGCATCAGAAGTTGGTTGTATCCAGAGAAGGCATCCATGAAACTGAGCATTTGGTGGCTGGCTGTGGCGTCAACCAGCAGATCTATACGAGGAAAAGAATAGCTGTCTTTGGGGCAAGCTCGGTTGAGATCGGAGTAGTCGACACAGAGTCGCCATTTACCATTGTTTTTACGACCCAGAACCACATTCGACAGCCATTTGGGGTAGTCCACATTTGTGATAAATTGTGCCTCAAGGAGCTTATCTACTTCAGAAGCAATAAGGTTATTGCGCTCCGGGTGAAAGATGCGCTGCTTCTGGCGGATGGGTTGGAAATGGGGCTCAATGCTGAGACGGTGGGTGATAAAGGAGGGGTCAATACCTGGCATGTCGGAGTGGGTCTAGACAAATACGTCGTTGTGCTCAATCAGGAGGGCGTTGAGGTCGGCCTTGGCCTGGGAGGATAGTTGGCTGCCGATCTTTGCAATTTTTGCCAGGTTCGTGGGATCGATGAGGACCTTAACAAGCTCTTCCACTGGTTCCCCTCTAACCAACTCGTCTGCGTCTCTGACGTCGAGTCCTTCAATGATCATGGCCTCCTTGAGCTTGACCTCTTTAAGTGAGGCAACATAACATTCCCTGGCCACAGTCTGCTCTCCCCTGACCGTGCTGACCCCAATATCAGTGGGGAACTTGACGGTAAGATGGAAAGTGGATGTAATAGCTTGGAAGGCATTTAGGGCGGTGCGGCCGAGGATGATGTTGTAGGCGGAGGGACAGTCGATGACCAGGAAAGTAAGCAACTTGGTGGTCTGCCGCGGGTATTCTCCGATGGTGATGGGAAGATCGATGGAGCCGATAGAGGTCACCGAGTCTCCAGTGAAACCGACCAACGGGGTTTGGAGAGGAGATAGACTTTCTTCCCCGATCTTGGGCTGGTGGAAGGCATTTAGGAAGATGATGTTTGAAGAACTGCCATTGTCGAGGAGAACTCGTCTGACTTTGTAATTGGAGAGGAGGGCAGAAATAACGAGGGGGTCATCATGGGGGTAACGGATGCCTGTGCAGTCGGCTTCCGTAAAGGTGATGGGCTCCATCTACTGCTTGGGTTGTTTGGGAGGGTGGTCTAATATGGCAACTTCTTTGTTTGAGCCCTGTCTTATCTTTCTGAGTTCTGCCCGCTGAGCCGAGCGGGATGGACCTCCACAAGCAAGCCCGCTGGCTATGACTTTGATTTCTCTGACAGAAGGGGCGGGGTTACCTTGTGCTCGGGGTTGCTGTGGAGGGCGATCATGGCCAGGGTTAGGTTGTGCTGGTTGTCGGGGAGGAGTGCGCCGGTGGTTGTTTCTGATGGGTTCGGTCCTTTGCCTTTGCTGAGGGCGGGTGTCCGTGAACCGATTGAGACGTCCCTGACGTATCAAGCCCTCAACCTGATCTTTGAGGTTAACACACTCCTCAGTATTATGACCGTGGTCCTGGTGAAAACGGCAATATTTGGACTGGTCTCGCCGATTGGAAGGAGACCGAGATGGTTGGGGCCATTTCAGGGGGTAATTTTGTTGGATCTGATTGAGGACTTGTTCCCTGGGGAAATTAAGGGGTGTGTATCGTTCGAACCGGCCGGGCGGTCGGGCTGGTGCCGACCGACCGGCTTTGGAGGGTCGGTCGGTGTACTGAGGTGTTTGGTTATTATACTGGGTGTTTCTGGTGTCTGAGTCCTTTCTCTTCTCTCTGGGGGTCGGGTTTTTGGCTGTAGGGTCTTGGCGAGCGGCTAGGGAATCTTCTGCGTTCATGTATTTTTGGACTTTGGAAAGAAGGGTTGCCATGGAGGTCGGAAGGTTTTTTGAGAGGGAGAAAAGGAAATCAGATGATCGTAGGCCGGCCATGAATGCCGTGAGGATGACCTTGTCATCGTTTTCCGCCACCTGCAGAGCTTCGGTGTTGAAGCGGGTGACAAAATTGCGCAGCGACTCCCCTCATTCTGACCGATGTTGACGAGCCGGGTTGCCGGACGCCGCTGGCGCTGGGCTTCAATGAAATGGCTGAGAAAGGAGTCACTGAGGTGCTGGAAAGTGGAGACAGAGTCCGCTGGCAGTTGACTAAACCAGAGTCGAGCCGACCCCTTGAGTGTCACGGGGAAAGCCCGACACATGATTTCATCGGGGAATGCATGGAGGATCATGAGGGTTCTGTAGGTCTCCAAGTGATTGACTGGGTCTGTTGTACTGTCAAAAGAGTCGATCGTGGGCATTTTGAACTTACGAGGTAGAGGTTTGTCCCTGATGGAGGCAACAAATGGGGAGTTGGCTGTGGTAGATGGTTTATGCTGTATGTTCTGCATGACCCCTTGGAGTAGGAGCTTCATGGCTCGGAGTTCTGCGTCCCATAGAGGAATGTTGTCACCACCGGAAGGTAGCGGGGGCTGGACGCTACTGGCCACTCCTTCAGGGGTTGGTGCCGGGATCGATGGATGTGGGCCCCGGGGTGGCAGGTTTATACCTGGGGGAGGGGGTTGCAAACCTTCCAAGTTGGGTGGATTAGGCTGCTGGATAGTATGGCTCGGGACTCGCTCTTGGTTGGGTGGGATATCTGGAGGTAGTGGAGGAGGCATAGGAAGGTTTCTTTAGAGTAGAGCATTAATCAGGGCTTGGTTTTGCTCGGCTAGGCGGTTAATGCTGTTGGTGAGCTCGGTGAAATACTGTGGTGGGTTGTTTGGATTGGGAGGGTCGGCTTGATGATCGGCAACATTGGGGTGAGAAGCCATGGATCTAGGGTTGACCATCCACCTTCACAGGTGGTAGAAGGGGGCTATGAGGAGAGGGTCTCCGGCGACAATGAGCACAACTGGCGCGCGGAACAAAAACTTTCCCACAGACGGCGCCAACTAATGATATAGTTTGTTCCAGGTGGAACGGGTCGAACGGATCCGCGCTCCTCAAGCCTGTGTCCGAATGACCAAACCTACCAGAAGACCTGCACAAGAGTTCAATGGGGATTGGGGAGTCCCCCAGTGAACCCTCCGACGCGTAAGTTAGAGAGAGAAGTAGAGTGTAGAGATGAATTAGAGATAGAAAGCTTAACCTTTTTCTTGTCTTCGATATCTGCTTATATCCTCTGGTAATAATTTCGTTGTCCCTTCCGACCTGTCACCTTGGCCGAAAGTCTATGCTCTAGCTTACCTTGTTCATGGTGAAGGCGTTCTGTCTCGACAGAGAGGGCTTATCGCAATAAATGCTGTAAGGGGCTTCATTAATGGCGATGTGCAGTGGCAATAACTTTGCAGATCTTTGTCTGCTTATGTGACTTGCCCTTCTATTGCCAGGTGTCTTGATGTCATTGGTTCTTATTGCTACGTGGGGCTTCAGCAATGCTGGGCTTTAGTATTTGAGTTATGTATTGGGCCCTAAATGGTGGGCTATGATCTTTATGGGTTTACCCATGTCAATATTATTAGTTACATTCTAAGCAAAAGGTCAACCCTTATCCGTGCCATGCACTATCCTATCCTATCCCTTTCGATAATCCTTAGATTAGACAACACGACACTAGTGGAAGGTGATATTGGTCTCTTACTGACTTATCATAAAAATAAAAAAATAAAAATTAAACAACAGAAGTTGATCAAATATTTTTTCTTACATCATATTTTAAGAAGATCCCCTCCACTAGAGGGTGCTGTTTGGGCCCATAGTGTTTATCACGGGTTCCGTTTCGATGATCCAAATTGTTCATTTTATCGGATACTTTGTGTATTTCATTCACACAAAAATATTAGATTAATCTGATAATTGTAACTTACTCAACTTATTACGTTTTAAACAAAAAAAAATGTATGGTCTAATTTTGAAATCACAAATTTTTTTTGTTAAAAATGTAATAAATTGAATAAGTTATAGTTATCGAATTGATCTAATTTTTTGTGTAGACGAAATACACAAAGTATCTGACAAAATAAACGACTTAGATGATCGAAATGGGCTGTGGTGAGCCTCAGGGCCCAAACAGTGCCTTCTTGTCTAAAATCTAGACTGGAGGGGATCTGATAGGAAAATGAAATTTTCAATCTTATTCAACAATCAATCAATACATCAGTATTTATAATACAGGAGTGCAACCTAACCAACTACTAACAAACGTGTATACAATCTATTCATTCACATACCTCTCTAACTAATTCAGTTAGACAGAGGGAAGTTATCCTCTGTTTTTCATTTGTGAGTTATACTTGCTTGAGCTGGGTATACTCTTATCAGGCCCTCGCAAGTGAATGGGTAAGGAACGCATCATAAGTTTGGGAAGAAGATAAGAAAATTGAGCCATGGGAAGGGGTTTGGTGAACAGGTTAGCCACCTGATCAGAGGAAGACACATGTTTAACCACAACTTTGTGAGAAAGAACTTGTTCCCGTATGAAATGATAATCCACCTCGATATGCTTAGTGCGGGCATTGAAAACAGGATTAGAGGCAAGAGAAATAGTGGAGAGGTTGTCACACCATAAAACAGGAGTGGTAGAAGGAAGAGAAAGTTCTTGAAGAAGCATGCAAAACCATTGAAGTTCAGCGGAAGCTTAAGTAAGAGCCCTGTACTCTGCTTCAGTGGAGGATCGAGAAACAGTTGATTGTTTCTTTGCAGACCATGAAATCAAGTTAGGGTCGAGAAAGACACAATAGCCAGTGGTAGATTTACGATCAAGAACATCGCCGACCCAATCCGAATTAGAAAAAGCATGCAAATCCAAAGAGCCCGAAGTGAAGAGTAAACCATGATAGAGAGTACCCTGAATATAGCGAAGTAACCGCTTGATAGTATTGAAATGAGCAACAGTAGGAGCATGCATGAACTGGTAGGGATGGTTGACAACAAAAGAGATGTCAAGTCTGGTGATGGTGAGATACTGTAAGGCCCCAACAGTACTTCGATACAAAGATGGTTTAGAAAAGGGCACCAATGTGTTTGAACGGGGATTTGATTTAGAGGCCATGGGAGAAGAACATGGTTTACAATTGATCATACCAACCTTGGTGAGAATGTCAGTGGCATATTAGTGCTGAGAAAGAAACAAATAAGAGGCAATGCGAGCCAAGGATATACCAAGAAAATAGGAAATATCACCTAATTCTTTCATGGAGAAGGCTTTGTGCATATGATGAATAAGAGAAGTGATATGAGCAGCACTATTCCTAGTAATTAAAATATCATCAACATAGATCAAAAGAAAAGTAACAGTGGTAGAAGTTCTCTGTATGAACAAAGAAGAGTCATAATGACTATTCGTGAAGCCAGATGAGAGAAGATAAGAGGAAAAGGTTGAATACCAACCGCGATGAGCTTGCTTAAGCCCATAGAGAGCCTTTTTTAGTTTGCACACATGATGAGGAGAAGAAGAACTTTCAAAACCTGGAGGTTGCATCATATAAACTTCTTTCTGAAGAAGACCACGAAGAAAAACATTTGAAATATCCAACTATTTAATGGACCAATTAAAATGAAGGGCAATGCTAAGGAGAACCTGGACTGTAGGTTGCTTGGCGACAAGGCTAAAAGTTTCGTGATAATCAATGTCTTCCTGTTAGAGATAGCCCTTAGCTACAAGACGAGCTTAGTGGCGAGCAATGGAGCCATAAGAATTTTTTTTCAAGCAAAAAACCCACTTACAGCCAATAGCTTACTTATGACGAGAAAGAGGAAGAAGAGACCAAGTGCCTTGGTCTTGTGAGGCTTGAAATTCCTTTTGCATGGCTTTAGACCATTCAGGAGTGAGAGTAGCTTCAGAGAAACAAGTGGGTTTAACAATATGAGAAATAGTAGAGAGAAGAGCAAAAGAAGAAGACTTGGACCTAGTAGTCATGGGATGAATATTTAGAAAAGAGTGAGAAGGCGCAACAAGAATAGGATGCACAAAAGGTAGATCAATAGTAAGAGAGGAAATAGGAATAGAGGTAGGGACATCAGAAGATGTAGACAAGGCAGGCAGACTTGGTAAGATAGTAGCAGTAGCAGCAGCAGCAGCAGCAGGCTGGCCACAAGCAAACGGAACTGCTACAAGCAAAGCAGAAACAACAGGACCAGAAGGCTGGCCACAAGCAAACTGAACTATTGCAGGCAAAGTAGAAACAGCAAGAGCAGAAGGTTGAATTGATACAACAGATGGCTGAGCAAAAGCTGGAGTAGGCTGCAAAAAGGACCAGAAAAAGGTGTGTAGTTGAGGAAGAATAAGTGGAGAGTTATGTGTAGAGGTAGAAATAGATGGAGTAAGAAAAGGAAAGAGTGATTCATCAAAAGTGACATGCCGAAACAAATAAATTTTGCCAGAAATTGGATCAAGGCAACAATATCCCTTGATAGAGGGGTGATAACCAATGAAGACACAAGGAATGGACTTAGGGGCTAGCTTATGAAAAGCATAGGGTTGAAGTCAGGGAAAGCACCTATAACCAAAGCTTTTAAGAAAAACAAAATCAGGGGAATGATGAAATAGGACCTCATAAGGAGTTTGATTTTGAAGTTTAGAACTAGGCAACCTATTAATGAGAAAAACATAAGTAGCAAGAACATCAAACCGATAAGCAAGGGGAAGACCTGATTGCTGTAGCAAAGCGATGGTAGTAGTGACAAGATGCCTGTGTTTCCTCTTAACAACTCCATTTTGGAGAGGAGTGTGTGGACAACACATTTGATGAATGATGCCATGTATTTTAAGAAAAGTCTCAAATTGAGAACTAGTGTACTCTCCACCACCATCAGTGCGAAAATTTTTAAAAGTAGTCGCAAATTAATTTTCAACAAACACCTTAAATTCCATAAATTTGGCAAACACTTCACTTTTATGGAAAAGAGGATAAACCTAAGTAAATTTGCTAAATTCATCAATGAACAAAACATAGTATTTAAACCCATAAATAGATGGAGAGAAAGGGCCCCAAACATCACTATGAACAAGAGAAAGGGGCTTATTTATAGTGGAATTAGACAAAGCAAAAGAAAGTCTGTGACTCTTGGCCACACTACAATGAGAACACAAATTCTTAATAGAAGATGAAATAGTAGGCAATTGAAACTTATTAACAAGATATTGCAGCTTTTGTGGAGATGGATGACCAAGTATGGTATGCCATGTAGCAGTAGCCAAACAAGCAGGAGAAGAATACTGTGGTGATGAAATGTGTGAAGAAGATGAAGGCCACTGATAAAGGCCATGACTATGAATACCTCTGAAGAGAGGTATCTTGGTAGTCTTGTCTTGAACCACAAATGATTTGTCATCAAAAGTAACAGTGCAATTATTATCAGAAGTCAATTTATGAACTGAAAGAAGATTAGATGAAATATGTGGAACATGAAGAACATTAGTCAACTTGAAAGGAAAAGAAGGGGTTGAAAGAATACCATTTCTGGTATCTATAGTTTAGGTCTTGTGTTATTTTGGTCATTAACTTTTCAATTGTGACACATTTGATATTAAATTTTGAATATTATTCCAAATAAAAACAATTGAAGATATCATTACTCAATTTCAAGGGCAAAGTCATCAATTTGATAAAATGTAAACTAATTTGACAAATATAAATGTCAAAAAAATATTATTGAATTTTTAAAAATTATTTATGCCCACTAAAAATAAAATTATGCAAAATTGACAATTTTTTTAGACATTTATTTCTTTTTTTACCAAATTAATTTTTATTATGTGTGTTGAATGATAATCATGTAATAGGTGGTTGCTTTTATTTCATTAAATTAGTTTCTGTTTTTTCAAAAGTCAAATATAGTGACAACGTTGATATCATTATTAAACTAATCCATTAAATCAAAAAATCTAAAACTAAAAACATTTCATATATAAAATATATCGATTGCACATTAAAAGCCTAACAACCATCCATTACATGATCATCATCCAAACACTTAATAAAAATTAATTTGGTAATAAATAAATAAATAAATGTCTAAAAGATTTATCAATTTTATATAATTTTATTTTTGGTGGGTAGAAATTATTTTTGAAAATTCAAAAATATTTTTTTGACATTTATTTTTGTCAAATTAATTTATATTTTATCAAATTGACCATTTTGCCCTTGAAATTGAGCAATGGTATCTTCAATTGTCCTTATTTGGAACAAAATTCAAAAATGAAGGTCAAATGTGTCACAATTGAAAAGTCAGGAATCAAAGTGACACAAGTTCCAAACTATAAAAATTGTTAGTGTAATTCACCCAAATTAAATTACATATAAGTTAGTTCTCCAAGTTAAAATCTTATATCCATTTTTAAACTTCCACCACAACTTCACCGTTGACACCATTACCACCACTAATACTATCTTTACTTAGGGTTGTAAATGAGTCCTATCGAGTCGAGTTTTACTATGTTTAAGGTTATTTATTAAGATTGTAATGAGTTTGAACTTGAACTCAACCTTAATAAAAATTTGACGAATCGAACTCGAGCTGAGTTGACTTAAACTTTACTTGAATTTGAGTCTGTTCACGAGTTTTAACGAAGCAAAAAAATTGTAAATTCATACTTATGTAAGAGTCTAAAATTACAATTAAAATTTTGATTATGCAATTATATATACAATATATATAAATATACTAAAAGAAAAGTCAATATCTTACTAAAATAATAATATCTACCACCACTATTACATATATAGTTAGCTATTATTTACATATAAATAAGTTTAGCTATTATTTACATTTACATTATTTAAATTTATAAATAACATATTTATCCTATTTTATATACATGTTTTTACATTATTTAATATATAAATAATATATTTATTTTACTAATTAAATAAATATTAAACGAGCCTAACTAACGAGTCAACTTTTAGTATGTTTGAACTTATTTATTAAGATTTTAACGAGTTCAAATTTGAATGCAATAAAAATTTAACGAGCTAAATTCGAACGAGCCCTTATCTAATCAAGCTTGAATTTGTTCACGAAACGACTATATTTATTTGTAGCCCTACCTCCATTACACCTCTTCCCTTTACCGCTACCATCATTGTCTATACCTACATTGCTACTATCACTATTATCCCATTACCATTTGGCATGAAGGTTTGAGTTGGGTTGGGTTGGGTTGGGTTGGGACTATTTTAGCCAATAACATACAAAATAGATTTTTTAGTCCAATATGACAAAATGTCATATCCAAACCATAATCATTTCATTTTTTTTCTCACAAAAGTCGAAAAAGCCAAAAAGTCTATCTCAAACGAGGCTTTTTAACCCCAAATTTAAAAAATAAAAAAAAAGTCAAAAAGTCAAAAAAACCAATATGCATCCCAAACAAAGGCAAAATAAATGAATTGGTCAAATTTTTTATCCAACAGGTACAGAATTCTACCAAATTCTACCAAATCTATTTATTAAATGAACTAGTTTTAGTTGAATTGTTTTGATACAAAACTGATTTTAACAGCTTAAACTTGTTGGTTTGCCACATCTAGCTTTGTTTAACATCACAGCTTTATTGATGAAATGCAAATTAAAAGGGCTAACTAGTGTTATCTAGCCGTAACTAGTGCTATAATTTGAGGGTTGCTTGCCTAATCTGCCGGCCAATGTGGCCCCCATGTCCGATGTCAAACACCTAGTAGTTAGTTTTACGGGGCTCACAGGCCTTCAAAAGCTGACTCTAATCCAGGTTCCCCTTTACAAAAAAATAATACAGTCATACTACGTAGCTCGAAAGCCCCAAAACAAAAATGGTGTCGTTTTTGTTTTGTTTTGTTTTTTTTTTTTTTTTTTCAGACGCAGAAACCAGGAGGAGAGGAGAGGAGAGGAGAGGAGGAGGGAGGAGGGGACTGGAGGGGGCCTAAAAAATGGAGGGGAGGGGAGGGGAGGAGGAGGGCGGAGGCGGCGGAGGCGCGATCGGGGCAGAGTCGACGAGGGGCGGAGGCGACGCGATCGGGGCAGAGCTGCGAGCTGCGACGGCGGAGCTGCGAGCTGCGACGGGCCGGCGGACGGCCGGAGGCGAGCTGCGACAACCCCTCTTCCTCTTCCCTCTCTTCTCTTTCTCTCCCTCTTCCTCTGCAACGAAAATGGCAGAAAAAAAAGAAAAAAAAAAAAGAAAAAAAACCTAAAGCCCAAAACGACGTCGTTTTGGGCTTTAGGGGATTCGGGGGATGAAATCCTCGAGCTACCAAACATTATTCAAAATAATAATAACACTAATCAGTTTATTTGGTTTTAATTTTTTAAATTTAATTTTTTTTAAATTGAATTTTTTATTTTTCATATTTTTTTTATTTTTAGTAAATATTTTTTAAATTTTAAGCAATTTTTTTTTTGAAATTTTTTAGATGCACATTACTTATATGTATCTAAATAGTAAAATATTTGTGAAAAATATTTTAAAATTTTAATAAATGTACAAAAATACGAAAATTGTACTGAATTTTTTTTATTATATTTTTGGTATTTAGTGTATTTTAAATTTTGTTTTCACAAATATTATACTTCTTAAGTGTATTTATGTTAGATGTATCTAAAAATTTTTTTAAAAAATGCTTAAAATATTAAAAAAAACTCATTGAAAACATTAAAATATGAAAAATAAAAAAGTATAATTTTTTGAAAACTATTTTCTGAAAACCAAAATCAAACAAGCTGTTTGAATCTTATAATAAAATAAATTATAAATTTTTCATTTTATTAATTTAAATTTAAAATTTTTTAATTTGCTTTCAATATAAATTATTTATATATTTTCGTTAAGTAAAATTGTTGGGAAATGTGTATTTTAGTCATTAAATTCAATAAATACATATATTTTAGACATTTTTTGTACACTTACATAGAGTTTAATAATTAAAATATATATTTTCAAATAATTACTTAACGAAAATAAATAACTGATTTATATTAAAAATAAATTAAAGATTAGGGTTTAAATTGATAAAAATTAAAAATTTAAGATTTATTTTGTTCAAAGATTTTTTTTTGGGTGTAATTTCCTCATTATTTTTTCAAGTAGATTATTTTATTTTATTTTTAGTAGTTTATATTTTATAATTAAAAAAATCACTTTTAGGTTCTTGCAAGACGGACTTATAAATGCGGACAATTACCACAAAAAAAAAAAAAAAAATCCTAGGGTTTGAGTTTTGTGATAAGATAAATCTTGAATTTTTAATTTTATCAATTTAAAATTTAGTATTTTAATTTATTTTCATTCTAAACCATTTATCTATTTTGGTTAAGTAAAATTAATAAAAAAAAATAGTCATTAAGCTTGATATAAGGATACATAAAATATGTAAAATACTTTTTTTATTGATTTTATTAACTAACATACTAATTTTCCATTGATTTTCTTAATAAAAATAGATAAATGGTTTAAATTGAAAAAAAAAATTATAGTTTTGATTGATAAAATAAAAATTTGGAGCTTATCTTGTTAGAAGGCTTAAATCTTAGGATTTTTTTTTTGTAATTTTTCCTAAATTTTTTTAGAAAAATAAAATAAAAAATTTGAAAATAGACTACTACAATATAATTTTTATTTTTGTTGTCAGATTTTCAGATTTTTTCAATTTTCTTTTCTTTTAAATTCTTTTAGGCTAGATGAATTGAAAATTAAAAACTTTAACACAATTTTTCCAAAAAAAAAAAAAAACATTTTAAAAAAAAATTGAAATTTTTTTTTTTGGGGAAACACTTATTACAACCTACTAATACAGTGATATATACCAATAAGTCTATATCCATACTATTTGTATCTATTTATGTCAAGTATCCAATTAATAATAAAAAAAAAATTAGATAATATGATGGGACAAAACTTGAATTTAAGACCACAAAGTTAGTAAGAAAGAGTATTACTAAGTGAGGTTACAGCCAATATATATTAAATATTTTATTTTATTTTTATTTATTTAACTTTACACACTCATTACGTGTGTCAACTGCTATATAAACAGGGGCGAGGCCACTAAGGGTTTAGGGGGGTCACGTCCCCCCGCCCCGAGGGCGGACATTTCAATTATTTTTTTTCGTTAATACTAACACACAGCATAGCTTCAAACCAAACACTGCTTATTTTTTTTTTTAAATAAAATATAAAGAAAATATTTTAAATAAGAAAATTTATAAAAATAATATTTAAAGTAAAATGTCAATGATATTTTTGAAATTATGAAAACAATAATGGTTATTTTGATTGAAAATAAAGAGATTATGATAAATCATATTATTATTTATGAAAATTTTAATATAATGGTTATGTCAATCATTATTGACATGCAAATATAATTAAGAAAAATGCTTGGGAGCACTAATTAGTACTCCCACTAATTAGGTGGCAGTGGGTCCCGCCAGTAATGATGTGATGTTTTGGTCTTGGAGTTGTATTTTTTTTTTTTTTTTTTTACTTTTTAATGCATTAGTGCTATTAGTGGTGGTGTTTTTAGTGGGATGAATCATTGTTGTATAATTAATTTCACTACAAGAAAACACATTTTTGCCGACCATTTTTGGCTACCAAAACAAATTTAGTCGCCAAAAGTGTGGGAATTGGCTACCAAAATTAATTTTAGTCGACAAAAATCAACCTTTTAGCTACTAATTTTTTTTAGTAGGAGAATGTTGATTATTGGCGACTAAAAAAAATTTAGTAGCTAAAAAAAATACAATTGGCAACTAAAAAATTTTTTAGTAGCTAAACATATCACAATTGGCGACTAAAAGAATTTTTAGTCGCCAAAGACGTACTTTTGGCTACTAAATAGTTTGGTAGCCGAATGAAAATAAAAAAAATTATAAAATACCTTTGGCGACCAAAATTTTGGTCGCCAAAAACAGGGGATTCACCGACTAAATTACTTTTTAGTCGCCAAAGGCCTACTTTTGGCTACTAAATATTTTGGTAGCCGAATGAAAATAAAAAAAAAATTATAAAATACCTTTGGCGACCAAAATTTTGGTCGCCAAAAACAAGGGATTCACAGACTAAATTACTTTTTAGTCGCCAAAGACCTACTTTTGGCTACTAAATAGTTTGGTAGCCGAATGAAAATAAAAAAATTATAAAATACCTTTGGCGACCAAAATTTTGGTCGCCAAAAACAGGGGATTCACCGACTAAATTACTTTTTAGTCGCCAAAGGCCTACTTTTGGCTACTAAATATTTTGGTAGCCGATTGTTTAATAATGGTAAAGTGTTCCTTTAGGTAATGGTAATTTCTGTAGGGTTGTAATGAAAAATTAATATTATTAAAATGTAATATTATTAAAATGTAATGAATATTTTTAAAATGTAATAATTTATCATTTAAATAAAATTTTCAATTTTTCAATATCATTATCAAAACGAGGGCTAAGTGTGTAAAAAAAATTCACTCATGACTTATAAGTAAATGAAAAATGTTTGGGGGCCCTAATTTTTGTGGCTCAAATGGCTCAAAATTGCCAAAACGAGCCACAAAAATTAGGGCCCTCTACCATTGCTGTAAGTAAATAAATCTGATTTGTAAGACTTATTGATATTATTTCAGATTTTAAAATTTTTCTTAATTTTTTAATAATTAATTTTTTCAACTTTTTAAAATATTTTAAGCAAATTTGTTTATTTTTTAGATTCACTTAATTTAGATATATTTAAAAAAGAAAACATTTGTGATTTTTTTAAAATACAAAATAAGTACTCACTTAATTCACTTAATTTAGATATATTTTTTTAAAAATTTGAGGGATCTATAAAAGTAATTGGCGATTTAATGCTAATTGAACTGAAGACCTAAGCTGGGGTTGTGCGTATATATTTTTTAGTCATGCGTTAATGATTTTGACTGTTAAGATATGCTTGAGAAAATGATTTTGACTACTAGTTACAACTGAATAATAAATTAATTAAATCCACTTGACACATGATTTCTTCATCTGTCTTTATCTATGAGAAAATATACATATTGCATGTTCTAAAATTCTAAAAAATTGATTAGTGCCTAGTTAGTCATGCAGGAGTCCCAAAAAAAAAAAACACGGGTTGAGCTGGCTCATAATTTTTTATTAAAAATTTTTTCCTTCTTTTTTTAAATTTTCTTTCCTTCTTTTCTTTCTTATTATATATATATATATATATAAAATATAAGAATATAAGAAAATATAAGAATATAAAATTTTAAAATATATTATTATATTTTTCAGTACAAAAAATATTAGGACAAATATTTAAGATAATTTAATTTTTGCCTTTTTTTTTAATTTATAATTTTATTACTTATATTTTTATTTAAATATAATTTTAATATATTTGTTACTTTTATTTTAATTTTTTTTGAAGTTGTTATTTTACTTTTACCAACTAAATATTAGTCGGCGATTATAATTACAAAATTTAAAAATTGTGCTTCATATCTGAAGGAAACTTCGGAGGGAAACTTTATTACTTCTTTCTTTTCTCTCTCTCTTTCTCACTCTCTCACGCCTCTGCCCTCCTCCAGCTCTCTCTCTCGCCTTTGTCTCCATCGTTGTCGGGTACGGGAGCATCACTGCCACCGCACACGAGCACCACCGTCACTGCGTATGCGATTCCACTTTGATCGACTCAGCCCTTCCTCTTTGATCTCTCTGAAATTATCTCTAGATCGACCAAGGATCTCCGGGCCACCATTATCACAGGTAAGAAAACTTCCATTTCTCTCTCTATTTTTCTGAAATCTGGTTCTTTTCTGATCTGATGAGTGAATTAGTTTTGAATTCAGTTCTGAAATGGTTTGATCTTTATTTGCTGATTTTGGATTGTTTTTTCTCTCATCTGTATAGTTTCTCTGTGTATAGCAAAGATGAATCATGCTATATACTTTTTGTGCCTGCAAGGTGCTCGACAAAATGTCACAATGGCAATTGAAATTTGCATTTTGTTTAGGTGAGTTTTTTGACTGAAAATGGAAACACCAAGGATGATTTGAGGCTCCCCACTGATGATGCTCTGCTCACCCAGGTATATGGTTCAACTTTTTTAGTACCTTGTGTTTTTGATTGTTTGATTCTTTATTTATTCCCTTTTTGATAAGTAAAACTTTACTTTGATAGTTGATCTAATCCTTCTTAACACTATGTGCAGCCTTTTTTCGCAAAGTTTCAAGGAGGAAGTACATAGAGCCAACTCAAAGATTAAGGTATGCATTGAGCTTTCATTCAGCCTCTGATGCCATTTTCCGAAGCTCAAATAGTGCAGAATGAAAAGCAAGTGAGCTAGAGGTCTGTACTGTCAATTTTTTAGTTTCTTACTAACTCTGGTTGCAAATTGTCTTGTCAAAGTTGAGGTAATGTGCAAAAGAGACTGATAGATGTTAGTGACAAGTGGTAGTGGATGTAATAGATATTGGTGAACATGTTCTAAAACTCGTTAATTTTCTTGTTTGGGTAAGCTAGCTTCATTTGGTACTGTTAATTCTGTTGAATTGCATGCATTTAAATTCATGAATGTAATGAAACATTAGTGAATTTTTATCAGAAATGTTGGAAAAGGCAATAGCAACTCCTCCAACTGTTTCACCAATATGGTGTTCCCCATTACTTGAGGTATGTGTAGAATTAAAATTATGTCATAAAATTCTCTACTCAACTTTTTGAATGATCCCATTGAATGAAATTTCTAACTACGCTAGTTCTACTATATTTGAAGTCCTGTATAGGAGTAATTTGGGTATGTAAAACTGTGTCATATATATGTGTGAAAATATATATATATATATATAACTGAATTTCTTTGCTTCTCTTCTGTAGCCATTGATATGAGCTTGTTAAGTTGAAAGGTATTGCGAAAACTGACGCTTCATGCTCCATTGTCTTTGAAGCTAGATGAACATGGCATTAGTGAATCGTCTTCACAGTTGCTGATAATATATTAGTGAATCGTCTTCACGCTTCATGCTCCATTATCTACTCACTTATCTGTGCCGAGCTTCTTTATTTTTGAAAAACCTTGTTCTATGTTTTTCTTTGAAGGTACTGCTCATTTCCTTATTAGAAGAATAAAGAAGCATGTCCTAGACAAAACTACTCCTATACAGGACTTCATTTCCTTACTGCTCATTTTCTTTGAGTTCACTTTGTCATAAATAAATCAATAAATAAATAAATATATATATATAATCATTTTTAACTATACAAAACAAGAGGTGAGGTTGGGTTGGTGTCCATATTGCCAGTGAAGTCAAAAAGGAGACAAAACTACAAGCATGAGAGTTAGCTATCATTTACATCATTATCAGTCCCAATGTGACGTAAATCCAAATACACTTGGTTTCAATTACAAAATTTCTTGAAGCTTGTTCAATGCTTTTAATGTGATTCTGTCTTACCTTAGGAAGCAAACTGCAAACTGCAAATGTTCATCATTACCAGCTTGAATATTATGGGAGTGCAAATGTCGCTTGTTTCTCCATTTTTATTTATGATTTTTGTGGGTTGTTGTTGTTGTAATGCTCTTCATTCATTAAACCCCTCAAACTGGGGTAAGTTGACTTTATCAGACTAATTTAGTGGAACTAGCTTCACTTTATCAGACTAATTTAGTGGATGTTGAACCTGTTTACTATTTTTATGCATAGAGATAGGCTTTGTTAATTTCATTGTCCTCTGCTGCAATCTAGGCTTTCAGAACAAAGGAGAAAGAAACTCCAAGCAAAGGAGGCTGAATTGAGGAGGAGGGAGCAGGTACTTGTTTATACTAATTAAAATTGTAGCTTCCGAATATGTTTTACCTAGAATTGAATGGCTATTTTTTTAATTTTATTTTCATGGACACTTGGTATTAATCTTATTAGTTTTTCATTTTATTTATATTATGTAGGATGTTTACATGTACTTCCGTGGCAGTGGCAAAGCAGCAGAGATGAAGCGTGAGGCTGCAAAACGGACAATGATGGCTGTGCTGCCATGATTCAGAAAGATTCTTTGGTTTGATAATGCTGAGAGAAATCGAAACATTCACTATTTTTTTGCACTTGTGCCTAGTCTAGTATGTATAAGCCTTCATATAATCTTCTTAAAATATGTATGTAAAAGACAGATTCTGACAAACAAGTTTAAGTTAGGACATGTTGTGGTACATATGTCCTTTTTGGAAATTAATTTGGTTAGTCCTGTATTATGTATGAAATGAAATTATTGACGTTGGATTAGACTTGGTTCGTATGGAATTTTATTATATATAGAATTGGACGTTTATTTTTAATGTTTTGGATGGTTGGAACTAGAATGTGTGCACGTTGTTGAATGCTTGATAATATATTTAGCGTTGATGGGTTATATTGGGTTATATGGGTTATATTGAATCCTGTGTTATGTACGTACAGGTTGTATTAAACATGGATGTAGGTTGTTTAGAATTTTTTTGGAAAAAAAAAAAACAGAAAATATTTGGCCACCAAATATTTTGGTAGCCAAATACATAGTTGGAATTTTTTGGCTACTAATAATTTAGTAGCAAAAACATTTGGCGACTAAAACATTTGGTAGCAAAAAGTAATGAATAGTTGGTTAAAATTTTCATGTAGAACTTTTAGTGACTAAAAAATTAGTAGCCGAAATGTCACTATTGCCGACTAAGTATGGATTCGTAGCCAAATGTTAATTTTTGGTGACTAATTCTTTCGTAGCAAAAAGTAACACATTCGCCGACCAAATGAATGTTAGTAGCCAAAAGTCACATTCGGCGACTAATACTTTAGTGGCAGAAACATACCTTTTGCCGACTAAACTAAGATTAGTAGCCAAATGTGTACACTTTCGGCGACCAAACAAATTTTAGTCGCCAATACTATCGCCGACAGGGTAAAGGCGACGAGCTTAGCGACAAAAAATTTTGGTCGCTAAATGGTTTCGGCGACCAAATTTTGGACTTTTGGCGACCAATATTTTGGTAGCCAAAAGTGACATTTCTTGTAGTGTTTCAATAAGGATATGAAATTTATTGGATTGTTAATTACATTTGACATGTGGAGTTTATCCTCCACGTGTTTCTTTCTATTCACAACTACAATGACAACTATATAAATTAGAGAAAAGTTAGGGATCATGAAATTTTTTTCATGAAAGTGATCATGAAAAATTTATGATTCTTGGATTACCTTGATTAGTGTGTGGTGTTTTATTCTAAGTGTAATCTAAAGGTCACAAAACTTTCATGATTATTTTCATGAAAGGTTTTTCATGATACCTAGCATTGATGTATAAATTATAATCAAGTAACACATCTTCAATTATAAAAAAAAAAAAAAAAAATTATAATAGGTCATAATTAATATCAGAATGAGTCATAACTAACTATTACTTGATATATAGTCATAACAAAAATAATAACCACAAGAAGTTATAACTAAATTATATCTAACACTATAATGTGTTATAACTAAAGACCACGAAAATCATAATTGCGACATATGATAGATATTTTTTTTGCGGTATGTTTTATAGAATTTCTCTACTAAAATATATTATTTCTATCTCAACTTATCTTCTTTTTAAATTTTCCAATCCACCTATAAAATAGTTACTCCCTAATATTTGTATAAAATTTAATCTCAAATCCTTTAATTTAAAATTTACATTTATCCAAATGAACTCTTAATATTTAAGTTTAGTAATATCTAATTGTTGTTTATTATAAAATAAAAAAAATTAATTTTATCATTAATTTGTGTACCTCTTTACAGAATTGTTGGCTACTGATCATAATGTAATACCTGTAAATGAAAATGTCAACCTTTGAACTCTGCTACTGACCCCCATTTGCCTTTGCATTTTCACTCTATATGAGTCCTACAATGTGCCAAGGATTTACCCATCTCTCTCTATCTCTCTCACACACAGACATATTCCTCCAACATGTCTTCCTCAACATTCACCTCCTCTCTCTACCTTCTTTCCTTCACTCTTCTTATCCAAATTGTCATTGGAGTCAACCTTCTCTTCCATTTTTTTTTGATCGGCAAAAATAAGCTTTATTGATGAAAAAGCAAGTACAAAGTACAAGGAAATACATCAATAAAGGAGAAGGAAGTGCAAAGTATCACAGTGCGCTAAGTGATCCCAACTAGGTTGGCACCACCGAGCTCACCCTATCAAATGCTAGCACCCAAGTTGGTGAGAGACCAACGGAAAGAAGAAAGAAAAGGAAAAACCAAAGCTGCAGCTTAAACCCCTTAAAACTCCCCTCCATGAATCAAGCTGCTAAAGTCCAAAGAGCCAAGATTGAACACCTGGAAATAGAGCTAACACCTGGAGTCAACCCTCTCTTCCATTTCTGTTCAAGTCCTGAAAAGTTCACTGCTAATAGCCCTTATGAATCAAACTTGAACAAGCTTATGCGCTATCTCTACCTCAAAACCCCTCCAACAGGGTTCCGTGTTGGCTCAGTGGGACAATACCATGACATAGCCAACGGCCTCTCTCTCTCTGTCGTGGTGATGTCAACTCCAAAGACTGCGCTGCCTGCGTTGCTGAAGCCAGTGGCGAGATTCGCAAACACTCCAAAGACTGCCCATACAACAAAGGATCGGTCATATGGTACGACAACTGTCTCGTAAAATACTCAAACACCGATTTCTTCGGCAAAATTGATAATGGAAACAAGTTCTACTTGTGGAACGGGAGAAACGTGAGCAACCCTTTGTCATTCAACCAAAAAACCAAAAATTTGTTGAGGCAGCTATTTCAACAAGCTTATGTTGCACCAAAAATGTACGCTACTGGAGAGTTGAAGCTCGGATATTCAGAGAAACTCTATGGGTTGGTTCAATGCACTAGAGATCTTTCTAGTGTTGATTGTAAGAAGTGTCTTGATGGAATCATAAGTGAGCTTCCAAGTTGTTGTGATGGGCAAGAAGGTGGGAGAGTTGTTGGAGGGAGTTGTAACTTCAGATATGAGATTTATCCATTTGTGAATATTTAGAGCATAGCATAGTTTGTGATATTACAAATGAATAAGTGTTATAGGAGCACTCGAGGAAGAATGGATATATATTATGCCAACTTATTGGTATTTGCTGCCTGTTTTGGCTTTCTTATGCATTGTTGAATAAAATGCATCTCTATGATGATTTGTGCATGAATGAATGATGTTGTAAAAACTATACATTGATGTGGTTGAGGTATGATCAATTGCTATATTTTGTATAAATGATATTTCATTGCTATAAATCAAGAAGAGCAACACTACAAATCCAGAAAAATTCAAAATTTATCCAGATTTAATTTATTTGAATGAGATTCATTTTAGGTGTGGCTCACGGCACAATTCTTCATATACACTATACGCTCATTTTTTGGACAATTTTCATGGTTGATAAATTTGAACAGTAGCATTAGTCAATAAAGAATAATATAAATGATATTTCTCATATATATAAATAGATTTTTTCTATACATTTTTTTACAAAAATGATGTGACTGTTTGCCATCGTTTCATTCAAATGGTTTATAGTATTAAAACACAACAATCACATGATTCTAGATGTATTTTTTTGAATGAATGATTTGTGCATGAATGATTGATGTTGTAAAAACTATACATTGATGTATGATCAATTGCTATATTTTGTATAAATGGTATTTCATTACTATAAATCAAGAAGAGAAACATTACAAATCTAGAAAAATTTAAAATTTATCCAGATTTAAATTATTTGGATGAGATTTATTCTAGGTGTGGCTCATAGCACATTAACTCCTCATCTACACCACACTCAATTTTGGACAATTTTCATGGTTGATAAATCTAAACAATAACATCAGTCAATCAAAAATGATATAAATGATATTTTTCATATATATAAATAGATTTTTTTTCTATATATTTTTTACGAGGATGATGTGACTATTTGCCATTGTTTCATTCAAAATCAAAACCATAATGGTTTATAGTATTAAAACACAACTATCACATTATTCTAAAAATAATTAGATTGTTAAGTTTTGAGTTTTTTAAAAATAGTTTTTTGAGTTTGTAATTCTAATTTTTTAATTTTTAATGATTTTTAAAAATATTTTAATTAATTTTTTTTTAATTTTTTGATCCACTTAATCTTAATATATTTAAAAAGTAAAAAAATTGTACAATTTTTTTTTTAAATTCATGGAATATAACAAAATACGAAAATGTATTGAATTTTTATTTTATTTTTTTATATTTTTTTGAATTTGATGAATCTTTCTAAGTTTTTTTTCCAAAAATATTCACTTTGCTTGTTTTTGGTTTTGCAAAAACATTTTTCAGAAAATTCTACTTTCTTGTTTTTCGTTTTTTTTTTTTTGAATTTTTTTAATATTCTAAGCAAATTTTTTTTTTTTTAATTTTTAGACACACCTAACATAAATACACATAAAAAGTATAATTTTTGTGAAAAACAATCTTTTAAAAATTCACTAAATACTAAAAATACACAAAAAAAAAAAAATACAAGAGTTCAGTATATATTTTGTATTTTTATGTATTTATTAATTTTTTAAAATATTTTTCACAAGTTTTTACTTTTTAGATACATCTAAGTAAGGTGCATCTAAAAAGTAAAAAAATGCTTAAAATTTTAAAAATATTCACTAAAACGAAAAAAACAAGAAAAACAAAAAACTCAGTTTTCAAAAAACTTAATCCAAAAAACTCAAACAAAACGCAAACATTATATTTTTTAAGCATATTAAGTGTATCTAAAAAATAAAAAAATTTGTGCAAAATATTAAAAAAATTCACTAGAAAAAAAAAAAAACACGGGAATTTTTTTTTTTGTTTTTTTTTTTCTGGAAAATGGATTTAATTTTGTGGAAACAAACATGGTGATTATGTTTTTGACTAAAAATGAAAAACCTTCCTAGACGGATTTTAATTACCAAAAACAAAAAAGGGAAAATACAATTCAGTGTGGATTTAGAAAAAAAAAAATTACACTTAATTGGTAAACTTCATAAATATTAATAATTAAAATTTTAAAATTTTTCATGTATTTGTAAATATAATGTTTATTTAAAATTCATTGAATTTTAATTTCTCCACACACACAAAACAAAAAAACAAAAAAACAAAAACAAAAAAACAAAAAAACAAAAAAACAAAAAAACAAAAAAACAAAAACAAAAAAACAAAAAAACAAAAAAAAAAGAAAAGAAAAGAAAAGAAAAGAAAACTACGGTTACATTATTTCATAGAAAAAATCAGTATAATAAATTTTCGAAAAAAATAGATTTTTTCTTCTGGTATTCTAAATACATTCATTTTTTTGTTTTTGTTTTTACAAAAAATCAAAAAATAAAATTGAAATCATAAAAAAGACAATGTGAGAGATGGAATGTTTTCAGTGACATGCCAGTGTTGGACAAGAAAGAATACAAAAAAGAGTTATATTTATTTCAAATTTAATTTTAAATTTTAGAGAATTTGAGAGGTTAGTAGAACTCACCAGTACTCTATTTTGATGATCAACGGTTTATTTAGAGTTATATGTATATATCTTCTATAAGAAAAATTAAGTTCATCTAATTAATAATCGTAACCTTTTTATCTTGTCTTGTTTGTCTTTAAAAAATTGATGATTTATTTTTTAAAATATACTTATAGTCCATATTTTAAAAAATAAATGGGAATTAAACCATTTTTTACATTTTGGTTTTGATTAATTTCTTAAATTTTATGATTTAGTTTGATTATTAAACTTTTAGAATTGTAGATGCCAATTTATTTATCAATTCACCTCATACTTGAATTAAACCGATCCATGAACAATTCTGATAAAAATCATCTTCTTAAATAAAATTGGACAGTTGGCTTTGAATTACATTACGAATGAAATATATATATATATATATATAAGGTGGAGTTAAAAATTTTTGTTTGACTTTGTTGAATCATTAAGCTTTTCATGAATGAAATTAAATTGACTCGCTCTCACTTTTTACTCTTTTCATTAAAGTAAATTACATTTTATTGTTTAGGGAACCTTATTCAATGTTATGACATGTTCTATATAAATTGCCCAATTAAGAACTGTTTTGAAAAAGCACCTCTCTCAGCTGCAACCTATATTACTGATTTTAAAAAACATTATCCTAATTGACCAACAACGTCAAATCATTCAAATTTTGTACTTTATAAGTGGGCCAAAAATTGGGGGTAATTGTCTTGTTTTGACCCAGAATGGGGATATATAAATCAACAATGATTCATCCCCTTTTTCCCTCACTCTCTTTGACCCCCTCTCTCTCTTATTGATTCTTTTTTTTTTTTTTTTTTTTTCATACTCCTCCAATCACCACCCGCCACGTGACAAAGGGGGGGTGAGGGGGTGAGGGGGTCCCAAGCATTATTCGCATGAGTAAAAGCGTGTTAATATTATTATAATCTAGAAGTGAGAGAACATGTCAAAACAGGTGATCATCACCACCACAAAGGATACATTAGTGGTTAGAGGCTGTTTGGGTTGACTTAAATAAGTGTATTTTTTGTCTTTTTATGAAAAGATATGTAGAAAAATAAAGAGGTGATGTGATAGAAAAAAGATAAAAAAATAAAAAGATAGATTATTTTTTGTATGCCAAACTTAGCCTAATTTGTTTGTCAATAATGATTTAGAGCTAATGAGCTCTAAATCCATCACTAGTGAGGTGAAAAATAAAAATATAATAAAAAAAGGGCACAACACACACTGTGACAATAGGTGAGACTCACTGCCACATCATTAGTGATAGCTCTAATTATTGATCGCAAGTATTATTGTTTGTTCGTAATTAGTGTTAGTGCTAGTACCTAATCAACTTTCCAATGGAAAAATTTCTCATACTAAACTCTAATTCAATCACTTAAACATTTCTTATTGTGAATGGTCATATCTTAATATTACTTAAACATAAATATAAATATAACAGATTTTGTAATGGTTTTGGAAAAATAATTTTTTCTTAAACTTTGATCTATTTTTTAAGTGTGACTCATGCGTCGAGGTTGGCGTGTATTAGTGGTAACGCGATTTATGCCGTGTTATGATTTATGTACTATATTTGGTTGTTCAAAATCATTATCGGGTGAATAGGAAATTGAAGTCAAAGTAAGCTCCATGAAAATGGTGTTTTGGTGGGTTTCCCAAATTGAAGAAAGGAAAGCTTATCCCACATTGCTTGGCTAGGCTAACATTGTATGGGTTTGCAAGCGTTGGGTTCACCACTTGGGGAGAGCCCCAAGGGGTACCCAAGTTTTGTGAAAGGGTAAGGTTATGAACAAAGTGGGTTAGACCCATTGGACCCAAAATAAGCACGCACACCGCCGTCCATCGGGTATGAGGTTGGGTTGGGCTTGTTCGGCCCAATGCTTATCTTTTTGGGCCAAAAACATTTAAATTTCGGTTTGAAATTCAAACTTAATTCCAAAATGACCCTATTATATTGAAACGCTGATAGTTTGGTCCAGTACACCTGTCCAGATTTTTCCTCTAACCTAACAGGTTCATTATCTGTTCAAATTTAACCCGAACAGATACTTTACTTGTTCAAATCTGTCCGAACAGGTTTGTAACCTGTTGAAGTCAATTATGAAAAGTCACCAGTTCACCTATAAGTAGACAAGTTCTCCATTTGATTTTTCATCCAATTTTCGTTCTTCTTGTCTGCTTTTATTTCCTGCATTTTACTGCATAAATTTCCTGTGAGAAAGAATATAAACACAAAGTGTGTTCGTTGGACATTTAGTTTGTAGTGCTGCTACTAATGTGTTGTTGATAATTTTATCTTGGGAGATAGACATTTATAATATGAAAGTACCGTAAAGAGGATGAATCTGTCTTAAGGACACGGTATTGAAAACTGGACTTGATCAAATTTTGTTCAAGAAAATAATATTGTAAGTGGTTATTGTTGTTGTTGTTTTTTTTTCTTTTCCCCCCCCCCCAAAAAAATTCTAGTTTTGTTTTGTAACAAAATAAGAATCCGTTTTTCTTATTTTATTATATATATATATATGTACTGTTTTGATTTTTGTAATCAAACAGACTCTCTCCTTTCTTAATTTTCTTTCTTCGAATACTGTGAAGATTGGCTAACAGATTTTAATGTCTAATTCAATTATAGAAGAAGAAAATATAAGTACCTTGTGAAAAAAAAAAAATTCACTTAGCAATTTGATGAATTTGATCTAAGTTCTTTAAAGAATCAAATATTCTAATTGATTTTGTTAAGTTTTTAGAATATATTAATCTCGTTGAGTCCAAATTATGGACTAGAATGAATCCATCTCCTAACTTCAATGTTCAGACCTTGCATTTGTTGTGTATTTGTTATTGAAAAACAAAAGGAAAGAATATATATATATATATGAAGGAATCTGTTAAAAAAATAAATTTGTGTTATGTTACTTTCAAAATTCCGTCATGTTCCACTTTATGAGCTTCCCTAAGCACTTTATTTGCTTCATCTTTGGACAAACCTGCTAGGGGAGCCCTATAAAAACCTTTTCAGTACAACTTCCCTTGGTCAAGGAAGAAGCGAAGGGTCCGCCTCTTGACTTTGATGGCATCTAGGGGTTTTCAAGAAGTGCCATCTTCTCTAGCTAATCGATGTATGGTGGTCTTCAGTATTCGCTGCTCAAATGGGCTTCCTTTTCCTTTGGATAAGCTTGACAGTTCACTCATTGCTTCTGCAAATTAGCGCTTTCTTTTTCCATTTTTGGCTAGTAATAGCCCTATCTCTGTATGCATCGGTACAGACTGATATCAACATATCAACAGGCCTTAGCATGAATCTGCTTAAATTTATAAGTTACTTCTTGCTTGTCGACACATCTTGCCAATAAGATGTTTGACCCTGAAAAATACAGTTCTTATTTGAAGAGCAGGAAAGGTGCTAATTCTACTAGGCTTTTGCCCCCCTTTGCTTGTTCTCAACTATTACATTATGTGTTCTTTCCATCCTTCAACATTTCACTCTGTATGTCCCTTTACCATTACTGTAGGTGCTGTTCTTTTCTCGATGACAATGACTATACTATCTCTAAGAATATCCACATTTTCCCTTTGTGTAGCCATGGCATTGGGAAAACGATTTTGCATCTGAGAGGTGTGTTAAATCTGAATATTATCAAATTAAGTCAGCAACTTTTATACTATGCTTCTATACGGTGCTAAGAACGGTTTTTTCAAAGTAAAGTTGTCAAATGCTTGTTTTACGACTAATTTGGAATCTCCCTAGATTTTCAGTTTGTAGAGGCCATACTTCTGCATGGCAATTAACCTTAATATTAGCACCTCACACTCAGTCTCGTTGTTGAACATTCAAGATCAAGTTTGTAAGACAAGTATATCTCTTTCCCATATTTGATATTTAGCGTGATTCCCACACCACATTTGCTAACCCCAGATACTCCGTTAAACTTTAAGTCCAGTAGGCTTTAGTTTCTATTACCGCGGCATACACCTCGCCAGGTAGAACTACCTCAGCAGGTTCATGTTCACCAGATGGTAACTACGCTAGCAGGTTTGCGAGTGCCTAGCTTTCGATGGCTTTTGGGTTAATGCACGGAATGCCATATTCTACAAATGTCAACATCTATCTCACTAGGTGGGAACTACGCTAGCAGGTCTGCAAGTGCCTAGCTTTTGATGGATTTTGGGGTGATGCACGCAATGTTATATTCTGCAAATGTCAAAATCCATCACGTCATTCTCCCTTTCAGTGCTGGCTTGCTCATCAACTATCGGACGAGGTCACTCCTGGTTACAACCTAGATTAGGTGTGCTACAAAATAGTACTGCAACATTTGTGCTATGAAAATCAAAGCCAAGCAATGTCTTTCAATTGGAGTATAGTGTGATTCTACGCTGTTGACTTTTCTATTGATGTAGCAGACTTGCTTTTAAGCGCCATCAACATTCTGGACAAATAGGGCTCCGATGGACCTAGTTGTGGATGTGAGATACAATAATAGAGATTTCCCAAGTTATGGTGTGGTCATCATGAGTCGAGAAACAAGGGCTCGCTTTACGTCCTTAAAAGCTTGATTCTGTTTTGGTAATCACTCAAACTTATGATTTCTTTTTAGCAACACTCCGAAGGGAGAAGCGATTTCGGCGAGAGCCGAGATAAATCACCTTAAGTAAGACACTTTGTCTAGAAATTTATTCAAGGCCTTTAGGGAAAAAGGCGAGGGCATTTCTGTGGCTGACCTTATTTTATCTCCGTCTACCTTTATCCTCTGCTGATGAATCAAGAAGGTGAGGAATTTTTCCGTAGTAACTTTGAATGCACACTTGAGAGGATTCATCTTTAGACAGAACTTTCGGCAGCGTTGAAAGACTTTCTCTAAGTCATCGAGGTATCTGTTGGCTCGACAGACTTCACCCCTAAGTTATCTACATAAACCTCTACTTCACAATGTAACATCTTATGAAACGTTGAAGTCAATTTTCGCTGCTAGATTGCCCCTGCATTCTTCAAACCGAAGGGCATCACTATATAGAAAAAATTTCTAAGGAGTGTCCTGAAAACTGTCTTCTTAGCATCTTTCTTGGCCGTCTTGATTTAATTGTAATCCTTGAACGCATCAATGAAAGAAAACATTTTGTGTCCTGCCATAGAGTCAACAAGTGTATCTACATGAGGCAGAGGGAATCCATCTTTTAGGCAGATTCTATTCAGGTCGTGGAAATTGACACAGATTCTTATCTGGCTATTCTTTTTCTTTATGGGCACAGTGTTTTCCATCCATGTCAGGTACCATATGGGCTTAATGAACTTGGCTTTTTGTAATTTCTCTACTTCTTCTTTGATTTTTGCTTCAAGATCAAGGTGATACTTCCTAATATGTTGCTTTACTGGCTTAAAGTTAGGAAATGTGTCAAGGTGATGGGTGACAAGGGATGGGTCAAGGTTTGGCATCTCACCATACATCCAAGCGAAGACATATAACACAAGAGGAGGATCCCGACAGCCAGTCCCAAGCCCAGGTAAAGGAGGAGTGTTGTGTGTTAGGTAGCCGACAACGAACACGTAAAAAAACCATTCGGATCCCTTATGAAAATGAATCCTACATTGAATCGATTAAATGCTAGGTCGTTCTTCTCAAGTGACGCGTTGCGCTTGCCTCCTGGTGTTTCGAAAAGTGAGCAAGGGGCGCCGTATCAACGCTTGGGTGCAGTGAAAAATGGGCAAAGGTTTTCGCATTTTTCTGGACGAGCGTGCGTAAAGAAACTAGTCCAAGACTATAGGTTTAGGGTAGCCACTTGGAATATAGGAACTTTAATTGGTAAGACGATGGAATTGGTAGATGTTATGATTAGGAGGAAGTATAGCATGTGTACAAGAAACTAAGTGGACAGGTAAGAAAGCTAAGGAAATTAAGGATACCGATTTTAAACTATATTATAGTGGTAAGGATAGACGCAGGAATGGAGTAGGAATCATAGTTGCCAAGGGTCTTGTGGAAAATGTAGTGGTAGTCAGTAGGAAAGGGGATAGGATTATGTTAGTTAAACTAGTTATTGGAGGGAATATAGTGAACGTTCTTAGTGCATACGCTCCTTAAGTAGGATTAGATGATCAGACTAAGAGAGATTTTTGGATTATAAGTGGAGATTTCAATGGCCATGTCGGCATGGATAAACTAAGCTATGAAAGGGTGCATGGTGGATACGGTTTTGGTGATAGAAACGAGGTTGGAGAGAGTATCTTAGATTTTGCGTTGGCTTTTGACTTGGTGGTGGCCTATACTATGTATAAGAAGAGGGAGGAGCATTTGACAACATTTAAGAGTGGGTCTGTTAAGAGCCAAATTGATTACTTTTTAGTGAGAAAAGTGGACCGCTTAAAATGCAGTGATTATAAGGTGATTCTTGAAGAGAGCTTGACCTCTCAACACAGGATTTTGGTACTAGATTTATGTTTTAAAGGATAATACCAAACTAGAAAGGATGGCGGGCATCGTAAGACGAGATGGTGGGACCTCAAAGGGGATAAACTAGAAATATTTAAGAATAAAATGGACAAGAAAAGTGCTTGGGACTTGGAAGATGATGCGAACCCGATATGGAACTCGATGGCCAATTGTATGAGGAGAATCTCAAGGGAAGTGCTTGGAGAGTCGAAAGGAACGAGACCCAGCTCTAGGGAAACTTGGTGGTGGAGGGAAGAGGTTTAAGCGGTCGTTAAGGCAAAAAAAGAGTGCTTTTAAAAAGTGACGAAAGGATAGAACTAAAGAAAACCTTAAGAGCTATAGATTGGCTAATAAGGAGGTCAAGAAAGTAGTGAGAGAGGCTAAGTTGAAATGTTATGATAACCTATACACTAGACTAGATAGTAAGAAGGGAGAGAAGAGGGCATACAAACTTGCTAAGATACGGAAGAGGAAAACAAGAGATTTTAATCAAGTTAAGTGTATCAAGAGTGAGGATACTAAGGCATTAGTGAAGGATGAAGAGATTAAGGAGAAATAGAAGAACTATTTTGAGAAACTAGTAAATGAGGAATATAAAGGTACGTCAATAAATGAAGAAATAGCTAGTAATATGATAACCAAGACTATAGGTTCTATCGCAGGCTTATGAACTTTGAAGTGGAGAGTGCACTTAAGAAGATGAAATCAAATAAGGCTTTAGGACCCGATGATATCCCTATTGAAGCTTGGAAGTGTTTGGGTAAAAAAGGGATTGCTTGGTTCACTAGGTTGTTTAGCAAAATTTTGTTGATTAGGAACATGCCAGATGAGTGAATGAAGAGTATTTTAGTGCCAATCTATAAGAATAAAGGAGATATCCAAAAATGCAACATTTATAAAGGAATCAAGCTAATGTGCCATATAATGAAAGTGTAAGAGAGGGGGATGGAACGCCGATTGCAAGATATAACAGAGGTGTCAAAGAATTAACAATGGAAGCGATCTATCTATTGAGGAGAGTAATAGAAAAGTATAGAGAAAAGAAAAGAGACATTCATATGGTGTTTACCGACCTTGAGAAAGCATATGATAGAGTGCCTCGGGATATAATATGGTGGGTGTTAGAGAAGAAATGGGTGACAAAAGGTTATATTGATGTGATTAGGGATATGTATGAAGGGGTGGTGACTACTATTAGATCGCCTGCTGGAGAGACAAATGAATTTCCTATCACTGTAGGGTTACCCCAAGGATCTACCTTAAGTCATTTTCTTTTTGCGTTAGTTATAGATGAGTTGAGAAGAAATATTTAGGATGACGTGCCATGGTGTATGCTTTTTACAGACAATATCATGTTAGTGGATGAGACTAGAGAAGGAGTTAACACAAAGTTGGAGATTTGGAAAAAAAAACACTTGAATCTAAAGGATTCCGGATAAGCAAAACTAAGACAGAGTACATAGAGTGTAAATTTAGTAACAGTAACAATGAAAACAGAGCAGAAGTGCAGATTGAGAACCAAGAACTGCCTAAGAGTGAACATTTTCGTTATTTAAGGTCGATTATCACAACAGCGGGGGAGATTTATGCAGATGTGGTCCATAGGATTAAGACGGGATGGATTAAATAGAGAAGTGCGTCTGAGGTACTGTGCGATAAACGAATACCCACTAGACTAAAAGGTAAGTTCTATAGAACGGCTATTAGACCAGCGATATTGTATGGGACGGAGTGTTGGGCAACCAAGAAACAACATGTCGATAAGATGAGTGTTGTTGAGATGAAGATGCTAAGGTGGATGTATGGCAAAACTAGACAAGACAGAATTAGGAATGTGTGTATTTAAGAAAGGGTGGGAGTAGCACCGATAGAAGATAAGTTGAGAGAGAATTGATTGAGATGGTTTGGTCATATTCAACGGAGACCAATAGAGGCAGCAGTGAAGAGATGCGATGCAGTGACGGTAAATAGAAATGTTAGAGGACTGGGTAGGCCTAGATTAACGTTGGCTAGCGTTGTAAAAAAATATATGGATCTACTTAATTTGACTCATGAAATGGCCTTTGATAAAGCCGCGTGGAGAAGGAGGATTCATGTAGCCGACCCCATTTGAAGGGATGTAAGGCTTGGATTGGTTTGGTTAATAAAGGCCAGCTATTAGTCTTGCCTTAGTCGCGGGAGCCATCGTGCTGCTGATGAACATAGGTCTACTCTGTTCTGACGAGTCATTGAGGTTGACCTCGCTAAGTACTTCTTGATGTAGGTTAGGCCTATCTTGCATGTATTCCAAGGCCGTCTCAGGCAACTTAACCATCCATTAGTTTGCAGCCTCGGCGCCATCCTGCCAAGGTATGAAGTTTGGCTTCCAACACCTTTATAAATAATAGATTGTCTTGCCACCCTCACGAACTTTAACGATTTTAGGTAAATCTTTAGACGACTTGCCGTTTCTCTTGTGTCTGCTACTTGTGGGTTCCGCTTTCTTATCTCGAATGTACTCCTATCTCAGTAACTTTATCCTAACAACTTTACCAGTCCTGGGGACTTCTTCAATCGATAGTTCAATGAAAAAGATTGCATCAGAGTAATGCGTCTCCTCTAATCCGAGCGACTTTTCTAAGGCATTTATAGTCACAATTTTCTTACTGAGCCTCGCTTTTACGCATTGGTGGTAACTTGATCGAACAACCCTATACCGATGCATCCAGGCCCTATCCAGTATCATATGGTAGTTTGTCTCCGCCTCAATTACATAGAACTTTGTTGCGGCGCAGATTTCTCCCACTGCCAAATCTACCACGACGTGCCCTTTAGTAACTTTCTTTTCCCCACCAAAACCTGTCACAATGATGGGCTGACAGACCATCCGAGATTCTAGAATTCCTGCATAATGTTGATTGATACACATCCATCAAGAAAGGCGTGCTTAAACTCTACATCGTTTACATAAGTTGTGATGAACGACGATTATGTGGGCATGGATAAGCATGATTGGCCTTTGAGAATGTGATGAAACTGTGGTTTTCTCGAACTTGCCGAGGTGCACACTCTTTAACCTCAGTGCTTTTGGTGTGCTATGCTTTAGAAATATTGATGAGAGCTTTAGTTGCTTCCAACTTGGCGACTTGGCTCTATCCCAGTTGATCAAAGAAGTTACAAAGTTTAACAGAGTTTTCTATAAGGCGTGGGCAAGAGTATCCTCTGCGGCTATTGCCGCTGTAGGTTCTGCCTCAGGAAGTTGCCCAGCCGCCATCTTGTTCAGCTCGTCATAATAAGACGCCATGTGTACTTGATCGTGTATTGGCCCAAGGTATCCAACCATGCTTGTTTGGGAAAATAAGCGCCGTAAGCTGATGTTCACCCTTTGGAATCGGAATGTGATCCGCGGCTAAAAAGGTAGCGTAGGTCGACTCGTATCTCAAAAGGACGTGGGCAGCCCTCCCTTGCTTTTGGAGGTTTGGACGGTCGAAAAACTGAAGCGCGGTTTTGATTTGCCCAAGCACAGCGTCGTCGGCCGAGACAATAACTTTTTTCAAATCATTACCTGCATAAATGAAACATTTAGCACATGGAATCTGAGCCAAGTAAATCAATAACAAATACACATAGGGAACTATACGGTCACTTGGTTCGCCTTTTTGTCTAGGAACAGGATCTAGGCAGTTTTCGCCTTCAACGAATTCCCAGTTGCCTCAGACAATGACCATGACATCGTCGACACGCTTACCAAAGTTAGCAAGCATAGTCACCAGATGGTGATCTGTGTCCTTGGCCCTGAGAAAATAACGTCCTTGCCGACCAGAGGATTTTTCCAAGGCATAACAATGCCGAATAGCAGAGATTCCTAAATTAATCCTAAGTCGGCGATTTAGTTCTACTATTCCCATTATGATACGGTAAAAGTTTACGTTGGGCTGTGAAGGGAGAAGACCCCAGTATCGAAGGACGGCCCTCAAAAGTGGGTGAAGAGGGAAACGAACTCCGCCCTCAGTGATTGACAGGAGGGGGAAGATGATCGTATTCACATCGCCCTCTCCATGTCAACCACGCTATCTGCCACAAGTGACAAATGGATGTCGTCTGGAATGGAAAAATGATGTCGAAAAGCGGCAATACGATCCACAAAAAGAAAGGCTTTCAAATGTTTAGCCATTCGAGTCAGAATAGAAGGTATTATAAACACACACAAAAGAGAGAGAGAGAAGCAGGGAAACAAGAGTTGGAATGAAGAAGAGAAGAACTTATAAGGTGCAGAGAGAACAATGGGGGACGGACGGAAGTTGCAGAGACGAAATGAAAGAGATGCAGAGGGGCAACCAAAGATCCTAGTATGTTCAAAAAAATATTCAAAAGGACAACACGGTTCCAAATCACATTAAATTAACGACGTGTACGAAGTGGCGGGAAATCGCAATGATTTGTAAAACGCGGATGTTCTGATGTTTCAATATTGGAAGGAGTGCCAGCGCCGTATTTTTGACTTCCCATATCTAGAACCAAACATGCCGTCTAATTGGTGTTAGTCGGATGTTTCGGGGGCAATTATGGGAGCCGAACAATGGTTATACTAAGGCCTCGTTTGGGAACAGGCTTTTTTAGTAACTTTTTGGCTTTTTGGCTAAAATATGATGTAAAAAAAACTAGTATGTTTGGGATGACTTTTTGACTTTTTATGAAAAAATGTGCAAAAAGTAGAGAGAAAAAGGAATCTTTGACTTTTTGGTATAGGTTGTTGACTTTTTGGCTTTTTTAATAACTTTTTGGCTAAAAAGATAGTTGCCAAACGAGGCCTAAGGAGAACCAATTTGAGCGAGCCAAAGGCAATTCGACTCTATTAAGAGCTGAGTAGATAATAAGACTGAATAAGCAATCTTGCAAAGGATCGAGAGTGGCCCGACCTTAAGGCCCAGAAACGATTATAAATAGAGCAACATCAACTAAAGAAAGCTATGTGAGAATAGACTAAGTTAACTTAAGATATAAGCAAACTAGAGAGCATATACTAACTTGTCCATCAAAGTGCTAATTCTGACACCTCCGACCAGAGTGTTCATCCTTTTTCAGGTGGCAACTAGAGGATCAGGAACGTTCTATAGGATCCAAGAGTATTCCTGAACCATATCTCCACATATATAATTACTCAAAGGCATGGAACCAAGTGCCAAGATCATGAACAAGAACGGGAAGAGAGAACAAGAAAGTAAAAGGGTAGGAGAAAAACCACATTTAAATGTCCTCTTCTGTATTGTATATTAATGTATAAGAAAACATGCATATAGTCCACAGTCAAAGTGCAAGCAGGAAGCTTGTCTGAGGGAAACAAGGCACAACATGTTTATGGAAATAAATTGAAATGATGATAACCACCTACCAAATACAATTCATGTAATGTTGAGATGGTCATAAATACGTTGTTTACATTGTTTTGTAGCTCAGAAAACAGAAAACTTCTTTACCTAATGCATGATTCCTTGTTTGCTACACATCCTGCTTTGCAGTTCACAAGTCCAATGCCAAGCTTCCCAAAACAATATATAGAAGACAAAACTTAATTCACACTTGGAGAGATGATTTAGATTAAAGAAAATCAATTGAATCATCGAGCCTCAACCTTGGTTAACCAAGATCATCAACTAGCTTATGAGTTGGTCAACCAAACCTTAGAAAAATGAGGTATAGTGAAGAGAGGAGGACATCATATTGATTAAAGAGTTTGTCAACCCAATGACAAATTCACCTTTGGCACTTAATATCAAGGAACACCCCTTTCCTCTCTTCTTCTCTTCATGCATTTTACCACTCCTAAACCAACAATCTAATCTCACCACCTTTAAAAATAGTCCCTTCCTTCTATTTCAAATATTCCCAACCTACAACCAAGATATTTACCCTACCTCTCATTGGAATGGGAGGTTGAATAGAAGGGTAACTGACGATTATCGAGTAAGATATTTGTATGACATATAATAAACTGGTAGAAGTATAATTTCAAACGTGAAATCAAGAAACAAAAATAAATCCGGATCTACCCTGCCCTCCAACCAACTATACATAACTACAAGAAGACGATTCTGTAACCAAGAAACAGTACGAGAGACCTCTAAAAAGGAATGACAAAAAAGAAGTTACAACTTCCAAATCAACATTTGAGAGAAATTAAAACATATATAAAATAACTACTATGCATTGAACAAGTCTTTGTGATGTCATAAAAATACACCAAAAAACACAAAAAGTGATACCCAACATCAACTTTTAAAATTATCCAAACACGAACTAAATAGATTAGTCTCATCAAAATGAAACAACCAAACTCATCAGGTATAGTTTAGTTGCATTTGTTGCATTTTTTTTAAACTCATCAAGTATATTATAACTATTTTTGCAAAGACGTGATTGTCAAATTGAAAAATACATGAAGCATACTTGGGACATTGTGAAGTTAAGTTTTCATTTTACTTGAGCCTTACTTAACATCTACATTATGCAATGCAGCCAAGATGATATGGGACTTGCAAGAAATCAATGTTGATTAATATATTTTAATTTATTAATAATCATTAGGACCCACAGAAATACTATTGCTAAATTTTCATTTTATTAGGACTTTAAGAGGCTTACATGAGAATTTTAGTGGTTATTACGTTCGATAGAGTTAGTTTTAATGTGTTTGGTAGACTTAATTTTAATGTGGTTTTTATGTGAGAAATAAGTATTATCATTTAACAAAGGTAAATCATAAACAGACCAGAACAATCCAGTTCCAGTACCGAGTATGGTAGTTCAAACAAAGAAACCAAAAGGCCAATTGAAATAGAATTCACAAAGTTGTTTCTTCATTATCAATAGAAACAACTACATCTCTATACAAGTAAAAACAAAAATTATTTAACTGAAGCTCAAGATTAAGAAACATTTAACTGAAGCTCAAGATTAGTTTTTAACTGAAGCTCAATGTAACAAGCCCGCGGGGGACCTCGCTACAGCTCAGACTCGATTCGTGTCACGGTTCTTAATCTTGAACCAAAGAGTCCAAATCCGGCAAATCGTTTTGGAAAACAGATTTTTGAAAGAAGTGCCAAACATGGACTGCTTTTCCAGATACAGAGTCGCCACCTAAATATTTTATTTTTGGGAAATTTAGGAAACCCTGACTCGGTGCTAAAGGCCACGTGTCCGTCATCACCAAAGTTGCCTCGGCTCGCGAACTTGGGTACGATTGGGGAAGGTCACTTCGTGAGCACCCCCGCTCGCCCGGTCAAAGACCGGCCTCTACTAACCGTGATATCTTATTTTGAAAATATTGTGAATTCTTATTCCGGTTATTAGCCTAGGTTACTATGTGATGCTCGCAGCAAACAAGTATAGACCGGGTCGCCTGAATTGGAACAAAACATTTCATGTTTGTTTGTTTGAAAATAGTTTAATGGTGCTACCCGCAGGTAGGCTAAGATGTGGATTTGCCACCCTCAGGTGGGCTTTAGAAAACGTGATTTTGCCACTATCTAGTGGGCTTAAAACAAACATTTGATGAATTGCTCCAATCCAAGTAACCCAACCTTCACCCACAGGCATTCAAGGCAGTTATATCATATAAGCACATAGCCTCATGGCAAGCATGCTATTCATGGCAGCACTCACACGTGTGCAAGGATGCTAAAGCATAAAACTCACCGAGTACTCCAAGCCGAAAATAAAAACTTATTAGAAATCATGCATGATCCTAATTTATACAGAATTGCCTAATGCAACACATGCAATAATGCAACTATAGCAGGCTCGGCTGTCCTAAACATGGGATATGAAATGCTACAGCTATCACGTATTCAATTTGGAATTGAAATACAAATGCAGTTTGTATGATGCGCCGAGCCCGGTGCGTGCAAAACAGATGAATGATGCAAACATGCTGTCGTACTGTATGATAATCGAAATATGCCCTATATCTAACCATCATAAGCGGGTAAATAAAAGGGAAGAAAGACGTGGGGTTGGAAGACATACATCACACTCACCCACACTTATTACAATTATGCCCTCGCGTAGAGGGTCCGAATAAATAATACAGTCCGAATAAAAGAATAATACAGTCTGAAATATACAGTCCGAATAATATACAAATTCCTAATTAATTAACAAATTAAGCTAAGAAAGCTGTAAACTGGCATGCAAGCCAGGGGCTGCCTCACTTCCGCTGAATGATGTATGCTAGGCTGCCTTGCGCGGAAATCCACTGGGATGCCCCAATTAGCCTCTGTTTTGCAATGTTTCTCGAAGTGCGTGCCCGACTCCGAAAAGTTACTGATTCTTCATTTTGCTGCAACAGAGAGCAGGAAAGGGGCATAGCAATGTATTTCACAAATATATGCATGCCTCGATCCTCGTGCCACCAATCACGCATATCGATGCATAATGGCCGAGGAGCCGATTTGCACAACTCAATATAGGATGAATGCGTATGAATGCTACAACAAAACCTAACTCCATCATGGGTAATCCGGAGTGTCGGTGACTTGGGAATTGAGACTCGTTTCGTCACTCGGAGTACGAAACGTGCCTCGTTTCCCGTGCCCGGGCTAACTCCTATCCCGAACACGATGCAATATGCATGATATGCATGAATACAACTAAAATACAATCCTAGCATGCACAATGCTATGAAAATGAGATGCCTCGAAATGCGTGCACGCGGGCACGCAAACCGAGGCAATGATCTTAAGGCGTGAAATGGCATGAAATATGATATACAATGAGACTAAAATGAGGTGTCTCGAAATACATGCCCACGGGCACGCAAACCAAGAAAATGGCATACGGAAAGCAACAGGACTAAAATGAGATATGCGATGCAATATGGGCTTACATTAACATGAGAGAGCCTCAGCCACACTCACATAAGAGGCCAATGGATGGAAAAAGAAGTGCCTCGAAATGCGTGTATACGGACACGCAAACCGAGACAATGGCATACGCAATGTGATAAGACTAAAATGGCATGCAGAATGCAGAATGGACTTACACTAACATGAGTGGACCTCAGCCACACTCACATAAGAGGCCGTCCGATAAAAAAGAAGCGCCTCGAAATGCGTGCACACGGGCGCAAACCGAGGCGAGTGCCGTAAGGCGTGAAATGACATGGAAATGATATGCAAACATGCAAATGGAATTTCAGCACTTACAAATGATGCAAAACAGTCCCGAAAGGTGGGGAAATGACACCAAATGTACGGAATGGTCCCGAAATGCAATATTAAGCACCCGAAATGGCCTACAGCCATACTAAACGTGCATAATTGGAACATGAAGTCAGCAAAAAGTAGCAAGGCAGCCCTAAAATAGCATTTTTACAGTACAAAACATGGCGAAATAGCAAGCATAGATAGGACAACAATGGCATACAAAAATGGGGCCAAGAGAGGGGTATTGAAACAAGTGATGTATGCGATGCTCAAACTGAAAAATTTCCTTCTACAACACTTATGAGGGACTGAAAATATGAACATTTACAGTAGATGAAATCCCCCAACTCAGTATGTAAACATGCTAAAAATGCCATGCAAGATTGAGGATACATAAGACTATAACATGAGGTACCCCAAACATCCATCAAACCAGCAAAGAACCTTAATGAAATATGACAAGAAGATCAAAATATGACTCTTTCCAGTTCTGATGATGGCCGAAAACATAAGCTAGATAAGCTTAAAAGAGCATGCAAAATGGGGGTCAAAGAGGGATATAAAGACAAGCATAACATGGAGACCCCCAACAAGGTTGATCCCTTATACAATGTTGTAGAGGGACACAAAATAAGCTTACTCACAGTTCATGACATGCTCCAAAACAGACTACATGTAGGTCAAATAAATCATGCAAATTTACGGTAAATTGAAGGAATTGTGAAGCAAGTGCATGATAGAGAGGCCAAACAGGGTTGAGCCCTTCTTAAATGTTGAAGAGGGGCTCAAAATATGCCCAATCACAGTTTACATTATGCTCGAAAACAGATCACTCATAGGCCAAATATTTCATGCAAAAACAAGGGTAAAACATGGATTCAAAGCAAGTGGCATATGGAGCATGAAAACAAGGTTGAGCCCTTCTTCAATGTTGAAGAGGGCCTCAAAATAAGTATAATATCAGTTTATGAGATGCTCCAATTTAGATCACACATAGGCCAAATATTCAATGCAAAATAGTGGCATATAAGAGGATATTGAAACAAGTGCAAGATGGAGGGCTCAAACAGGGTTGAGCCCTTGAGAAAACATGAATAATAGCTCAAAATGGACCTAGTTTCAGTTAAGGTCGGAGCTCAAAACAATAAGCTAATAGGCTTAAGAAATGAGGCAAGAAAGTGGTGTAAAAGAGGGAGTTTGAGACTTACCCTTGTAGACCTTTCTTTCTTTGCTTCTTGACTTGAGAAATGTTGCTTCTAAGCCTCTAAGAACCTCTTCTTGTTGCTGGAAATGGAGTGGTGATGGTGATGCTTGATGATGATGAAGAAAATGGAACCAAACTTAAGAAAATCAAAGAGATAGGGGTGTGTTTTTGTTCTTGAGCTTGAGGCAAGGGTCTTTACTCTTGAGGGAGAGGGAGAGGGCGAGAGATGTGTGCATGCAAGGGTTGTGTATGAAAGTCAAGGCAAAAGTGTAGCCTTAAGGGATTAAGTTCCCTTGTACCAAAAAATATCCCCCGAAATCAGATCTTTTGGGGGATACAGCTATACAGCTGTGAAACACACTTCCCAAGGAGCATGGCCGGCCTGGCACTTTTGCTGCAGGTGGCCGGCCGGCCACCCCCTATGGCCGGCCGGCCAAGGGGTAAAAATGAAACCAAGATTTGCTGGCCGGCCACCACACATTGGTGGCCTCCCATGTGTGCTGAACAAGACCCTGTGGTTCAAATTTGACAACTCTAAAACAGGAGAGAGAATAGGCCAATTCAAAGAGGGGTTCAAAAGGGTCAAAGAGAGTTACTGGCCGGCCATATGTTTTTAGGGTCCTCCCATGTGTGTACAACACAAATATGTGGTTTTGGCTCGAAGAAAATGGCCCTAGGGTGTCCAACATTAGCCCGGAAGTGAGAAAAACGGGCGCTGGGGGGCGCCGGAAGAGCATAACTGCTTGCTGAGACAATTACTAGCCTCCCACCTTCCAGTGATCTTCCTGATGATAAAACAGAGGTACCTGCCAAAAATGAACGAAAACCGATGCAAAACGAATGCTCGGGGGCCAAAACACGCAGTTCGAGATCCTGAAAATAGGCTGTTAAGCACCGAAAGTGGCATTCGGCCACGAAGTGGGTATCTAAGACCCCAGTGTCCCTCAAAAGGTAGTAAATGAGATGCATGCCAAAAACCGGAGGAATCGGAGATGGTTGGGTGGTCCCGAACCGAGGCACACGGCCTGACGGCTCCGAAAACCGGGAACCAGGCTCCGAAATGGGCAAAATGGCCTACGGCCACAAAATGTAGCCCACGGCCACTGAGAGATGGTCTACAGGACCTCTCCCTCCCCTCAGGAAAGAAAACAGAGAAAACTGAGTCTGGTTCGCAAACCGAGGCAAGGCACAGAAGAGAGTTCGGAAGTCCGGACCGCGACTCTGAGACTTCTGAACGAGCACGATATGCAACATCACCGAGCGCTCAACCGGTGACGTCTGAGTCTTAAGGTCGGTCAAAAATGGGGTGTCTACAGTTGCCCCTCTTTGACAGAACTCGGAAGTCACAAGTGACGGGAATGAATGTCAAAGCCCAGAGACGACCCATTTTTGACAAGGCCGAAGACTTAGACAATCATACAAGATGAACAGAGATATGCGCCCGCAGGTGTGCCCGCAGGCAGGGGGGGCAAAATGCAAAGCGACGTGCACAGGCGAATGATCATGCAAATGCAGCAAGCTGTAATGAAGCAAGTATTCGCAAATAGATGCAATAGTTTTAAGCAAGAATGCAAAGTAACAACTACATTTCATGCAGTTAGGGATGCGGAGAATTATTCAATTCTCGTCGCGTCTCACACGGAGAAGATACGATACCTGCGCGATTCGTCTGGTCGCACCAGCCTCAAATGAACCGTACATACAATATCGTGCCTGCAAAAGAGAGAAATTCAACAAGAACAATATGCTAACAACATATATTCAATGTGATTCCTGTGGTTCCGAAAGTTTGACACACGCAGTGTCGGCGAGTGAATGCATCGCAATGCGAGAAAGGAATACGCGTGACAACGCACGCTCAAGCACAGAGGTATGGTATACCAAGAAATCATGCATGACAATGCAAAACGTTCATGAGAATGCAAGTTATATGCAAAACAATGCAAAATGAGCACGAATCAGGGTGCCCGTTTGTTGCGAAAAAACGAGTAAGAAAACGCGCATTTTGGTGAAGGCAACTCAATCGCGGCCTCGGGTTCACCTCTCGGAGAGGTTACAACACGATCAAAAAGGATACACCTTGATTTTGATGAGTGATGATGAGACACATGTCAGAAACTGCAGCTGAAGTTCCGGCGGAGCCGTTTCGCGACCGGAAGTGCACTTTTCTTGAACTTTTTCAGGTCCCGGGGACTCCAATCTTCCTCAAAATTTGCAGGGAGCTAGGTGGGGGGTGGGGGAGATGGCCGGCCAGGTGGTTGCCCTAGGGGAAGCCACCGGCCATGTTTCAAAAAGAAAATGGCCGGCCAGCCAGAAAAGGTGGCCGGCCGGCCACCTGCCCAAAAGTAGGGGCAATTTCGTCTTTTGCCTCATTTCTATATATATCCTCACCCATTCAATGTGAAATCACTCCCACAGCCGTGGAAACTTCTTCTCTTGTCTCCCAAACCATTTTTTCTTTCAGATCTGCACTTTATACGCGCTTTTCAGCCTTTTTTGCAAGTTGTTTTCGCGAAATCTTCAGTTTTAAGCACTTTGAGGCGACTAAATTTTGATTTCGGAGCTTCTTTTCTCGTTTTCACCACTTGAGGTAAGTTTGTCTCAATATTTGGAAGATTTTCTCGGGAGTTGACTTTTGTTGACTTTTTCATTTCCCGGGAGTTGACTTTTGTTGACTTTTGGCTCATTTTTGCTCATTTTTGCTCCTTTTTGCAGATTTCTCGAAATGGCGGGTGACTACCCTCATGGCGGAGGTCCTCCAGGCGCCGGAGATGATTTTGATATTATGGCACTCCCCCCGAGAGTCCGTCCTTTTATTCCTGGGAGATACGCCCCGCCGGTACATGTGCTTCGCGGGCCGTTTTCCGTCATTTCACTGACTTCAATGACCGGACGCCCGGGGATTTACTTCTGCGAGAGCCGGAGCAGCACCTCTCTCACGAAGCACGAGAGGTATTTTACTTTATTTCCTGCATTTTCCGTGCACTTTGTAGCTTTGCCATGCTTGAACACACAGTTTTAGCTTATGACATAGTACTTTGCTTGCATCCTGAATATGTAGTTCAAACACTTGAATTGCTGAACACACGGCTCATTGACTGATTGATTATGAATGCACGGTACACATTAGTTAAAAATTGAACACACGGCTTAAGCACTGACTTGTCGAACACACAGCCCGAATTTGAAGGTGAACACACGGCGCACACTGACTACGAGTAGAACACACAGTCCCAAACTCCGATTTACTGAACACACAGTCTAAGTTGATGGTGAACACACAGCCCACTGACTACGAGTAGAACGCACAGTCCTAGATATAAATTAAAGTGAACACGCAGCCCACTGATTAATGATTTGAACACGCAGCCCAAAACACTGATTTTTTGAACACGCAGCCCAGGTAGAAATTAAAGTGAACACGCAGCCCACTAATTTTTCTGAAATTTGAACACGCAGCCCAAATACCAAATTTACTGAACACGCAGCCCAGATATAAATTAAAGTGAACACGCAGCCCACTGATTTTTCTGAAATTTGAACACGCAGCCCAAATACCAAATTTACTGAACACGCAGCCCAGGTAGAAATTAAAGTGAACACGCAGCCCACTGATTTTTCTGAAATTTGAACACGCAGCCCAAACATTGATTTACTGAACACGTAGCCCAGATATAAATTAAAGTGAACATGCAGCCCACTGTTTTTTTGAAATTTGAACACGCAGCCCAAAACACAGATTTACTGAACACGCAGCCCAGATATAAATTAAAGTGAACACGCAGCCCACTGATTTTTTTGAAATTTGAACACGCAGCCCAAAACACAGATTTACTGAACACGCAGCCCAGATATAAATTAAAGTGAACACGCAGCCCACTGATTTTTCTGAAATTTGAACACGCAGCCCAAAACACAGATTTACTGAACACGCAGCCCATATATAAATTAAAGTGAACACGCAGCCCACTGATTAGGATTTGAACACGCAGCCCAGATATAAATAAAGCGAACACGCAGCCCATTGATTAGGATTTGAACACGCAGCCCAAAACACTGATTTACTGAACACGCAGCCCAGATATAAATAAAGTGAACACGCAGCCCACTGATTAATGATTTGAACACTGCTACTTCAATTCATTTGCACACAGCTCATTCATTTCATTTGCACACAGCTCATTCATTTCATTCGCACTGAACACATGTATTCATTCTGAATGCAGGTTGGCTCTCGCGCTGTGCGAGGATATGGCTCCACCGCCGCGAGAGAGTGGTACGCCGAGCTCCCAGAGGCTGTTCGGGATTTGGTTGATGCAGTAGGGTTCGGAGCATTCTACATAGGATTATCACATTACCCTGCCAGTAGGACATTGTTAGCTGCTCTGGTGGAGAGATGGTGGGACACCACTAATTCTTTCCATTTTTCTGCCACTGGGGATATGACCATGACCCCGCTGGATTTTGCCGTACTCACCGGCCTAGACACAGGCGGTTGGCCCATACCTTACGACGAGGATATGGGTGAGTGGGAGGCCGCATGGATACATCTGTTGGGGGCTCGCCCACTTGTAGACAGAGCTTCCGGGAGAGTCCGGTACACCTGGTTCTCTTCCCGTTTTCGGAGGCCAGAGATGGAGCCTGAGTCTCCTGAGGAGATTGAGCAGTATACCCGAGGTTTCCTCATGTTCCTCTTTGGCACCACTTTGTTTGCCGACAGGGGGAACACTGTTGGGCTGTATCTGCTGAGCGCCTTGGTGGACCTGTCACAGGTCAGGCGGTACGACTGGGGTGGCGCTGGCCTGGCTACCCTTTATTGTTACATGAGTGCAGCCTCTCGCGGCGGGGAGACTTACTTGGCGACTACTAGAGAGCTTGGGAGGTACGTTCTGTCTCTTGATTTATATTTCTGCTCCTCATTACTTGTTCATCGCACACACGGCGCACTCTGCATTCTGTATTCTGCCTTTAGCACTTGGTATTCACATTCCGCACTGCTTTTCTCAGCTATGG
>JAPPVO010000031.1:81939244-82069493 GCA_030407325.1 Camellia japonica
TTAACACCCCGAGAGCCTTGGACAAAGGCATGTATAGTGGAGTGAAGGTTCTTTGGCCTCTGGACTGATATCTCGGGCTTGGGTACTGCTCTCGGATGTACTGGAAAAGGGTGTGGCCGCCGCGGGCCTTGGATGAGGAGGGGGAGTGGTGGTGACCATACCGACCTCCGAAGTCCTTGTGTTTGCAGCGCCACTCGGGCCTGCGTTGTATTGCGGTTGAATGTCCTTCGGGGCTGCTCTCGTCCTGGTCGATCAGACCTTGCTTCATCGCATCCTCGATCTGTACCCCCATCTCGTGTAAATCTGAGAAAGTTGGAAAGGGGAGTACAATCATCTTCTGCATCAATTTCTGTTGGAGATTGCGCACAATCATCCGAATTTGATCTTTGTCTGTAGGCCTCAAGGTCATCATCGACGCCTTTGCCCTCCATCTAGTTACAAAATCGGAGAAAGACTCCTTGGGTTCCTGCCTCGTCGTTTCGAGATCACGGGTTGTAATCTCGATCTGTGTATTGTACGAGTACTGTGCAACGAAGGCCTCAGCCATCTCATCCCAGCTTCTTTTCATGTCATCTTCTAACTTGCGTACCAAATGGCCGCCACACCCGACAAAGTTCGGCCAAACAGGGAAAGTTTTTTTGTCAGGTTAGGCCCATTGGCCTCAGGATGTCTGAAATAAGCCAGAGATGGACCATAGGATCCCCTGACCCATCAAAACGATCAATCTGTGGCATCTTGAATCTGTCTGGCAATGTTACGGCCACGTCGGTGTACCCATCTTCGATGTCTGGGATGGCCTTCACCCCCTGCGATTTCTTGAAAAGCTTCTCCAACTTACTCAGTTTTAGAGCTGTATGATCTACCTCAAACTCGAATGGAGAGTCCGGGTGGTTGGGTGTAAGATTCTTGGACAGTTGAGAGAAGCGGGGGCGGAGCCAGCCCCGTTGGAAGGTTGGTGTCCTCTTGGATATTCTGGACATTAGGTAGGGTGTTCTGGGTGTTCAGGAGGGTATTCTGAGGATTTGGCAGGGTATTCTGACCAGTAGGTGCCTGCTCGGGTAGTGGAGCCGCTGGTGGAGGAGGGGCCTGATGTGAAGCAGACGCTGCATTCTGCTGTTGCAGCCTAGTAATCAGCTCGGCCTGCTGGGCCATGACTGCGGCTTGTTGCTTAGAAAATTCCGCTTGGCGAATGGCATCCTCCTGCATCTGTCTCATGTTTTCTTGCATTTGACGCATCATTTCCTCTAGTCCGGCCATATTCTGTTGGTCCAGCTGACTGACCGGTAAATGTATCTCTATGGCGGAAACAGAAATCCCAACCTGACTGTTTGCTGCTGCTAAAATAGCCCGCTGTCCCGGTAATCCCTGCTCTGACACACTGTGCCTCCTTGGCCTTCTTCTAGCAACTGGGGGTAGGGAGTGGAACACTGGATGTCCGTCAACCAGATCCTCGGATCGATTGAGTCGGCGACCTCGTGTCCAAAGTGCTTGGGGAGTATCTAGTGGTTCGGAAGCAATCGTGCTAAAAACTGCCCCTAGCAAAAAGATAATAAAGCGAAAAGGAAATAAATAACCAGTTAAACGGGCAGCATAACAGCTTAAATTAAATACACACAACACACGGTCGGGCATACAACACACAGTTGATAAGCTGAAAATACACTGTCCTCAATCACTGATCACTGTTCCTATATCACTGTTCCCCAAAACTGAATCCGATATCTGCAGACAACTGATTCTCAGATACTGACTGATGCCCGCAGGCCTGATGCCCAAACTCATAGACTGATATATGCATTCCCTGTAGAGACACACTCTAGCAAGCACATAGCAGATAAGTGAGAGCCAAAACACCCCTATATGGGGGAGGTTTCCCTGTCCTATTTTGTCAGGAGCTAGGGTTTTACTACGCACACAGCGGTTTCAAACAACCTATAAACGGGTAAGCAACCTGTCCTAGTTTGGAATGGTCACTATAAATCCGAATATGCACTAGGTCGAATGGTCAAAAGGTGCCCCGGTAAAACCGGGGTTTGTGTTCCCATGCTGTCAGAGCCCAGAGCCGATCAGCCTTATGGACATGCCTTGACAAGACAAGCCTCCGGCAAATCGTTCGGGAATGGCATATGGCAAACACGATGTCCTAGGCGCACCAATGCAAATGCAATGCAAAGAAACACACAAGTGTAGTCAAAACCAGATATCATGAGTTTGAGTCAAGTTCTCTAAATCCCCAGTAGAGTCGCCAGAAAACTGTAGACGTCCCCGAACACATCCCGGGCGAAAAGGAGTGCGAGTCCCCCCCCCCGTTCTAGTTCGATATTGGGTCACTACAGTTCAAAGGACTCAAATGTCACGGTTCTCAATCTTGAACCAAAGAGTCCAAATCCGGCAAATCGTTTTGAAAATAAATTTTTTGAAAGAAGTGCCAAACATGGACTGCTTCGCCAGATACAGAGTCGCCACCTAAATATTTTTTAAATGGGAAATTTAGGAAACCCTGACTCGGTGCCAAAGGCCACGTGTCCGTCATCACCAAAGTTGCCTCGGCTCGGGAACTTGGGTACGATTGGGGAAGGACTGAAGAGGGACTAAAAATATGAACATTTACAGTAGATGAAAAGCCTCAAATCAGTATGCAAACATGCTCAAAATGCAATGCAAGATTAAGGCCACAAGAGGGTATAACATGAAGTAGACCAAATATACATCAAATGGACAAAGCCACTTAATGAAACATGCCAAGGAGGTCAAAATATAGTCACTTTAAGTTCTGATCATGGCCGAAAACAGAAGCTAGATAAGCCTAAAAAAGCATGCAAAAATGGGGGCCAAAGAGGGGTATAATGGTAAGTACAACATGGAGGCCCCCAACAGTGTTGAGCCCTTCTACAATGTTGTAGAGGGGCTCAAAATAAGCCAACTCACAGTTTATATCATGCTCAAGAACAGATCACACATAGACTAGAAATACCATGCAAGATTATGGTATTTAAAGAGGTATTGAAGCAACTACCAAATGGGGGCTCAAACAAGGTTGAGCCCTTAAACAAACATGAAGAATGGCTCAAAAAAATAACCCTTTCAGTTAGGGTCAGAGCCCAAAACAGCAAGAAAATAGGGCTAAGAAATAGGATAAAAAAGTGCTACAAAAGAGGGAGAATGGTCTTACCCTTGAAGATCACTTCTTTGCTACCTCTTGAACCAAGGAATGTTGCTTCTAAGCCTCTGAAAAACCCCTCCTTGCTGCTGGAAATGGAGTGGTGATGGTGGTGCTTGGTGGTAGTGAAGAAATGGAGCCAAAACTTGAGAAAATGAGAGAGAAATGGAGAGATATGTATGTGTATCCTCAAACCAAGTTTTCCAACCCTTGAGGGGGAGCTAGAGCTGCTGTGTGTATGCAAGGATGGAGAAGCAATGGAGGGAAAGTGTGTAGGCTTATGGGATTAAGTTCCCTCTCCTACAAAAAGTCCCCTGAAATCAGATATTTTGGGGGAAAAAGCTATACAGCTGTAAGGCACACATCCCAAGGATCATGGCCGGCCTGCTATTTTTGTTGCAGGTGGCTGGCCGGCCACCCCCTATGGCCGGCCGGCCAAGGGGCAGAATTGTCCAAAACAATTTTTGGCTGGCCACCAGATATTGGTGTCCTCCCAGGTCTCCTCATCACAACCCTGTGGTTCAAAATTGGCAACTCTAAAACAGGAGAGAGAATAGGCCACTTTTAGAAGGGGTTCAAAAGGTTCAAGTTGAGTTACTGGCCGGCCATGTGATATTAGGGTCCTCCCATGTGTGTACAACACAAATATGTGGTTTGGGCTTGAAGAAAATGCTCCTCGGGTGGTCAACATTGGCTCGGAAGTGAGAAAAACGGGCGTCGGAGGGCGCCGGAGGAACATAACTGGTTGCTGAGACAATTGCTGGCCTCCCACCCTTCAGTGACCTTCCTGGTGATAAAACAGAGGTACCTGCCAAAAATGAACGAAAACCGATGCAAAACGAATGCTCGGGGGCCAAAACACGCAGTTCTGGGTCCCGAAAAATAGGCTGTTAAGCACCGAAAGTGGCATTCGACCACGAAGTGGGTCTCTCAGACCTCAGTGTCCCTAAAAAGGGAGTAAATAAGATGCTTGCCAAAAATCGGAGGAATCGGAGATGGTTAGACGGTCCCGAACCGAGGCACACGGCCTGTCGGCTCCGAAAACCGAGAACCGGGCTCCGAAATGGGCAAAATGGCCTACGGCCACGAAATGTAGCTCACGGCCACTGAGAGATGGTCTACGGGACCTCTCTCTCCCTTCAGGAAGAGAAACAGAGAAAAACCGAGTCTGGTTCGCAAACCGAGGCAAGGTACAGAAGAGGGTTCGGAAGTCCGGAGGCAGGGCTCACCGCCGTGACTCTGAGACTTCTGAACGAGCACAATATGCAACATCACCGAACGCTCAATCGGTGACGTCTGAGTCTTAAGGTCGGTCAAAAATGGGGTGTCTACAGCAGTTAGTATGATGCGCCGAGCCCGCTGCATGCAGAACAGATGAATGGATGCAAACATGCTATCATACTGTATGCTAATTGAAACATGCCCTAATCTAACCATCATAAGCTGGTAAATAAAAGGGAGAAAGACGTGGGGTTGGAAGACATACATCGCACACACGCACACTTATTACAATTGCGCCCTCGCTCGGAGGGTCCGAATAAATAATATACAGTCCCGAATAAATAACTACAGTCCGAAAAATACAAAATCCTAATTAATTAACAAATTAATCTAGGAAAGCAGTAAATTAGCATGCAAGCTAGGGACTGCCTCAACTCTGCTCCGGATGATGAATGATGCATGTTCGGGTTGCCTTGCGCGGAAATCCATTGCGATGCCCCAATTAGCTTCTGTTTACAATTAAGCTCGGAATATTGTGCAAAGCTCTGAAAGGCTGTTGATTCTTGATTTGCTGCAACAGAGAGCAAGAAAGGGGCATGGCAAAGTATTTTCATATATGTATGCACGCCTCGATCCTCGTGCCACCAATCACGCATCTCGATGCATGATGGCCGAGGAGTCGAATTGCACGACTCAATATGAAATGAATGCACATGAAAACACAACAAGACCTAAACTCCATCATGGTTAATCCGGAGTGTCGACGACTGGGAATTGAGACACGTTCCGTCACTTAGAGTACGAAACGCCCCTCGTTTCCCGTGTTTGGGCTAACTCCTATCCCAGACACAATGCAATATGCATGACAGGCATGAATGCAATCCTAACATACACCCTAGCATATGCAATGCTATGAAATGGCATACACAATGCACGATGTAACATGGCATACACGATGCTCTAACATACAACCTAGCATACGCAATGCTATGAATTAAAATGGCATACATGATGCATAATGGACTTACACCAACATGAGTGGACCTCAGCCACACTCACGTCAGTAGCCATAAGATGAAAATGAGACACTCGAGATGCGTGCATACATGCACGCAAACCGAGGACCGATCCTAAGGCACAAATGCCACTCTAACAAGGCATGGCAAGGCATGAAATATGGCATACAAACATGCAAGTTCTAGCACTGAAATGTGATGCAAAATGATCCCGAAACATGGAAACATGGCACCCAATGCATGAGATGAGCCCCGAAACTCAAAACTAGGCACATGTATTAACTTATAGCTATACAAAGCATGCATTATTTGACTATGAAGCACAAAGACAGAGCCAAGGCAGTCCCAAAACATGAACATTTCTAGTTCAAGCATGACCAAAAGATGCTAGCATGATGGACTAAAATAGCATGCAACTTTGACTAGCAAATATGGTTTACATGGCATGTGCATGAAGCGTATGAGAACTTATCAAACCAGCAAAAATCAGTGAACAAAACATACCAAAATATACCCAAATAATCACTGAAATGCAGCCAACATGTGTAAAAATGGTGAGCTCCTTTAGAGGGCCAGAAAAGGGGTTATTAAGCACATACAAGATAGAAATGAAGCATAGAAAAACCACCCCTGGAGATGAGTTATGGGGGTCTTAAAACCCACTGAAAGTGATAGAAACAAAGCTTGGAAGCTTGCAAATAGGGGTCCTTTGGAAGGCCAAAAAGGCCACCAAACAAGACAAGGAGAGAGGGGGTCACCCCCCTCTGATTTTGGCCTTCAAGAATACACCTAAGCCACTGAAAATCCACTGGATTTCAGTGGCTAAGAGGCCAAACCATGGCCAATGCAAGTGTTCTAATGCATAGCCCTAATCATGAAGAGATGAAGCATGCATAGGGGAAGATGACCCCAAAAAGAGGATAGACCTTAATCAAACATGAAGATGATGTCAAAAGAAGATTTTTTTCAGTTTAGGTCGAGGTCCAAAAAGGCTCACAAATAAGGCTAATGTATCATGCAAAAACAGCCCTAAAAGAGAGATTGGACAAACAGGGCAGTAAAAGGCCTCAAAAAGCCAAGTGCCCTTCAACAAAGTTTAAGATGGGCTCAAAACAAGATACTTTATAGTTTATGGAAAATCTCGAATATGCTCACAAGTAAGGCAACAATATGATGCAAAAATGGCCCTAAAAGAGAGATAAAGGGTAAGGGGAAGTAGATGGCCTCAAACAGTAAAGAGCCCTTCAAAAAAGTTGAAGAGGGGCTCAAAATAAGACACTTTATAGTTTGGCTCGAAACCCAGAAATGCTCACAAATAGGCTAATATATTATGCAAGATAAGCCCTAAAAGAGAGATAAAAGGAAAGGGGCAGCAGATGGCATCAAACAAGAAAAGTCCTTGATCAAACATGAAGATTACTCAAAATAAGACTATTTTCAGTTCAGGTCGAAGCCCAAAAATGCTAGAAAAAAGGACTAAGAGATGAAGCAAAATAGGGCTAGAAAAGGAAAAAGAGGACTTACCCTTGTAGCACAGCATGCAGCAGCTTTTGGTCCAAAAAGATGAGCTCCTAACCTCTGAAAATCAGCCTCAAGGTGTTGGGATGGAGGATGGAGTGGTGGGCTATGAGTTGGTGTGTAAATGGTGCAAGAACAAGGGTGTTTTGAGGCTTAAATGAGGGAGATATGGAGGTTTGTATGCAAAGGCTCCAGCTGGTTTTCTAACCCTCTGAAATGGAGGTGGGGTGCTGGTTATATAGAGGGAGAGGAGTGAAAGAAAATGGGGGAAAAACCAATTCAAATTTCCCCCCAAAAGACAGACCCTCGGGCAGAGGATCTGGTGCAAAACAGCTGGCACAGCTGGAATGCACCAGGAGAGAGAAACATGGCCGGCCAGGTGCAAAAGGTTCAGGTGGCCGGCCGGCCACCTCCCCTGGCCGGCCGACCAGGGGTCAAAAGGGTCAACAAAATTGCTGGCCGGCCACCCCAGAAAGGTGGCCTCTCATGTGAGTGCAACACAGCTATGTGGAGAAAAACCAAAAAATGTAACCCAGGAGAGAGAAAAACTAACTTTTTAGAGGGGTTCAAAAGGGTCAGGAAGAATTGCTGGCCGGCCTACCCATATTGGTGGCCTCCCAGGTGTGTACGACACAATGGTGTAGTGGAAAGTCAGAAAAAGTGACCCGGGAATAGGAAAAATCAGCTTTCTAGTGAAGAAAACGGGCGATGAAGAGCGATGAAGGAATAAAGTTGGTTTTTCAGAACAATTGCTGGCCTCCCACCTTCCTACAACCTTCCTAACAATGAAAATAAGGTCCCTACCAAAAATGGACCAAGACGGATGCAAAACGAAGGTTCGGGGCCGAAACACGCAGTTTGGGGCCCCGAAAACAGGCTGTTAAGCACCGAAGGTGGCGTTCGACCACAAAGTTGGTCTCTCGGGCCACAGTGTCCCTCAAAAGGGAGGAAACAAGGTGTGTGCCAAAAATCGGAGCAAACGGAGGTGGTTAAGCGGTCCCGAACCGAGGCACACGACCGACGGTTCCAAAAAACCGGAAACCGGGCTCCAAATGGAAAAAATGGCCTATGACCACGAAACGTAGCCTATGGCCACTAAGAGATGATTTGCAAGACCTCTCCCTCCCTTCGGGAAGAGAAAACAGAGAAAACAGGGCCTGGTTCGCAAACTGAGGCAAGGCACGAAAGAGTCCGGAAGTCCGGAGGCAAGGCTCGCGGCCGAGACTCCGCAACTCCAGAACGAGCACAATATGCAACATCACCAAGCGCTCAATCGGTGACGTCTGAGTCTTAAGGTCGGTCAAAAATGGGGTGTCTACAGTAACTTGATCAAACAACCTTATACCGATGCATCCAGGCCCTATCCAGTATCATATAGTAGTTTTTGTCTTTGCCTCAATTACATGGAACTTTGTTGTGGCACAAATTTCTGTCACTGCCAAATCTACCACGATATACCCTTTAGTAACTTTCTTTTCCTCACCAAAACCTGTCGCAATGATGGGCTAACAGACCATCCGAGATTGTAGAATGCTTGCATAATGTTGATTGATACACCTCCATCAAGGAAGGTGCGCTTAAACTCTACATCATTCACATAAGCTGTGACGAACGACGATTATGTGGGTATGGATACGCATGATTGGCCTCTAAGAATGTGATGGAACTGTGGTCTTCTCGAACCTGTTGAGGTGTACACTCTTTGGCCTTAGCGCTTTTGGCGTGGTATACTTTAGAAATATTGATGAGAGCTTTAGTTGCTTCCAACCTGGTGACCTGGCACAATCCCGGTTAATCGAAGAAGTTACGAAATTTAACAGAGTTTTGTAAAGCGTGGACATGAGTATCCTCCGCGGCCATGGTCACTGTAGGTTCTGCCTCAGGAAGTTGCCCCGCCGCCATCTCGTCCAGCTCGTCATAATAAGACGCCATGTGTACTTGATCGTGTACTGGCCCAAGGTATCCAACCATCCTTATATTCTTTCCATTTTCCTTGTGATTAGGATATGGGTTCTTTCTCATGTTATGATGATCCATATCTTTAAATTTCAACTTGTTTGCTGCGAATTTCCTCTTAAGGATATTTTTCAAAGTCCAACTGTCCCTTATCAGGTGTTTGGTGGCTCGGTGGTAGACATAATAGTCTGAGCTCTCCCTTCCTTTTTTACTTGGTAGGGTATCAACTGGCGGCAGGACGAGTTCTCAATCAGCTACCCATTCCTTGACCAAAGCTTTAACGTTCTTAATACTACAGGGGTAAGAACTCTTGTCTTCATAACTCTTACTTTTTCAGGATGTAGACGTCTCCCCTTGTAGGTGACTCCCTCATAGGGAGTTTACTGCTGCAACTCTACTACTGCAAGAGTACTAATAATCTTTACGAGGCCTAGGTAGTGCAACTGTGGCACTGAGATTTCTAGCTCCCTTAATTAGAGCTGAGAAGGTAGGTAGTCCATGGTTTACTAGGAACAGCTTATAGTCGCGTAAGGCTTTTTTCACACAGATGCTAACTAAGTGTGCCTCGTCCATTGGCTTGTGGTAGTCGATTGCCTTGTCCTAGAATCTTTGACATAATCCAAGATGTCTTCACCCTGTTTCTGAGTATCTCAGACAAGTGTAAACATGGTAACCTTCTTGTGGATTTGGAAGAACTTGGCATGGAACTTGTTTACATTCTCTTCCTAACTCTTGATTGAATTAGGCGGTAGGTTCATATACTAGTTGTAAGCCCTTTTAGTGAGCGACTTGGAGAACTCTCACATGCGTAAGGAATGATCAGTGTCGTGGATACCAAGGGCTTCGATGATATCGTATATCCGACTGGATAGGGCACAACCAAAATCCGACCCGATGGGGCACAACCAAAATCTCATGCGAGTACGGGGGTTAACATATGAGTTTGGTAACAACGGTAATTACTTCTTGATAAGTTTTTGCTCGAGCATAGCTTGGACATCAGATATGGTAACGAAGTGGTTGGGCTAATAAGGGCTAGCATGTCCTTGTAGCTGAACCAACGGCAATACCATTGGTCTAAGGAATTGCTAGGGTTTGGCACCTGGATTGGGGCCTGGTTCTTAGGGTACTGGTTTACCGCTGGGTTAGGAACAGCTACAGGAGAAAGGACTTTTTCCAGAGGAGCTTGCGCTGGTCTAGCCGCCATGCCCAAAATGGCCTCAGTGAGGGTTTGTAAAGAAACCAGAATCTCCCTCTGTGTCTCTTGCAGAGACTGGACTGCTTCAATGATGATGTTATGGTCATGGTCTTTGGTAGGTGTTGCTTTGTCATTGGAAGACCTTTGCTGCTGAGGCTGTTAATGAACCTTGTTTTTTGTCCTTCTTTCTGTTGTTGTGTGCAAATCACTGCGAGTATTAACCATAATATCACTTAGAGAGATAAATCTAAGTTAACGAGTCAATAATCTAGGTTAGTCAGAGAGTGAGTAACCAGGTGAGGGTAGAGCAAGTGGTTCAGAAAAAAGAAAATGGCAATGCAATCAAACATTGTAACATTTTATTATTGTCTAGAAACATTTATCTTGCTCATAACTTGATAATTTTTCAAAACTTGTTTTATATATTAGTTTTTATTAGCACAAAAAAAAAAAAAAATCATTGTTAAAAATTAGTATGAAAATCAAACATTGAGATAAACATCAAAAAAAATTTTCCTGTCCAAACTATAGAAAAGCAGGAATAGGGGTGTGATTGCCTCTAAGGGACACCATAGTGCTGTGAGGGCCCATGGGCCTTGTTCTAAGCCCAAGTCGTTGATAAGAGCTGTTCATATTGTAGGGTTCGTTAAGTAGATCATTTTTGAAAAAAATAAGATTAATTGAATATCAATAAACTCAAACAAAACCACATTAGTTTTCAAAAAATAAATAGTTGGAATAATTTTGATAATTTATTTTAAAACAATTAAGACTTAATCATGGAGTTCCATTGTCTGATAATTTGAGTTTTTGTGTAAATAATATATTTAACAAATCTTATAATATAAATAATTCAAATTATAACAACAATGATACATCATTCTAAAATTAGAGCTCTAATGAGGTGAGAAAAAAGAAAGAAAAAAAGACAAGGATAAAATATCACATTAGATGGACCTCACACACACATTAAAACTATTAGAACTCACAAATTAAAACTATAAAACATTTTTAATTATCAAAATAAACTTGAGACAAGTTGACATTGAATCTCACAGCACGTTAATGACTGTGCTAGTACTAAACCAAAGAGCAATCAAGGAAAACAAAATAACTAAACCAAAAAGTGTCAGTTGGTCAAAGTAGGATGACTATTGAAGCACATTTTTTTTGTGAAAGAAAAGAAATGTAATAAATAATTCTAATTTAAATAACTATTTTATTTCTTATGTCCCTAAAAAAAAACCTTTATTTTTATTTTTTTTTATCGCAAATTAGTTATGTATTATAATCTGGAAATGATAGAATTAGTCAAGTAAGCGATCATTCATCATTGCCATCCGTGAGATATTTGTGCATAATCTTCATCATTAACAAGTTTAGAGAAATTCCTCTAGTTGAACAAACTATATGGTCCTTCTCGAAAATTATTAGATAATTTTAGAGTGTTATCTAATATTATTAATATTTTTTTGATTAATAAAAAATCATAACTTATAGTAAGTGAGTCATTTTTTTATCAATTAACTACTTAACAAAAGTGAGCTAATATGCCTTATAAAATATCTAGCTATATGATTGGTTTGGAGTAAATTTGGAACACCATATGAATAATATTACATTATACTTATTGACATTTAATTAATCAATAAGATTTAAAAAATTAAAAAAAATAAATATATAACAATAAAAAAATATTATTAATTGTATTCTAAGCAAACGGTCGACCCTTATCACTGCCATGCACTTCCTATCCTATCCCTTTTGATAATCCTTAGATTAGACAACACAACACGCGTGGAAGGTGAGATTGGTCTCTTACCGACTTATCACCAAAAAAAAAATAAATAAATAAAAAATTACACAACACCAGTTTATCAAATATTTTTTCGTACATTATATTTTAAGGAAGAAGCTCCCATCCGGTCTAAATTTTGGACTGGAGGCTGCTGTTTGAACCCGGAGAATTTATCATGGGTTTTGTTTCGATAATTCAAATTGTTCATTTTTTAGAATATTTTGTGTATTTCAATCACACAAAAAATTAGATCGATCCGATAATTGTAACTTACTCAACTTATTACATTTTTAACCCAAAAAAATGTATGGTCTATTTTTAAAAACAAATTTTTTTTTTTGGGGTTAAAAACGCGATAAATTGAATAAATTACAGTTTTCGGATTAATTTGATTTTTTTGTGAATGAAATACACAAAGTATCTGACAAACAAGTTAGATGATCGAAATGGACTGTGGTGAGCCTCAGGGCCCAAATAACGCCCTCTAGGCTAAAATCTAGACTGGAGAGGATTCTCCTCCATATTTTAATTTCATAAAAAATACGTCATGTTGATCCTTAATAGCTCAAAACTTTGGAGAAGGTTTACCTAGAAATTTCAAAAACCCTTTATGCTAGTATTAATTATTAATTATTTTGAACTTATACAGATTTAATTTTTATTTTTTATTTTTTAAAATTGGCTGCACAAACGTGGGATTCAAAGTATAAAATTTAATTATTTCAACAAAATATAACCAAAAATAAATAAATAAAATGATTTCTCATAATTAGTGTCCATAAATTATCTTACAATTGACTTTTTATAACTCAAAACAAGTATAGAACAATATATTTATTTATATAAATTCTATATGTCATTTTTCACTTTTTATATTCGTAAAAATTAATATTCTAGTTTACACTTCATTTTTCACTTACACTTCATTTTTAAGTCCTACAATGTGCCAAGGATTTACCCATCTGTGTCTCTATCTGTCTCACACACACACAGACATATTCCTCCAACATGTCTTCCTCAACATTCACCTCCTCTCTCTTCCTTCTTTCCTTCACTCTTCTTATCCAAATTGTCATTGGAGTCAATCCTCTCTTCCATTTCTGTTCAAGTCTTGAAAATTTCACTGCTAATAATAGCCCTTATGAATCAAACTTGAACAAGCTTACGAGCTATCTCTACTCTACCTCAAAACCCCTCCAACAGGGTTCGGTGTTGGCTCAGTGGGACAATACCATGACATAGCCAACGACCATCCTCTCTGTCCTGGTGATGTCAACTCCACAGACTGTGCTGCTTGCGTTGCTGAAGCCAGTGGCGAGATTCGCAAACGCTGCCCATACAACAAAGGATCGGTCATATGGTACGATAACTGTCTCGTAAAATACTCAAACACCGATTTCTTCGGCAAAATTGATAATGGAAACAGGTTCTACATGTGGAACTTGAGAAATGTGAGCAACCCTTTGTCATTCAACCAAAAAACCAAAGATTTGTTGAGTCAGCTATCTCAACAAGCTTATGTTGCACCAAAATGAACGCTACGGGAGAGTCGGAGCTCGGATATTCAGAGAAACTCTATGGGTTGATTCTATGTGTTGGGTATACCTCCTTATTGGAGTGTGAGACCCAATTGATTTGTTAAAGAATTTTAATTTGATTTGGTTTAGGTTTAATATATTTTATATATTATATCTAATTTTGTGGAAACCCAATTCAGTTTGGAAACAACTAAGATTTTTGATAAAAAACCCTAGATTCACAATACATATTTTTGGTATTGTTTTTCCCAAGAGAATAGTGTTGTGGCTGCTACTATAGATCATTGGTCAATCTCTTCGGTGACCGTGCGGGATGCTATAGTTGATTTCATGCTTTGTGCTTTAATTCTGATTAAAGCTTGGAAGTTTATTTTGGATTTAGCGGTAGCGTGTGGATTGATTTGGGTTAATTATTTTGGGTCTTTTATAATTTTGGTTTCGAAGATTTTGTTCATCTATTTGGTGAAGTTTTTCCTCTTGTTTATTTGTGATTATTTGGAATTCACCTAAGGGTGATTTGTAAGACTATTCGTGTCTCGTTTGTAATCGTTTAGAAACTATTTGGTTGGTAGTGGAATCGGATTTCGATCCCGTGGACATACTTTACATTAAGGAACCACGTAAAAATTCTTGTGTTGCTTTTGATTTAATTTTCCCGCATTAGCTTTTATTCCCATTGATTGATTTACTTGTGGGGAATTATATATTTTCCCTAACAACTGGTATCAGAGCTTACGGTTTATTTGAGTTTATTTATGTGTAAAATCAATGGAGGGGAATGTGGTCGCATGTCTAGCTTCAATGGAAGCAATTGGGAACTTGGAAAACTAAAATGGAGGACCTATTATTTTGTAAAGATTTGTATGGGCCAATTGAGGGTGATAGTGGCAAACCTGATGATATGAAAGATAATGAATGGAATAGGCTTAATCGAAAAGCCGTTGGTGTTATCCGTCAATGGATTGATGACAGTGTGTTTCATCATGTTGCTACTGAAACTTCAGCACATAATTTATAGAAAAAATTAGAAGGCCTTTATGATAGGAAATCAGCCACAAATAAAGCTTTTCTGTTTCGTAAGTTGGTTAATTTAAAATATAAAGAGGGGAGCCCTATTCCGGAACATTTGAATGAAATAAAGAGTATTGTTAACCAACTTGCTTCTATGAAAATTATTTTTGATGATGAGTTGCAGGCTTTGATGCTACTTAGTTCTTTGCTCGAAAGTTGGGAGACTTTGGTTGTGACAGTTAGTAATTCGGCGCCAGATGGAGTTGTCACATGGACCAAGTCACTAGTAGCTTGTTGAATGAAGAAACTAGAAGAAAATCAGCAGGTTCCTCTCATTCAGAAGCATTCGTTGTGAGAGGCCGAAGTAAAACAAGGAGGAGGAGTAAGACTCCTCATGGTTGTGATCAAAGCCGTGACAAATCAAAAGATGGTTCTTTTTCAAAGAAAGACATTGAGTGCTATTATTGCCATGAGAAAGGGCACATGAAGGGAATGTCGAAAGATCAAGAATAAGGAGAAAAGGCGTGACAAAAGTGTGGATAAAAGCAAGAAGACATAACAGCAGTTACTACCGATGATCTCATGGTCGTTTGTGAAGATGATTGTATCAATTTTGTGGGCCAAGAGAGCAATTGGGTGATTGATTCCGGTGATTCTTTTCATGTGACTTATTGAGTTGATTTCTTCACTACCTACACCAAAGGAGATTATGGTTTTGTTCGAATGAGTAATGAAGGTTTGTCCAAGATTATCGGCATGGGTGATGTTTGCTTGGAAACAAATTTGGGCTGCAAGTTGTTGCTTAAAGATGTGAGGCATGTTCCCGACATTCGCCTCAATTTGATCTCTACTGGGAAGCTAGATGATGAAGGCGTCAACAACAAATTTGGTGATGGAATATGGAAGCTCACAAAGGGTTCTCTGGTGGTGGCTAAGTGTAAGAAGATTCATACACTTTATTCGATGCAAGGAAAATTTGTAAAGGTGTTGTCAATGCACTTGAAGATGATACTTCTACCGAATTGTGGCACAAGTGGCTTGGCCATATGAGTGAAAAGGGGCTACAAGTTTTGTTCAAGAAAGAGCTTCTATCTGGTTTGAAAGGTACACATCTTAAAACTTGTGTTCATTGTTTGGCGGGTAAACAATATAGAGTTTCTTTTCAGAAAAATGTTACTTCTAGAAAAGAAAATTTTTTGGAGTTGATTCATTCAGATGTTTGTGGTCCTTTAAAAGTTAGAACACATAGTGGTGCACTTTATTTTGTTACTTTCATTGATGATTATTCAAGGAAAGTTTGGGCTTTTTTACTAAAAACTAAAGATCAAGTTCTAGAAGTATTTAAGCATTTTCGGGCCATGGTTGAAAGAGAAACAGAGCAGAAATTGAAGTGCATCCGATCAGATAATGGTGGTGAATACATTGGGCCATTTGATGAGTATTGTTGCAGCCAAGGTATTCGGCACCAAAAGACAGTTTAGAAGACTCCTCAACAAAATGGCGTTGCCGAGAGGATGAACCGCACCATTGTGGAATGAACAAGGTGTTTGCTTTCACAAGCTAAATTGCCAAGATCCTTTTGGGGTGAGACAATAAAGACAGCGGTTGACGTGATCAATTTGTCTCCTTCCTATCCTTTGAATGTTGATGTTCCTGAAAGAGTTTGGACCGGCAAAGATGTGTCTTATGAGCACTTGAGAGTGTTTGGTTGCCGAGCTTTTGTTCACATTCCAAAAGATGAGAGGTCCAAGCTTGATAGTAAGTCAAGACAATGTATTTTTCTTGGCTATGGGTGTGATGAATTTGGGTATAGATTGTGGGATCCGGTCGACAAAAAAGTCATTTGAAGCCGTGATGTTGTGTTTCTTGAAGACCAAACAATTGAAGACTTTGGCAAATGTGATCAACCGGAGCCAAAAACTAGTGATTTCATTAACATAGATCCATCTCCTTCATCTTCAGTTGATGATGAAAATAGGGGAGATGTGCAGCTACCTATTGAAGATGTAGAAGATGATGCTAATTCTAACGAAGTTGAGCCAGAAATTGAGGAAGAACATTCAACTCAAGAACTGCCACCACAACTTGAGTTGAAAAAATCTACAAGGGACCGACAACCTTCAAGAAAGTATCCTCCCAATGAGTTTGTGTTGATTTCCGATCAAGGGGAGCCTGAGAGCTACCAAGAAGCAATTGAGCATGCAAAGAAAGGTGATTGGAAAAAGGCCATGGAAGAGGAGATGAATTCCTTACTTGAAAATCACACCTATGATTTAGTGAAGTTGCCTAAGGGGAGGAAAATTCTGAAAAATAATTGGGTCTTCAAATTGAAGAATGATGGCAAAAATTTGAGGTACAAGGCACGTCTTGTTGTGAAAGGCTTTGGGCAAAAGAAAGGTATTGATTTTGATGAAATTTTCTCGCCAGTTGTGAAGATGTCTTCTATTCGGGTTGTACTTGGCATGACTGCAAGTATGAACCTTGATGTGAAGACCGCATTTCTTCATGGTGATCTTGAAGAAGAAATTTACATGGAACAACCGGAAGGTTTTGTAGAAAAAGGGAAAGAGAAATTTGTTTGCAAATTAAAGAAAAGTTTGTATGGCCTCAAGCAAGCCCCGCGGCAATGGTAGAAAAAATTTTACTCTTTCATGATGAATAATGGTTTTTCTAAAACCACTTCGGACCATTGTGTGTTTGTGAAAATTTTTCCGGATGGCAAATTTATTATTCTTTTGCTTTATGTTGATGACATGTTAATTGTGGGTCAAGATTCTACCATGATTAACAGGTTGAAGTTGGAGTTGAGCAAGTCTTTTGCTATGAAAGATTTGGGACCGGCAAAGCAAATACTTGGTATGAAAATTGTTCGTGATCGCAAAGATGGGCTAATTTGGTTATCTCAAGATAGCTACATTGAGAAAGTTTTTGAGGGGTTCAATATCAATAAAGCAAAGCCGGTTGGTTGTCCTCTTGCGGGTCACTTCAAGCTTAGTTCGAATCAATGTCCTACAAGTGAGAAAGATAAAGAAGAGATGTTGAAAATTCCTTATACTTCAGCAGTTGGTTATTTGATGTACAACATGGTTTGTACAAGGCCGGATATTGCTCACGCCGTTAGTGTGGTGAGTCGTTTTCTTTCTAATCCGGGTAAAGAACATTGGGCAGCGGTAAAATGGATTCTAAAATATCTTCGAGGGACTTCGAAGGTGTGTTTGTGTTTTGGAGATGGTAAGCTGATGCTTGATGGGTTCACGGATTCTGACATGGCCGGTGATGTTGATTCTAGGAAATCTACTTCGGGATATTTGATGACTTTTGTAGGGGGAGCTGTGGTATGGCAATCTAAATTACAAAAGTGTGTTGCTCTCTCAACTACCGAAACTAAATTTATTGCTATTACGGAAGCTTGCAAAGACGAGTTATGGTTGAAGAAATTTTTACAAGAGTTGGGTTTGAAGCAAGAAAAGTATGTGCTTTATTGTGATAGTTAAAGTGCTATTCACTTGAGTAAAAATTCTACTTTTCATTCGAGATCGAAACACATTGATGTGAGATACCATTGGATTGGTGATGTGTTAGATTCGAAATTGTTGCAACTCGAAAAGGTTCACACGGATGATAATATTTCAGATATGTTGACAAAGACTTTGTCGAGGGACAAACATTTGAAGTGTCGAACTTTGGCGGGTATGGTTGATGTCTCCACCTAAGTTGGTAGGGGGAGAATTGTTGGGTATACCTCCTTATTGGAGTGTGGGACCCAATTGGTTTGTTAAAGAATTTTAATTTGGTTTGGTTTAGGTTTAATATATTTTATATATTATATCTAATTTTGTGGAAACCCAATTCAGTTTGGAAACAACTAAGGTTTTTGATAAAAAAATCTAGATTCACAATACATATTTTTGGTATTGTTTTTCCCAAGAGAAAAGTGTTGCGGCTGCTACTATAGATCATTGGTCAAAATCTTCGGTGACCGTGCGGGATGCTATAGTTGATTTCATGCTTTGTGCTTTGATTCTGATTAAAGCTTGGAAGTTTATTTTGGATTTAGCGGCAGCGTGTGGATTGATTTGGGTTAATTATTTTGGGTCTTCTACAATTTTGGTTTCGAAGATTTTTGTTCATCTATTTGGTGAAGTCTTTCCTCTTGTTTATTTGTGATTATTTGGAATTCACCTAAGGGTGGTTTGTGAGACCATTCGTGTCTCGTTTGTAATCGTTTGGAAACTATTTGGTTAATAGTGGAATCGGATTTCGATCCCGTGGACGTACCTTACATTAAGGGAACCACGTAAAAATTCTTGTGTTGCTTTTGATTTAATTTTTCCGCATTAGTTTTTATTCCTATTGATTGATTTATTTGTGGGGAATCATATATTTTCCCTAATAAGTTGGAGGGAGTTGCAACTTCAGATATGAGATTTATCTATTTGTGAATGCTCAGAGCATATCATAGTTTGTGATATTACAAATGAATAAGTGTTATAGGAACACTCGAGGAAGAATGGATATATATTATGCCAACTTATTGGTATTTGATGCCTGTTTTGGCTTTCTTATATATTGTTAAATAAAATGCATCTCTATGATGATTTGTGTTTGAATGAATGATGTTGCAAAGACTATACATTGATGTGGTTGAGGTATGATCAATTGCTATATTTTGTATAAATGATATTTCATTGCTATAAATCAAGAAGAGCAACACTACAAATCCATAAAAATTCAGAATTTATCTAGATTTAAATTGTTTGAATGAGATTCATAATGGGTGTAGCTCACAGCACAACAACTCTTCATCTACACCATACGCTCATTTTTTTGACAATTTTCATGATTGATAAATCTGAACAGTAGCATTAGTCAATAAAGAATGATATAAATGATATTTCTCATATATATAAATAGATTTTTTCTATACATTTTTTTACAAGAATGATGTGGCTGTTTGCCATCATTTCATTCAAATGGTTTATAGGATTAAAACACAACAGTCACATTATTCTAGATGTATTTTTTGAAAAATAATTAGATTGTCTAATTTTGAGTTTTCAAAAGTAGTTTTTTAAGTTTTCAATTTGTTTTTTTTTTCTTTCTTTTTTTTTTGTTTTTTTTTTTGTTTTTGCGTTTTAATGATTTTTTAAAAAATGTTTTAATAAATTTTTTTTTTAATTTTTAGATCCACTTAATCTTAATATACTTAAAATGTAAAATATTTGTACAAAAATCTTTGAAAAATTCATTGAATACAACAAAATATGAAAATGTATTAATTTTTACTTTTTCTTTTACATTTTTTTGTATTTGCACTACAAGAAATTAGTTATTTAGAGACTAAATTTTAGAGACCAATTGAATTTGGTCCCTAAAAGGCTTTTAGGGACGAAAAGATAATTTGTGATATTCCTGTAGAAATGCGTCATTGTCTGTTGTAAAATTCTTTAGAAATATTTAGAGATAAATTAATTTGGTTATACTTGAGATTTAGAGACCAAATATTTTGATTCTTAAAAAATGGACATTAAAAAGCGACCATCTTTATAGCTGAAACTACTCCAATCCACGGGATCAAACACTCATTTGCCCTAATTTTGCAGCTTTCTCTCTCTCTCATTTGAAGCTTAATGTGAGAAAATGAATCATGAAAATCGATTTACCATTTACTCATTACTGGTAGATCTATTGAACATATGAGGTGTTAAGCTTCAATCAGGTAGATCTATCATTTTTCATACACACACACACACAGATCAGGAAGTCTGTGGTTTGATTCTTTATGTACTTAAGCTTTTTTTTTTTTTTTGCAAATTTGTGACCTGAAGCTTCGTTCACAACAGATCTATCATTTCCTTCATTTTTTTTTTTTTTTTGTAGATTTGGTGCATCTCTCTCTCTCTCTCTCTCTCACATATGTATGCGTATCTATAGTTCTATGAAGAACACAGTGATTAATTCTCGTTTTTGTTCGAATTATCAATTTTTTTTAAGTAACTAGACTTCTTGTTCTTTGAAAGGCAGGGTTGGTTTTCTATTTTTGGTTGTTTTGTTTCTAGATTTTAACAGGACTTTGTTACTTTTCTGAGATTTATTTTTGTGTTCTGACTCTTGTTTTTTTTATATAGATTACTAATTCGAATTTAGACTCAACAAAGTTCTACTTCTCTCAAAGATCATTGCTTGATTTTTTTACTAATTTTAAGTCGCTCATGTTTCAAATTGCTCTTATCGTTTCATCGTCTTGTCTGATTCAGATGGCTTCAGCAATGCTCTCTCTCTCTCTCTCTCTCTCTCTCTCTCTCTTTGTTACTTTTTCTTCTTCTTCTTTATTTATTTTTTTATTATTTATTTTTATTTTTATTTATTTATTTTTCTAGCAACTAAACTAGAACATTAAGGCTATGTTTGGGAACAAGCTAAATTAGCCAAAAAGGTAATCCATTCTCTCTAATTTTTTTCGTATATCTTTCTGTAAAAATCAGGGGAAAAAAAAATCAATTTCCAAACGAATCCTAGGATATATAGTAAATCATGACATTCTATTTGAACAGGCAAAATTGAAGCTAGAAGGCTCTGATCATGCTACTTTCTTGGAGGAGAAAAGCAATCCCTTCACCAAGACTATGGTAATTATGGACTCTTTCAGTTGATGTTAGTGTAATTTAGTGTAAATTTAGTAACTTCAGCCTTTCATTACATCTTAACACAATGAAAATTGCTTAATAAATCCAATTAAATTTATGTGTGTGTGTGTTTCAAAAGCAAGGACCATTGATCTCCATTGTGTTTGCCAATTTACCACCACTTTACCTCCATCACCAACCAAACAGATTATTGTTTCATAGTAATTTCTTTCTTTCCTTTTTGCAACAAATTGAAAAAAGTCTTTGAAGTTGCATGGCTCCTAATTTTTTATTATCCTTGTAATAATTTTGAGAGATAAGTTCTTCTTTGTCGGATTTGTATTTTGATTTTCGTCAAGTTTCATTTCTTATGGATTGCAGATTGAGATGGAGGTACTTGTGAAGCGTAGAGGAGACCCCACTGAAGAAAATAATTATTTCTTGAATTATTTTGTGGTTCTAATAGCACTAGACTGTCTGCATCATCATCATCATCATCATCATCTGCTAGCAAATCCTACCATTTCAATGCGAAGGCTAGCTTAAGTGTTGGCAATGATGGTATTTATGATGACAGGGAGGGCACTGCTGAATTCAAGAGGGATGAGCTCTCTTGTTTTAGAGGGTTGGTCTTGGACAATGACAGTATTTATGATGACAGGGAGGGCACTACTGAATTCGAGAGGGATGAGCTCTCTTGTTTCAGAGGCTTGGTCTTGGACATCTCTTATAGGTCCGTTTGCTTTTATTATTATTATTATTATTATTATTATTACTCTATTTATGGAAGTATGAAATAATGTTTTTCTAGGGGTGTGACAAATGACTCGAATATTTTCCTAGTAGTCCGTCCTGTATAAAGGACATTCTCTATGCCATACAAGTAAGTTCAAAAGATCAATAAACATAGAAATATATTTATCCATTGGAAGAGTTTGAGCTCTTAATTTTGTACCTTATTTGTGGTTTTGTGTTTCAATACTTGTGGCTGCTTGCTTCTCTTGTAATCTCCATCATTGGCCGAACCATAATTTCAGCCTCAATGGTGCCAACTTGGAGCCCATTCTGAATCCCCCATCAACGAATTGAATATGGTCGTATTTCATATCAACTTCATCAAATAATCGATTACAACACAAATCATGATAATATATATATATATATATTCCCCACCCTCTTCAAAAACCAATAATTTCGGATTAATTTGATCACATTACATTTTAGTTATTTCTTCTGTTGTTTGCTTATTCATTATTTTGAATGATCTTTCATGATCCAATGGCGTTCCATTTTTGTTATTTGTCTTTATATTGAATACACAACTGTTAGTTGTTGTGTGAGTGAATTTCTGACCACACTGCCAACTTAGTATTCAGCTGGAGAGTACTGGCAGAATAGATGGCACCTGGCTGACCTGCAATAGAAAGAGAAGATTCCGACGGTGGTTCGTCCACCTGGGGGCACTCCGACGATCAAGTCAGTATATCTCTCAAAGATAATCAATAGTGCTAAACTCACTGTTCAGAATATAAATTACGTACCTTAGACCCATGGGGGTGCCTCTCTTTTATAATTAACTCAATCCTTGTTCCAACAGAAGCCTAGCTTCAATGGACTTTTGCTCAGTGCTTATCCTGGGCTCTCCAAGAGATAAAGATGAACTCCCTAAGAGTGTTATCCTTATCCATGCTGAAGTCCTTCCTCATTCTAGGACTCTTGTGCCTTATCCGCTTATCCCGGATTCCGATATCTTCGGAGATAACCTCGGCCTAGCTGAGATCACCTCGGCGTCATGACCAAGACACGTGGCACCTTGGCTGACACGTCGGTGTCACCTTAGCCACGTGTTGGTACTTTGAAAATGTTTCCCAACAACTGCCCCCTAGGTTCTATTACCTTGGCATTCTGAGGTGATGGAATCTATATCAGTAGTTGATTCCAGTATGTCGGCTTAAAATTTTTTCAGCCGAGATCATTATACAGGCCGACATGTCTTTTTGTCCTGAACAAGAATTCCAAGAGCTTTCTCACGTGTATGAGCTGTCAAGCATAATAACTCAACCATTTTATCCACGCGTTTTCCTTTTGCTGGATCGTACTCCGTACGCGCTTGTAAGTCGTCTCGCGCCTGCATGTGCTGTCTGACAAATCCGTCATTCTAGGCTCATCAATTCCATTCTGCCGCCTTTTTGTGTTTTTGACAAAACTTCCTTCCTTCCCCCGTCTTTTCACTCTTCTCCATCGTTTCTGAGGCTTTCTCTCTCTCTCTCTCTAGCCTTTTCTTCCAAATCCTCCATTGTTCAAGCTTTCCCAGCTCTGCTACTACTGCCGTTCACCTCCTCTAGCGAGGCTCTTGCTAATCTTTTCCACCGCTGCCGTTCGTCTGACTTCGGCGAACTCAATACCGGCTTCTATTCTTCGGTGAGTTACTGTTTCTTCCCGATTTAACTTCTTGTTTCAGTTTCCTGTTTTGCTTTACTGAACTCTACTGCTCTGCCTCTGCAACCTTGTTCATATCTTTGACACTTCAACTCATATCTTGTTTTCCACCATATGTTTGTTTCATGATTCTGTTTTTGCCCCATTCGTTTCTTGAATACACTTGTTGATTGTTGCCACTGTTCCTGGCCTGACACACCTGTAAAAACTCTTATCTTGTGTTTCTTGATAATCCATCACTGTTCTTGACTCTGAATCGCATTCCTGTTTCTGTTTGCCATGTTTTTTTTCCAGATTCGTGCCTTCAATCTTCATCTTTATAGATATAGGTTTGGGATTTGTTTGTAGAACCCACGAATCTTAGAAAAAACCGAAACGATTTCTCATAGATTCTGTATATTTTAGGCTTTAGCCGAGGTCCCTAAAACCCTCCAAAACACTCCCTTTTGAAATCTAACTCTTCCAGTTAAGCCGATATCATGGGTATGTGGAAGCATAGGGTAGATACTCCGACTAAGTTAGAGCACTTTAGGAGAGAGTTTGACATCCCGGCCGACGTTCATTTGAGGTTGGCTAGGGAGGATGACTCTATCATGCCCACAACTGTTTCTATGCCCTTTCCTGTTGTAGCTTTTATCGAGTGTGGACTTTGGCTCCCACTAAATATCCTTTTCCGTGAGATACTTCATTGCTATAAGTTGAACCCGATGCAACTTGCCATCAATTCCTATCGAGTCATAAATGGTATAATTGCCTTAGCCAAACAAGAAAATGTTAGGATTATCTTAACCGACATCTAATACTGCTACACCATGTGTGGCCTCAAAAAAGATACAGGCTATGTTTACTACCTCAAACCGAGGTCCACAGAGTACAAAATCGTTGCCGACCTCCCAGACTCCAACAAGGGAGCTGGGGATGATTATTTCATTACCTCGGGGAACTGGGAGTTCGCTCCAGACGAGGACCTCCACCTCTACCCTCTTCCTCGAACAGTTTTTGTAGAGGGCAATGGTAAGAGTCCTGTGTTCATACTAACTTGTTTTTAAAGTCTTCAATACTTTATTTGTTCTAATGTCTGTTTTTTCTTGCAGCTCTTCCTCAGCCACCAAAGAGCTTCCGCCAGTCTTTCTTTCCCAGCAAAGGCTTGAGGAGACTATTGGATTTGCCAGTCCACAAGCGGAGAGCCCCTTTGGTATTCAATTTCATTCCCACCTATAAATCAGTACTCCCCGACGTTCCAAAGAAGAAGAAGAAGAGCCAATCTCCCCCCTCTGCCACAACTCCTCAAGCTGCCTCCACATCTTGGCCAGATCAAGGATCGACCTCGGGTCCAGCTGAGCAGCCGTCGACCTCGGCACCATATCTGATTCCAATATCCCAACGCCAACGCCGGCGACGAACTGTTTTTGCTGCCGAGATGGGTCGTCAGAAAGCAGTTGCTAAAGATCTTTTGGCCAACATTTCCTCTACCGTAGACGCCCAACCTGCACCATCCCAGCCAAAGTCGAAAAAAAGGATAAAGAAGGCTCAGCCAAAGGCAACGGTAACTTAGATTGACACTGAGGATACCTTGCCAATTTCGAAATTGGCTTCGAGCGAAAAAACCACCTCCGTCCCCGAGAAGAGGTCTGCCAAGGCCGAACCATCTCAATCAACTCGGTCTAAAAGGCCGAGGTCAGAGTCAGCCACAGCGTCGGGCTCCATGAAGGTTGGTGCCCCCTGGGCTCCACCTATTACTTTGGAGGATAGGCCAGTCTTTGTTGAGGATAGTGCCAACAACATTCATGTCGGCGTCGCTCTTAGCACCGCTTTGCTTCTCCCTAGCGATCTTGACCGAAACGCCGAGATGACTGAGCATGAGAATTTCGTTTTAATGCTCCAGCGTTCTGTTCAAGTAAGTCTTCACATTTGGTACCTTTCTTTCTTTTTTGTACTTAGAAAATTTTCCTATAATTTCTGCTCTGTTCACTTTCAGGCCATCCAGCATGCTCATTCCTTCTCAATGCAAGCCTTTGAGAACCGGAAGGAGCTGGCCGACAAGAGGAGGGAGGTCTCCAGTCTGCAGAAGTCCAACAAAAGTTTACAATAAAAAATGAAGACTTTGGAAGACCAGGCCGAGGCTGCTGTTAAAGCCAAAGATGATGCCGAGGAAAGGGCAAATTCTGCAGAGGCCATCAAGAAGGTTTTTGAGGCCCAAAAGAAAGAGGCCGAGGAAAAGATGGCCCAGGCCCAGAAAGAACTTCAAGATGCCTTGTCTACAAAAGACGCTGAGCTCAAGGCGGCCGATGAAAAGGCATATGCTGAGGGGGTGGCCGATGTCACGGCGGATTATGAGAAACAGGTAAAACAGGCATGCAACAAGGGTTTTACCCTTGGTTGGATGGCTTTACTGAAAAAGCTTGAAGTCCCCGATGACTCCCCCCTCCGGAACGCCGACGTCATTCCTCTTCCATTCCCTCCAACTCCAAGTCAATTCGACGATGAATCTGAGTCTGAGAAGGAGAATTTGGTGAGGAAGTCAAAGGAGGCTGCTGGGGCCAAGTCCGCTTGTCCAAATGAGCAAGTCCTGGACTTGACTCAAGATGAGGAGGGTGAGGAGGTTCCCAAGGATGCTACTCTAGAGAAGGCATCATCGGACGTGCCTCTCGCCGACAAGAGCATTGATCAAACCCTTCAAGAAATAGATGCCAAGCTCGCGGCTGAAAAGGCTGCCGATATGTCCTCCCAACAGTCTTCTGAACTTCAAACCCAACCATCTGGTGTTGCCGAAGAGTCTTGATTTTGATGTCCTTTTTTCCTTTCTATTTTGCACTTTTGTTTCTTTTCCTTTTGGAACAATTGAAGTCCCTGATGACTCCCCGCTCCGGAACGCCGACGTCATTTCTGTTCCATTCCCTCCAACTCCAAGTCAATCCGACGATGAATCTGAGTCTGAAAAGGAGACTTTGGTGAGGAAGTCAAAGGAGGCTGCTGGGGCCAAGTCCCCTTGTCCAAATGAGCAAGTCCTGGACTTGACTCAAGATGAGGAGGGTGAGGAGGTTCCCAAGGATGCTACTACAGAGAAGGCATCATCGAACGTGCCTCTCGCTGACAAGAGCATTGATCAAACCCTTCAAGAAATAGATGTCGAGCTCGCGGCTGAAAAGGCTGCCGATATGTCCTCCCAACAGTCTTCTGAACTTCAAACCCAACCATCTGGTGTTGCCGAAGAGTCTTGATTTTAATGTCCTTTTTTCCTTTGTATTTTGCACTTTTGTTTCTCTTCCTTTTGGAACAATTGAAGTCTCCGATGACTCCCTCCTCCGGAACGCCGACGTCATTTCTCTTCCATTCCCTCCAACTCCAAGTCAATCCGACGATGAATCTGAGTCTGAGAAGGAGACTTTGGTGAGGAGTCAAAGGAGGCTGCTGGGGCCAAGTCCCCTTGTCCAAATGAGCAAGTCCTGGACTTGACTCAAGATGAGGAGGGTGAGGAGGTTCCCAAGGATGCTACTACAGAGAAGGCATCATCGGACGTGCCTCTCGCCGACAAGAGCATTGATCAAACCCGACAAGAAATAGATGCCGAGCTCGCGGCTAAAAAGGCTGCCGATATGTCCTCCCAGCAGTCTTCTGAACTCCAAACCCAACCATCTGGTGTTGCCGAAGAGTCTTGATTTTGATGTCCTTTTTTCCTTTGTATTTTGCACTTTTGTTTCTCTTCCTTTTGGAACAATTGTAAGCTTTGGCCGACATGGCATCTTTTTAATACAACTTTCTTTCCTGAATGCTTGTATCTTTGTTTTCTCTGTACTGCTCTTGTATGATTCCATACTTAGGATATTTTGCATATCTTCAATGCACACTTTATCTGTGTACTTTTCTCGGGGTGAATTACCTCGGCTATACACATCAACGGTTTACGTCGGCAAGTACATAAGTACTTAGTTTAATACATCCATGGCTTTAACTTGTAAATTTTTCACGAATTTCAACAAGTGTTTAAACATGATCTCAGTTTAACTTCAACTTGTAAACTTTCCTCAAGTTTCAACAAGTATTAAACATGATCTCGGTTTAACTTCAACTTGTAAATTTTTCACAAATTTCAACAAGTGCTAAACATGATCTTGGTTTAACTTCGACTTGTAAATTTTTCTCAAATTTCAACAAGTATTAAACATGATCTCGGTTTAACTTCAACTTGTAAATTTTTCACAAATTTCAACAAATGTTAAATATGATCTCGGTTTAATTTCAACTTGTAAATTTTTCTCAAGTTTCAACAAGTATTAAACATGATCTCGGTTTAATTTCAACTTGTAAATTTTTCATAAATTTCAATAAGTGTTAAACATGATCTCGGTTTAACTTCAACTTGTAAATTTTTCTCAAATTTCAACAAGTATTAAACATGATCTCGGTTTAACTTCAACTTGTAAATTTTTCACAAATTTCAACAAGTGTTAAACATGATCTCGGTTTAATTTCAACTTGTAAATTTTTCTTAAGTTTCAACAAGTATTAAACATGATCTCGGTTTAACTTCAACTTGTAAATTTTTTACAAATTTCAACAAGTGTTAAACATGATCTCGGTTTAACTTCAACTTGTAAATTTTTCTCAAGTTTCAACAAGTATTAACATGATCTCGGTTTAACTTCAACTTGTAAATTTTTTACAAATTTCAACAAGTGTTAAACATGATCTCGGTTTAACTTCAACTTGTAAATTTTTCTCAAGTTTCGACAAGTATTAAACATGATCTCGGTTTAACTTCAACTTGTAAATTTTTTACAAATTTCAACAAGTGTTAAACATGATCTCGGTTTAACTTCAACTTGTAAATTTTTCTCAAGTTTCGACAAGTATTAAACATGATCTCGGTTTAACTTCAACTTGTAAATTTTTTACAAATTTCAACAAGTGTTAAACATGATCTCGGTTTAACTTCAACTTGTAAATTTTTCTCAAATTTCAACAAGTATTAAACATGATCGCGGTTTAACTTCAACTTGTAAATTTTTCATAAATTTCAACAAGTGTTAAACATGATCTCGGTTTAACTTCAACTTATAAATTTTTCTCAAATTTCAACAAGTATTAAACATGATCTCGGTTTAATTTCAACTTGTAAATTTTTCACAAATTTCAACAAGTGTTAAACATGATCTCGATTTAACTTCAACTTGTAAATTTTTCTCAAATTTCAACAAGTGTTAAAACCATTTTCCAACTCTCTGCCCCCTAATGTGAACGTAAGTTCCACTTGGGTTCTCATTATGCATGTATTCCAAAAACGTCGGCCAATATCATATTAGTCAAAAGTGTAAGAAGTCAAGCTAAAACTTTATTTATTTACTTCGGTAAATAACAAAGAACAAAAAAGTCTAATGATAGAAAAATTTCAAATTGCAAGTATTCCAAGTTCTTGGCAACTCTTTACCTTCATTATCTTCAAGCCGATAAGCCCCATTGCCCAATACCGAAGTGATTCTATAGGGTCCCTCCCAATTTGGGCCAAGCTTACGCTCTTTGGGATCCTTCTTGTTGCCGACGACTTTTCTCAAGACCAGGTCGCCGACTTGGAACTCCCTTGGGTTAACCCTCTTGTTATAAGCCCTGGCAAGTTGCTGCTGGTATGCCGCCAGCTGAATTGCAGCTCTCTCCCTTCTTTCTTCTAGTAGATCTAGATCTCGGCTAATAATACATCATTGGTCCCATTCTCTACTCCCTGGGTTCTGATCCCTGGGATGCCGACTTCCAGAGGAATGACTGCTTCTGTGCCATAAGCCATGGCAAATGGGGATTCTCCAGTTGACCTTCTCGGCGTAGTCCGATATGTCCAGAGTACACTTGGCAGTTCATCCACCCATTTTCCCTTTGCTGCTTGCAGCCTCTTCTTAATCCCATCTAAGATGACTTTGTTGGATGCTTCTGCTTGTCCATTGCTCTGAGAAAAACTCGGGGTGGAAAAATAATTCTTGATTTTGAACTTTGCACAGAAGTTCTTGATTAGCTTACTGTCAAATTGTGTTCCATTGTCTGCAACTATTGCTCTTGGAATCCCAAACCGGGTGATGATGTTCTTCCATATGAAGCTTTTCACATCTACATCTCGGATCTTGGCAAGGGGTTCAGCTTCTATCCACTTGGTGAAATAATCTGTTGTCACCAGTAGGTACTTCCTTTGTCCAGTTGCTTGGGGTAGTTGTCTAACAAGATCCATGCCCCATTGGGCAAATGGCCAGGGACTGGATACAGGATTCAAGTCTGCTGCTGGTTGGTGTATGAGAGGTGCAAATCTTTGGCATTTTTCACACTTCTTGACATATGCTTCTGCGTATTTCTGCATGTAGGGCCACTAATACCCCTGGGTAATGGCCCTATGAGCTAGTGATCTGCCCCCAGCGTGGCTTCCACAAATTCCTTCATGTATTTCGTATAAAAAATCTTCAACTTGTGAATGATGTACACACCTTAAAAGGGGTCCTGAAAAGGATCTTCTGTAGAGATGTCCTTCTGTTGTCAGACTGAATCTTGTCGACTTCAATCTGATCTTGTGTGCCTCTTTGTGATCATCTGACAGTTTTCCTTCTTTCAAGAATGTTACTATTGCGTCCATCCAGCTTGGTCCCATGTCCACACACATTGCTTCGCTGTGATACCCCTGTTCTGTATTACGTTAATTGGTCCCTAATACGTATGTGATTATATGTTTTGATATGATTTTGTGTACTATTATGTGGATATATGTGAATTTGGGATTCTATCTGTTCATCGTAGGAATATCTGTTTGAATAATCCGCTTCGGAAATTAAATTGAGGGCCTTATCGGCCACAGAACCCGGAATTGATTACGCCATTGTGATTGGCATAGTTTTTAGAGCCTACGGTGATATTTAATTGAAAATTTATTCTGGTCAATTTAAACTGATTAAATTGATAAATTAAGTGCCCTATTATTTTATATTAAAATATTTGTTAGTGGGGCTTGTTGTATATTAGTATTGCACCCTCCTTTAGCTCTTTAAAACTCAAAATCTGAGTTAGACAATTGAGAGTGAGAGAGAGGCCGGCCATAGTGAGAGAAAGGAGGAGAATTGTGCATTTTGGCCTCAAAGCTTGATAATTTTGGAGATTTAGCTCAAGGATTGTCTAGAGCTTGAAGATCAAAGCTTCTAGGTGAGTAATTCTTGAATTATAGTTTGTAATTTTGTGTGTTCAAGCTAAATTGGTGATCATGAGTGAGATTGAAATGAAATTGGGTTGTGTTTGTTGAATTGGAGCCTAATGTGTGCATGCATGTAAGAAATGGCCAAGAATCTTCATGTTTGAGCACAATGTGTATGATTTGTGTTGAATATTATCTAAAAACCATGTATTGGGACCCCTCTTCACCAATTAAGTTTATATGAAGGCATATTTCTCACATGCAAGAATGAATCATGTAAGAGTAAGCTTTGCATGTTTGAATGTGATGTGTTGGTGATGAATTTGGGTTAATTTGAGACATGCATGTAAGTAACACAAGGAATTGAGCTCCATTGTGATGTGTTTTGGTGTCTATGGCATGTTAGTACAAATATATGTGAGATTGGAACCTTTGTATGCAAGAAAAACTGGTTGAATGTCGAGTTTGAACTCAAGGGAGTGTTCTGGAAAACCCAGAATTTTCGATGTCCGCTCGAGCGGGGGAAATAACGCTCGAGCGGAGAAATCGAGCTCCCAGCATTTTCTGCAGACATGGTTCCCGCTCGAGCGGGGAAGTTGACGCTCGAGCGGGGAGCTATGTAGACAGGCAGTCCGCTCGAGCGGCCGAGTTCACGCTCGAGCTGGAATTAAGGGCAACCAGTACTTTTGCAGACCTAAGGGTCCGCTCGAGCGGGGAAGTCCACGATTGAGCGGGGACCCTATTTGCTGAAATCCTGTTTTTGCATTTTGTGTTCTGTTTTCTGTTCTCTTTCACTTGCAAGCACTCTTAGGCATATGTTAAGCATTGTAAATGAGTTAATGAGATAATAAGAAAGCCTAAAGAGGAATACGTGAATTAAAGAACGGATTGAACGGTTAATGACCCTTATGTGTTCATGAAATGTGTAGGGTCAAGCTCTAGGGCCAATCCACAAGCCGATCACGGTGAGTAATATCGATATTTGAATGCTTGTAAATGTCCAATTGTTTACTCCCTTTAAAGCTTTATGAGTTGCTAATTGGGATTGTGGACGTAAGTCTGATATGAATGCATAAATGGACCCAAGGTCGTTTTGATAAGCATAATTGGACCCAAGGTCGTTTTGATAAGCATAAATGGACCCGAGGTCATTTTGTTAAACATAAATGGACCAAAGGTCGTTTTGATGAACATGAATGGACCAAAGGTCGTTTTGATACGAATGTATGGGCCGAAGGCCGTTCTGACACGAATGAGTGGGCCAAGGGCCGTTTTGAAATGAATGAGTGGGCCAAAGGCCGTTTTGAAATGAATGAGTGGGCCAAAGGCCGTTTTGAAATGAATGAGTGGGCCAAAGGCCGTTTTGAAATGAATGAGTGGGCCAAAGGCCGTTTTGAAATACATGATTGGGCCAAGGGCCGTTTTGACATAATCGAATGGGCCGAAGGCCGTTTCGTCATGAATGTAAATTTGAATGGGCCAAAGGCCAGTATGTACGGAACTATGGTTACTTGATTTAAATTACCCTTATATGCGTTAACTACAGATATGAATTGGGCCCAAGGCCGTTTGGAAGATGTTGTTCTACGTCTTGTTGCATAAATTCTGTAATTGATATTATTCACTGGGCTATCGCTCACGCTCATTCATGTCTTTGTAGGTGAGCCAAGAGAAGTCCAGACCCAGCCTCAGTGAAGCCTGTGTAGAACAACCCAAGTTTTGGAGAGTCAGCCCTTGTGTCTCACGCATGAGACCCGTCTTCGCCTTTTTGTTATCTATTTTATGTTGTCAAGATGGCGAAGACTTTGTGTAATTCTGTATATAGTTTTGATGGGTTGATTTGGACTTATATGATCCTGTTTATACAGAACTCATGCTACTATTTTACTGTTGTGAGTTATTACTATCTACGTATATGATTGTTTGACGTGCCATGTAAGCACAGCTCTATGGACAAAGTTTTGATTTGCTTCCGTTTGGCCCCCATTAACTCTGTTAAAATACGTTTGGATCCGTTTGAGGCTGTAGGTAATCTCATGATTACTGGCCGGTTACGTCCTTAACCCACAGGGGCGGGCTAGGGTCGTGACATTCGCGTTCCGTGATCAGTGGTTCAATGCTCGGGGCCGACAAGTAGTCGACCATTATTGTCCTTGCTTTTCTAGGTTGTATTGCACTAGCCAGGTTGGCCAGTGCATCAGCGTGGCTGTTATCATCTTGGCTAACCTGATGTAGTCGGCAATTCTGAAACAAGGCCACCAACCTGTTGACCTCATTTGCGTAGGCCGACATCCTTTCATCTCGGGCTGCAAACTTGCCCGTTGTCTGGTTGACTATGAGCTGGAAGTCAGAGAAGACTATTACCTCATCTGCTTCTGCTGCCGTTACCAGTCTCAGTCCTGCAATTAGTGCTTCATACTCTGCTTCATTGTTTGAGGCCTTGAACCCCAAACGAATGGATTGTTCCAATATCTGTCCATCTGGAGATACCAGTACTACTCCGGTCCCCGCTCCTTGTCGATTTGAACTCCCATCAACGAACAGGCGAAAGGAGTCACCGATGTAAATGTTGCAGGGTCTGAGTTTTTCTTCCTTCCTTTGTTCTGTTGCCTTTGGCTGGGCTTCTCTTTGCTTGTTCGGGCATCGTTCACCTTGGCTCAACGGAGCCCGATGTATGATGGATTCTGGCGTGAACTCGGCTACGAAGTCGGCCAAAACTTGGCCTTTGATTGCCGTTCTGGGTTTGAACTCCAGGTCATACTGGCCCAAGGTTATTGCCCATATGGCTATTCTTCCTGTTAGGTCTCCCTGCTGCAACAGGGACTTCAATGGATGTTTAGTCAGCACCACAATCTTGTGGGCTTGGAAGTAATGGTTTAGCTTCTTTGAAGCCATTACTAATGCCAACGCCAACTTCTCTAGGGGTAAATACCTGGTTTCTGCATCAGCCAGGGTTTTGCTTACATAGTAAACAGCCTTTTGTTCCCCTTTTTCTTCTCGGATTACCATTGCGCTTATCGCATGTTCTGAAACTGCTAAGTATAAAAACAGCTCCTCTCCAGGTTCTGGAGTTGAAATAACTAGGGCTGTGGTCAGATACTTCTTCAGGTCGGCCAAGGCGGCTTCGCACTCCTCAGTCCATAAGAAGTCTATGGCTTTCTTCACTAAGTAGAAGAAAGGTTTTCATTTGTCTGAGCTTCTGCTGATGAACCTATTCAGGGCTGCGGCCCTTCCAGTTAGCATTTGCACCTGTTTTGCCGACGTCGGGCTCTTTAACTCCAGGATGGCCTTGATCTGATCCGGGCTCGCCTCAATGCCCCTTCTGGTCACCAGGTATCCCAAGAACTTACCAGATCCAACTCCAAATGCACACTTCGATGCATTGAGTCAGAGCCGATATGTTTTAAGGATGTCAAAGACTGCTTTCAGGTCGGCCAAGTGACCTTCAGTTTCCTTGGTCTTCATGACCATGTCATCGATGTAAACCTCCACCGTTCCGCCAATCAGGTGTTTGAACATCTTAGTTACCAGTCTTTGATAAGTTGCTCTTGCGTTTTTCAACCCAAAAGGCATCACTCTGTAGCAATACAGCCCTTTTGGGGTGATAAACGCAGTCTTCTCTTCATCTGAGGGGTACATGGCTATATGATGGTACCCCCTATAGGCATCCAGGAAGCTCATCCTTCCATGCCCTGAAATAGCGTCTACCAGTTAGTCAATCTTGGGTAGAGGAAAACTGTCTTTGGGACATGCCTTGTTTAGGCTGGTAAAGTCCACGCAGACCCTCCATTTATCATTCTTTTTCTTCACCATTACCGTGTTCGATAGCCATGTCGGGTAATTTACCTCTCGAATGGCCCTGGCCTCCAGAAGTCTGTCTACTTCCTCTTCCACTGCTTCGACGTGCATCAACGTCGGTCTTCTTGCTCGTTGGATTACAGGTTTGGCCGATCTGTCAACGTTTAGTTTATGGCAAGTGACCTCGGGGTCGATGCCAGGCATTTCATAAGGCGTCCAAGCAAACACCTCAATATTTGCTCTCAAGAAAGCTTCCAACTCTTTTTCCTCTTCCTCGGCTAAGCCCGAGCCGAGAAGAAATAAGCGTTCTTCATCCCCCTCCTGGACGAGGATTTTGTTTAGTGCTTCTTCACTCTTCTCGGCTGGCTCTTTGCCGACATCCTCTAGGACCTCCACATCCTCGTCTTCGATCTCCGTCTTCTCTGGTTCTCGTATGCTGCAGGTGGATTTCATTGCTGCCATGGAGCAATTCTTTGCCTGCAGCTGATCTCCTCTGACCTCCTCTATCCCATGCTCTGTTGGGAACCGCAATAGTAGATGCAATGTTGAGGGAACAGCCTCCATTGCATGCAACCATGGCCTTCCCAAGATAATATTGTAAGGGGAGGGTGTGTCGATTACGGTGAATTCTGTTTTTATCTTCTTGGTGCCAGCCTGCACCTCCAAGCTCGTTGTTCCCAGTGGCCACGTCGGCGTTCCATTGAACCCGACCATTGGGCCGTTGGATTGCCCCATATCGTCTAGGTGAAGGCCAAGCTCCTTGTAACACCTGACGTACATGATGTCACAAGAGCTGCCTTGGTCAATTAAGACACGCTTCACTTGGTATTCCCCAACCTGGATGGATACTACCAAGGCATCGTTATGTGGATGCTGCACCATCTCAAGGTCGGCTTCAGTAAAGGACACTACTAGTCCCTGGCACTCCTCTGACCGATGTCTCTTCTCCCCGACTTGGTAGACATGTTGTAGGTGCTTTACCTTTTGGGTCTCCCTCCGGATTTCGTTTTCGTTGACCTTCGAGTGAATTACATTAATTACCCGAGGTCCTCCTGCCTGAGGTTGCTGTGCTGGGGGAGGCGGAGCTGCTGGCGCCTAAGGCAGTCTTGCCTGCTCTTCCCTTGTCCTGGCCTCATCTACAAGGTCCCTCAGATGGCCTTGTCTTACCAGGTCTTCCAAGTGTGCTTTCAGGGCTCTGCAACCCTGAGTCATATGCCCATCTTCGTTATGGTAAGCGCAATGCTTACCAAGGCTCCTTTCCATGAACTCTCCTGGTACCCTTGCTGGTGCTCTAAAATAGGGTTGGGATCGAATTTTGTCCAGGACTTTGTGAATTGGGATTCGGAACATGGTCGTGACTGCCTGTGCAGCCCTTAGTCCTATTTCTTGCTTGTTGGATTCATTGTTACCTCGGCCTCGCTTCGGCGAGCCGTTCCCCTTTTCTTGCTTCATCTCCATAGTCCCTGATGTATCTTCCTTGGCTCTGGCATATTTCTCAATTCTGGCCATGAGCTCTTCCATGCTTTTTGGCAATGTCTTTGCCAAAGACTTTCGTAGTGGAGAGTCATCTTTTAGGCCGTTCTTGAAAGATACGACCGCCACCTCTTGGTTGCACTCGGGTATTCGGTTGAACACCTCATAGTACCTTTTTGCGTAGGCCCTAAGGCCTTCATCCTTACTGATTCTCAGAGCCATCAATGCGTCCACCCTTAATGGCTGTAGCTTGTTTGTCACAAACCTGGCCACAAACATCTCGGCCAGGCCTTCCCAGGTCTTCACACTTCCCTTTGGCAATTTGTGAAACCAATCCGATGCAATCTCCCCGAAGGATGAGGGGAACACTTTGCAGAGCAACGGCTCGATCCCACTATATAATGCCATTGAGTTCAGGTATAATCCAACGTGAAAGTTGGGGTCCGACTTACCATCGTATATTTGGAACCTCGGCATACTGAATCTCTTCGGAGCCTCAAATTTGTCCAATTCCACTGAGAATGGTGTTCTCGGCTTAACAGGGGAATTCACCTCGGCATCGGCATTTTGTTGCTTCCTCTTGAGGTAATCTCTCAAGTCTTCCTTTGTCCGCCCCGGAGCTCGGCTATCTCCTGATTTCAATCTTTTGGGTGCATTACTTTCAGCTTCGTGGTGAGCGCTCTTCGACCTTTCTCCATTAGTTGTGTCGAAGCACAGCGCCTGCCCTTGAACATGCCGATGTTCCTTGGGGTCTGCCTCCTTGGTGCGATGCATCCTTCGCGATTCTTCCCTCCTCGACTCTCCTCGCCCGACCTCTCTTGAAGGTCGGTGAGAGTGTCTGTCACTCCTGGTGTGCTGGGGGGATACAGGGATTGTTTTCTGCCCTCCCTTCTGGGCATTGGCCGCTGGAATCGGCGTGTCGTGCAGCGGGAATGGTGGCTGCATGACGTTGTTTTGCATCATAAAATTAACGACTGATTGTAGGTCTGCCAATTTGTTTGCCATCTCTTTCACCTCTTCGTCCCTCCGTAGGCATCTATCCTTCCATACCTGGAGGTTATCCTCGTTGCAGTACCCGCTTCGATCTGATTTCTTTGGTGCGCCGCCACCCTGGCCGACGTCTTTTTTGCTGTGATTCTGGTTCTGAGTCTCCTCGTTGCAACCATCTTCCTCCATGTTCGGGTCGACGTGTTTACCGTTCCCAGCAAGGATTTCGTCCCCAACCTTATCCTTCTGTCCATCACTGGCCATCTATTCTCCTTTCTTTCCCACAGACGGCGCCAAATTGTGTGAGTGAATTTCTGACCACACCGCCAACTTAGTATTCAGCTGGAGAGTACTGGCAGAATAGATGGCACCTGGCTGACCTGCAACAGAAAGAGAAGATTCCGGCGGTGGTTCGTCCACCCGGGGGCACTCCGACGATCAAGTCAGTATATCTCTCAAAGATAATCAATAGTGCTACACTCACTGTTCAGAATATAAATTGCGTACCTTAGACCCATGGGGGTGCCTCTCTTTTATAATTAACTCAGTCCTTGTTCCAACAGAAGCCTAGCTTCAATGGACTTTTGCTTAGTGCTTATCCTGGACTCTCCAAGAGATAAAGATAAACTCCCTAAGAGTGTTATCCTTATCCATGCTGAAGTCCTTCCTCATTCTAGGACTCTTGTGCCTTATCCGCTTATCCCGGATTCCGATATCTTCGGAGATAACCTCGGCCTAGCCGAGATCACCTTGGCGTCATGACCAGGACACGTGGCACCTCGGCTGACACGTCGGCGTCACCTTAGCCACGTGTTGGTACTCTGAAAATGTTTCCCCACAACTGCCCCCTAGGTTCTATTACCTCGGCATTCTGAGGTGATGGAACCTATATCAGTACTTGATTCCAGTACGTCGGCTTAAAAATTTTTCAGCCGAGATCATTATACAGGCCGACATGTCTTTTTGTCCTGAACAAGAATTCCAAGAGCTCCCTCACGTGTATGAGCTGTCAAGCATAATAACTCAACCGTTTTATCCACGCGTTTTCCCTTTACTGGATCGTACTCCGTACGCGCTTGTAAGTCGTCTCGCGCCTGCATGCGCCGTCTGACAAATCCGTCATTCTAGGCTCATCAATTCCATTCTGCCGCCTTTTTGTGTTTTTGACAAAACTTCCTTCCTTCCCCCGTCTTTTCACTCTTCTCTATCATTTCTGAGGCTTTCTCTCTCTCTCTCTCTCTCTCTCTCTCTCTCTCTCTAGCCTTTTCTTCCAAATCCTCCATTGTTCAAGCTTTCCCAGCTCTGCTACTACTGCTGTTCACCTCCTCCGGCGAGGCTCTTGCTAATCTTTTCCGCCGCTGCCATTCGTCTAACTTCGGCGAACTCAATACCGACTTCTATTCTTCGGTGAGTTATTGTTTCTTCCCGATTTAACTTCTTGTTTCAGTTTCCTATTTTGCTTTACTGAACTCTACTGCTCTACCTCTGCAACCTTGTTCATATCTTTGACACTTCAACTCATATCTTGTTTTCCACCATATGTTTGTTTCATGATTCTGTTTTTGCCCCATTCATTTCTTGAATACACTTGTTGATTGTTGCCATTGTTCACACACTTGTTGATTGTTGCCACTGTTCCTGGCCTGACACACTTGTAAAAACTTTTATCTTGTGTTTCTTGATAATCCATCATTGTTCTTGACTCTGAATCACATTCCTGTTTCTGTTGAACTTTTCCTGTACCTTTGTGATAAATACTATTTTATTAATCGCCTTAGATTAAAGAGTTTCCTTACAAATGTTATCTGAATTGAACCGATTGAAGCAATCCTTTTGAGATGTACAGTGATTATTGAAGAAGATCATTCTTAGAAAACTTATTGCGTGGTGAGTGTTATTTATGGTGATTTGGATAAGTGGACCACTATTAGTTTTTGATGCTTTATTGTATCTAATTTCTGGCCCATATCAGCTTAATTTGTGTGTGTGTGTGTGTGTGTGTGGTAATTGTATATTTTTTTTATATTGATCTCAATTGAACACATATTGATTTGATAGTTGTTTTTGTTTGATTAATGACTTGTTAAGCCTCAAGGAGATTACATAGACAATTGATTTTTTTTATTTTTATTTTTGTTTTTATTTTATTTTATTTTATGTTATTTTATTTTATTTTTTAATGTTTGAGGATCAAAACAAAGGTTGAAGGCCCTCCCAAAACAGCCTTGCTGCTGCAAAATTCTGTCTTTCCCTTTGTAGACACCCCATTTTTGATGGCCCTTACGACTTGGACGTCCTCGCATGCACACCCGATGATGTATCTAAATGTTCGTCCAGTGCTCGAAGTCCTCAGCAGAATGCCACAACTTTGAGCTTTTCAAACCCTACACCCTTTTTGTCTCATTTTTGGACCATGCCTTGGTCTTTCCAGCCTGCAACCTATAGTGGCCTGCCGGCCATCCCTAGAGGCTGCCGGCCATCATTTTTGGGCTGCCAGCCACTGATGTGGCTTGCCAACCACTAGTGTGTTTTATAGATATTTTATGCCAGCTGTTTGCACAGATGCATGCATCTTCACCCGCCTGTAGGGCTGGGTGTTTTTGAGGGAATTGCTTGGTTCTCTATATATAGAAGATCTCTCATATTGTTTTGAAGGTTAGAAAATTTTGAGCTTAAAATTTTTCCTCTCTCTCTACCTAATCTCTATGCTTTTGCTTACAATTCTTCAACCTTTGCCTATACACCCTTAACCAAATCTCTTCACCTTGAAGCTGAGGTACTTTTGAGCTTGGTTTGAGCTCTAGAGGGTGTTGTTTGCTTGTGTTGTTGCTTGGAATTGCTTATTCTCTTCAAGAGATATAAGGCTCTACCTATTTGCTTGATTGCTTTGCTTTTATTCCCACTATTTTCCATTGTTTTGGGCAGTCAAAACTCTGTGTTTTTTGGGCTGAAGCTTGGGTTTAAGGCCATTAAAGGTTGAGGGTTTGATAGCCCTTCTTTATACCTTCTTTTGGAGGCCTTTCCCTTGTGTTTCCCACCTTTTTACTATCTTTTTCCAAGCTTTTAAACACTGATTTTCAGAGCTTTTTCAGTGGCCAAAATTATGTTTTGAAGTCCAAATTTGGAGGGGTTAGCCTCCCCTCCTTGTGTCTTGTTTACTAGCCTAGTTTATGCTATGTGTTAGCTTAATTTTCTAGCCATTTATAGCTTAATTCCAATATGTTTTAACCTCTAATTTGGACTGTTTTAACTCTGTTTTTGGTCGGTTAAGTCATTTGAGTCTTGTATTGCATGGTTCTAGTGTAAGTGTCCTCACAAGCTTGGTTTTTTAGGCCTTCAGACACCACTTGTTCAAGTTGATTGCATTGTTCTAGTGCTTTTTTCACTTAATTTCAACAAGCATAATCTCTGCAACCTCCCTCATTTCTTCACTCTTTGTTTGCTTTGAGGGTTGTTTCAACCTTGGGATTGTTTAAACTTGAGATTGAGGTCTATACTTAATGGTTTAATCCTCTTTTGGGGGTTCATTATCAACGGTATGACACCTCTCTCTTGCCTTAAACTACCACTTATTTGACACTTCCTTTTCTTTTAGAGGACTCAACTCACCAATGGACTTAATTGGTTAAAGAATGCAAGGGTAATTAAAAGGAGTAACTAAAAGTTGAAACTAAAAAATTGTGTAAAGATAAGAATTTGATTGTGTCTTGGTGTGTTCAATCGAACGTTAATTGAACACATGGAACTTAGACCATTTCATACTTGCTAGTGATGAAATGATCTAAGTCTCCAAGGTTAACCACTTCCCTTGATCTTTCATGAAATAGAGGAGATTTGTGTTTTTTTTCTTGCATTTATTGAACTTGCACTATTGGGTTCACTAGCTATCATGCAATGAAATTGCTTGAATTGGTGGTTTGTGGCTTAGGTTCACCACTCCTTGGATTTGTTCATGAAAAGAAGGGGTGGATTATGCAGACAATCCTTGAAAATACCTTGTATATGCTTTGTTTGTCCTCTATTGCAGAAAGATGAACCTATGCATTAGTGGTCGGCATGCCACTTTCCATGGCCGGCAAGTGGCCGACAAACCACAATCCATGGCCGGTTGATGGTTGGCAATCTTTACCAGTGGTCGGCCGACCATTGATGCAAAATTCAATGGTGAGTTTGTAAGGCAGAGCAGAGTGAGCAACAATGTTGGTGTTCAACTGTGCAAACAGAGGTATTCGGAAGCAAAACAGAGGCGTTTTCGGGTAGAAACTGTGCATGCGCATGAACATCTCTCATTTCCCGAGGCGGAGTAGTTAATTGCTTAGTTTAATTACTAATTGCAATTGTGTTGTCATTCTTTAATTAGTTAAGTAGTTAACTAGCTATGATGTAATTATTCTAGTTAGCTAGATTAGTTAAATAATTAGTTCATTTGTTGTTGTAATAATTAGTTAAGTAGTTTAGCTAGTTACTCATTTTGTTTTGTAATAATTAGCTTAATTAGCTTAATTAGCTTTAGCTTAGCTTTAATTAGTTAGCTAGTTAGCTAGTTTATTCATTCGGACTCTCCTTCGCGAGAGTGAAATGATATAATAATGTATATGTCTTCTAACCCTACGTCTTTCTCTCTTTTATTTACTAGCTTATGATGGTTAGTTTAGGGACATCATGTTTCAATTAGCATTTTCCATGTTTGCATCCATTCGTCTTGCATGCACCGAAACTCGGTTCATCATTCTAACTGCATTATTAGTTTAAGTACTTCTTTGAATATGTGCTTAGACCGCATGTTATCAAATTGCTTCACATGCCATGTTTAGTAGCCGAGCCTAGTAAATTGCATATCGCATATGTTGCATTAGTCATATCACATAGTTAGGAATCATGCATTTTTCAAACTAGTTTCTCTTTTGGCTTGGAGTACTAGGTGAGTCTTTACTCGCTTTAGCATCGTGCATGAAATGTTGATGTTGCTATGTCTAGCATGCTTGCCATGAGGCTAAGTGCTTAATTGCTATAACTGTTTGAGTGTTGGTGGATGAAGGCTTGTTGCTTGAATTGGAATGATTCAATGAATGTACGTTTAAGCCCACTTTGTCAAGTGGCAAATTCATAAACTTTAAGCCAAATTTGTTAAGTGGCAAAATCAAACCCTTTAAAAAAATATATATATATATGAAATTGAATTGTTCTAATTTGGGCAAACTAGTCTATACCATGTATGCACACATCACATAGTAAATGCTAGCCTAATAAACCGGAACAAGAGCATATATTGTGATAAAAATCATATCATGATTAGTGGAGGCCGATCTTTGATCGGCCGAGTGGGAGTGCTCAATTCATGACCTTTCCCTCTCGTACCTAAGTTCCCGAGCCGAGTCAATCTTAGTGATGACAGGCACGTGGCCTTTGGCACGAGTCATGGGTTTCCAAAATTTTTCAAAAATAAAATATTTAGATGGCGACTCTGTATCTGGCAAAGAGTCCAATTTTGGCATTTCTGATTCGAAGTCGATTTTTCAAAAGATTTTCCAAATTTGGACTCTTTGGTGTTTATCAATTTCACATTGCACTTGTGAGATTAGATTCAGAACCGTGGGAGTCCGAACTGTAGGGCTTATATTCGAACTTCTGAAAGGGGGGGCGTGAAAAAGCCGAGCTATGCCCTCCCCTCTCTTGGTTTTCTTCATTACAAGAAATCTAGAATTTAGGAACAAAATTTCAGGGACAAATGTTATTGTAGCATGACTGAATGAATAAATGTTATATGTAGTACCATGACTGACTGAATAAATGTTTAAGGTTTATTGGGATTTTTTTTTATATTTTTTATTACATTGAGCATTTGGTAATTTACACTATTTTATATTAGGTGTGATATGATAATTTTGCAATGTTCATGTGAGGTATTCTTGAATTATCTGGAAATTGACAATATGCTATTTATCTGTAGAGTTTAGCCACTATAAAAAGGGACAATGCAACTCTGAAGGCATTGGTTGGTTGATTCACTCTCTATCAAGGTATTTCTCGATCCTTCAAGTTGTATTGAGTTTTTAATTTCAGTTTCGTTTTAGAATTGCTAGTTAGTTTGAGGATGACTTTTTAAGATAGAAATGTGATGGGTTCTTGGAAGGTTTATGGAGTTGAATGATTGATTGGGTATGTGATTTGGGTTAAATTCAAGAAATAATTTTTTTTTTTAATTACCCATCAAATAACTATTTCCCAAATACTCTCTCTAAATATTCTTGATGTCTATTTTATGTTGAGACCTGATCCTGCTTCTTCTTTATTGTGCTGAAGTTTGAAAGGTCCTACATTAGCTTGGCAACTCATTTGAATTAAAAAGTAGCACCAAAAATTTCTTAAACAATCAGAATACTAAAAACCATTATTGGCTGGAAATCAATTTATAGAACCATATTTGATTGGTTTACCCAGATCTAAGGATGGAAATTTACAGAATTACAGAGAGAAAAAATGGCGTTTGATATTTTTTAATTGTTGTGCTAGCTCAATTCTTGCAGTTTTGTTCATCTTTAATCTTGTTAGACTTATTTAATTATGTTTAAATTTATTTAGAAGAGAAATAGAATCAAAATTTATTTTAATGATTTATTTAATTATGTTTTAATTTATTTGAAAGAGAAAAATAGAATCAAAATTTATTTTGTCCCATTATTTCTCACCTAAATCTTTATCCTAAATGTTGTTAAAATGTATTTAATATTTGATTAAATCAAGAGTTCAAATAGCCCAAAACAGAGATTCAAACAGCCCAAAAACAGAGGTTCAAACAGCCTAGCACAGCAGAAGTTCAAAAGGTTCAAGTGGAAGATATTCAAATTTGTAATAATGGAGTGGAAGATATTCAAATTAGTAATGATGGAGTGGAAGATATTTAAATGAATACAACGGCTACAAACGGCTATAAATTTAAATGAATACAACGACTATAAGTTTTATTATATATACCAAAACCTCTAATGTAAACAAGTTACAAAAAAAAAAAAAAAAAACCGGAAAATATTCTTTGATCTGTAATCACTCACATCTATTCTTTGAGAAATGTTCTTCAATTTTTGTTTACATCCTCTTTTAGAAATTATACACTGAGGCGTAAAGCTTTAAGCCCATCTTTCCTGTGTGAGGTTTACAGAAAAACCAGAGCTTCACTTTTATATCTATCTTTGAGAGATAATTCTTGTAGTTTTCTGTGAAAGCAAAAACATATTCTTTTCAACCTTGTAAGAGTGTAGTACACTCAGTGTTCTTGACTTAGAAAGTCTGTGTAAAATCCGTAGAGGATTGCTCCATTTGTAAAGAGGTTGCTAGCACCCCCGTGAAGCGAGATCATAGTGGAAAATCTCAAGTGAAGCTTGAGGAGTGGACGTAGGCCGACTTGAAGCCGAACCATTATAAATTTGTTTGCTTCTCTTCCCCTTATCTCTTTATTTTATTTAAATTGCTGTAACTATATTTCACATTTTCACTGTGCTAAAATCATTAACTGACATAGTTGTTAGAATACTTGTTTTAATTATTTTTATTTCATTAACTATATTCATCTATTGTGCTAGTCATAATTTTTATTAGGGTATTATTAATTTTTAGTTGTAAAAACCTAATTCACCCCCCTTTTAGGTTGTCTTTTGGGTAACAATTGGTATCAAAGCCTAGACTCTTGCTTGAGATTTAACCATTTGAGAGTTTCGATCTATGGAAACCTTAGCTAGCACTGCTGAAGGACAAGCCACCAATAGGCCACCACTATTTGATGGAAACACCTATAGTCATTGGAAAGATAAGATGACCCTATACCTTCAAGCCACTAATTGTGCCATGTGGATTATTGTCACCAAAGGTCCAAAAATTCCTACTAAATTAGTAAACAATATTAGTGTACCTAAAACAGAAGATGAATGTGATGAGAGGGATCACAAATTATTGCATGCCAATGCTAAAGCCAAACTCACTCTTGTTTGTGGATTAGACTCTAAGGAGTATAATAGAATTTCAAGTTGTGATTCTGCAAAAGAAATTTGGGAGAAACTAGAGGTAACGTATGAAGGTACAAATTAAGTGAAGGAATCTCGTATTGATATGCTTGTTCATAGTTATGAATTGTTTAAAATGAACTCTAATGAATCTATTTCAAGTATGTTTACTAGATTTACTGAAATTGTAAACTCTTTGAAATCTCTTGGCAAAATTTATACTAACAGTGAGTTGGTGAGAAAAATTCTTAGGTGTTTACCAAAGAATTGGGAAGCAAAGGTCACCACTATTATAGAAGCCAAAGATCTCTCCACACTTGGATTGGATGGGCTTATGGGTTCCCTTATGACTCATGAGATCACCATGAAAGGACATGAGGATGTTGGAAATAAAAAGAAAAGTGAAATTGCATTCAAAGTCTCATCAAATGAAGAAGAACATGAAAACTCCAGTGAGGATGAAAGCTATGCCATGTTTAGTAGAAATCTCAAAAAGCACTACAAGAAAAACAATTATGAAGGAAAAATACCTTTCAAAAAGGAGTACAACAAAGATAATAAGAAAGAACCTATTATTTGCTATGAGTGCAAAAATCCTAGACATATGAAGATGGATTGTTCAAAATTGAAAAACCATGGAAAAGACTACAAAAGAAACAAGAAGGCCATGGTAGCAGCTTGGGGAGAAAGTGAAGATGAAAGCTCAAGTGATGAAATTGAAAATGAAGTAGCCAACTTGTGTCTCATGGCTCTTGAAGATGAAGACTCTACTCAAGATGAGGTAATTACTCTTTGTGCAGAACTTGAAAGTGCATTCCATGAACTACAAGATGAATTTAGAAAAGTTTGTGCAAAAAATAATGTGTTAAAAAAATATGTTGCATCTTTATCTAGTAATGCAGAAGAATTAAAGAAAGAAAAAATTATTTTGAAAAATGATTTTGACACAATCTCTAATAAGAAAACTGATTTAAAAAACAATGTTAATGATTTAACAAAAACACTTGAAAATTTTGTAAAAGGTAGAAATAATCTCAACATGCTTCTTGGAAATCAAATATGTGTTTTCGATAAAGCAAGTATTGGATATGACCCTATTAAGAAACAAAAGAATCTCAATACAATTTTTGAAAATGCACCTCTCATGACACACCCTTATATTACTTGTCATTATTGTATAAAGAAAAGTCATTATATATCTTATTGTCCATTCAAAAAGAATATGAACATGAGAATTAAAAAGATTTGGATTATTAAGGGATCTAACAAAACTAACCAAGAAGGACCGAATAAATTATGGATACCAAAAACCAACATTTGATTGTCATCTAATAGGTTTGCTTTAAGTCCAAAACTAAAGAAGGGAAGTGGTACCTTGATAGTGAATGTTCCACACACATGACAGGAGATAAATCCTTCTTTACTAAACTATCATCGAAAGATGGAGGATTTGTTACTTTTGGAGACAACAAAAAAGGAAAAGTCATCGGTATTGGTAGCATTGGTATTTCTCCTAACCCTTCTATTGAAAATGTTTTACTTGTTGATGGACTTAAGCATAACCTACTTAGTATTAGTCAATTATGTGATAAAGGTACTCGAGTTATTTTTTATAAATCACATTGCACAATTGAAAGCACAAATGATCATAAAGCTTTATTCGTTGGTAATCGCCATGATAATGTTTATATTTTTCATCTTAATGATCTCTATGCTAGTGATGCTAAATGTTTATATGTTAATAATGAAAATAGTTGATTATAGCATAGAAGACTTGGTCATGCTCATATAGATTTAATTGCTAAACTTTTGAGAAAGAATTTGGTCATTGGACTTCCAAAAATTAAATTTGAAAAAGATCATTTTTGTAGTGTTTGTCAACAAGGAAAACAAACTAAAACATCATTTAAATCAAAATCTTATATTTCCACAACTAGACCTTTACAACTATTGCATATGGATTTATTTGGTCCCTCAAGGACATCTAGTCTAGGTGGTAAACATTATTGTCTTGTTATAGTTGATGATTATTCAAGATTTATATGGGTTATGTTTTTAGCACACAAAGATGAAACATTTTCTTCTTTCACAAAACTATGTTGTAGAATTCAAAATGAAAAATGTTTTCTTATTACTAATCTTCGAACTGACCATGGTAGAGAACTTGAAAATGAGAAATTTGAATTGTTTTGTGATGAGCATGATATTGGACATAATTTTTCAGCACCTAGAACCCCTCAACAAAATGGTGTAGTAGAAAGGAAGAATAGAACTTTAGAAGAGATGAGTAGAACAATACTTTGCAAAAATAATCTTCCTAAATATTTTTGGGCCAAAGCCGTTCACACCGCATGCTATATTTTAAATCGTGCATTGATTAGACCTATTCTCAAAAAGACTCCTTATGAACTTTGGCATGATAAAAAGCCCAACATTTTTTAGTTGTAAATGTTTTGTACATAATAATGGTAAGGATATCTTAGGTAAATTTGATTCAAAATTTGATGAAGCAATTTTTCTTGGCTATTCCTTAACTAGCAAAGCCTATCGGGTTTTTATTAAAAGAACTCTTGTTGTGGAAGAATCTATACATGTGGCATTTGATGAAACTAACATTTCTGCTCAATATAGATTTGGAACCAAATGTGGAAGATTCAAGTATCTACAAAGAAGAGAACCAACCATGTAAGTTGAACAAAGAGATTGAACAACCTATTCTCCCACCTCAAAAAGAAGGAGGAAACAATGATGATTTGCCAAGAGAATGGAAGTTTGTTCATAATCACCTTAAGGATTTAATCCTAGGTGACCCTACAAAAGGTATCGAAACTCGCTCTTCACTTAAAAACATTTGTAGTAACCTGGCTTTTCTCTCACAGATTGAGCCTAAAAACTTTCAAGAAGCCGAATTCGATGAACATTGGATGATAGCTATGAATGACGAGCTTAACCAATTTGAGAGAAACAAAGTGTGGGAACTTATGCCAAAACTTAAAGATCATACCATTATCGGTACCAAATGGATCTTTCGAAACAAGCTTGATGAATACGGCACAATTATAAGAAAAAAAGCTAGACTTGTTGCACAAGGATACAATCAAGAAGAAGGTATTGATTTTGATGAAACCTTTGCTCTGATTGCTAGATTAGAAGCGATTCACATGTTGCTTGCATTTGCATGTTTTAGAGATTTCAAACTTTATCAAATGGATGTAAAAAGTGCATTTCTTAATGGTTTTATAAACGAGGAAGTTTATGTTAAACAGTCTCCAGGTTTTGAAGATCATGCTTTTTCAAATCATGTTTTTAAACTATCAGAAGCTTTATATGGTTTGAAACAAGCACCTCGTGCATGGTATGAACGATTAAGTAAATTTTTGATTGAAAATAATTTTTCTAAGGAACGATTGACACAACACTTTTTGTGAAAACTAAAAATGATGATTTACTTATTGTGCAAATATATGTGGATGACATTATATTTGGTGCTACTAATGAAATCTTGTGTAAGGAATTTGCTAAGTGTATGCAAGGTAAGTTTGAGATGAGCATGATGGGGGAGCTAAATTATTTCCTTGGGCTTCAAATCAAACAATGTAAGGAAGGAATTTTTATCAACCAAGCCAAGTACACAAAAGAACTACTCAAAAAGTTTGGTATGTATGACTCAAAAATAATTGAAACACCTATGGGCACATCCATTAAGCTAGACAAGGATGAAAAAGGTAAGTCCATTGATCAAACAAAATATTGAGGTATGATTGGTTCACTTCTTTATTTAATTGTAAGTAGACCCAATATTATGTTTAGTGTTTGTATGTGTGCTAGATATCAAGCAAATCCTAAGGAATCACATCTTAGTGTTGTTAAAAGAATTTTTTGATATCTTGTTGGCACTCAAAATTTGGGACTGTTTTATCCTAGAGGTGTTGTATTTGATTTAATTAGTTACTCGGATGTCAACTTTGCCGGATGCAAGCTTGATAGAAAAAGCACCAGTGGCACTTGTCACTTTCTTGGTAACTCATTAGTATCTTGGTTTAGCAAAAAGTAAAATTCTGTTGCTTTATCAGCAACCGAAGCTGAATTTATAGTTTCTGGAAGTTGTTGTGCCCAAATACTTTGGATGAAACAACAATTGGAGGACTTTGATTTGCATTATGATCATATCCCTATTAAATGTGATATTACTAGTGCCATCAATTTAAGCAAAAATCTGATTCAACACTCACGAACAAAACATATTGAAATTCGACATCATTTTTTAAGAGATTATGTTCAAAAAGGGGATATTGTACTTGAATTTGTAAACACCGACAAGCAATTGGCGGATATTTTCACAAAATCCCTAAGTGAGGATCGCTTCAATTTTATTCATGGCGAGCTTGGAATGCCGATTTCTACTTAAAAAGTTTTTGTTATGACTGTGAAACTTGAATTTTTGTTAAAATGATATATGTGTATTGCTACATTGATATAGAAACATTTATATCAGTTAAATGCTCTCAAGTCCTTCATACATTTATTCTCCTTAATAGTTTGCTATTCTCAACTGTGTAATTTTTTTTTGGGTTCTGCATCTTGAGGTAAAATTAACTTTGCATACATTGATTTTTTTAAACCCTCATGGTATTTTTTTTTTGCATTACCATTCCAACAACACCAATATCCCATTAAGTATAATTTCTGCTTGTATTATTTTATTTTAATTTATTTTTTTATTACTATTAGGCTTAATATCTTTTATTTTTTATTTCTTTTTTTTTTTTTTTTTTTTTTACTAATAGGCTTCATTTCCTTATTATTTTTTTGTTGTTTTGCCTTGAGGCTTAATTTTGAATTTTTTTTTTTGCACTTTACTTTCATCTTCAAGTGATTACATTAAACATAAAAACAAACACAAATCCAAATATCCATATTTACATTAAAAAAAAAAAAAAATCCCTTCATTTTTCCGGCCATTGGCCAACCTCACTTACTTGCCTCTTCTACCGCTTTCTTCTTCTTTTTATCACCTTGGGTGACGCTTGACATCCCTGCCCCCGTGCTTTCGTCGAGAGCAAGCACTCCCCGCTGACTATAAAAAACCAAGAACGACGTTACTCCAAATCAGGCCATGGAGGTGGTCTTCCGTTTAAGCTCTTTATTTTCGGCCTTCAGTGCGCCTATCTCTGCTCTCGCATCCTTGTACATGCATTGGAGCAGAGAGAGTTGGACGTTGACCTAATGGAGCTCACTCGTCCTATTCTGCAGTCGGTGAGCCAATTTTGTGACTGTAATCACCGTCTCCATACAGGACGTCAGTGTGAAATGATTGGCTTCAATGTCTAATTGAGCTGCCATTATTTGCTCAATTGACATCATAGGAAGGTTGGGAAGAGTAGGAGCCGGGGCACTCGGCCCAACAGCGCTTACAGGATCATTCAGGTCTGGAAAGAGAGTAAGGGGACGGGACGAGGCCATGTAGTAGGAAAGAGAGATGTAATTGAATGGAGGGTCATTTTTGGTAGCCTTTCTGCTCTGCTAAATCTCTCTGTTCTATCTCTCTCAAGTAGAAGACGAAATGGATGGAAGCGAATAAGGAAGAAGAAGGCGAAGGGAGTGATTAAGAAGAAAGTGATTGAAGCGAATGAGGAAGAAGAAGGAGAAGAGAGTGATTAAGAAGAAGACGGAGGGAAGACGACAAGAGGGAGAGAGAGCCAAGGCAGTTGATTGACCTATCTCGCTTTTGTCGGTCGGCTGACAGAAAAGCGAGGACGCGTGTCTGACGCGAATTTCGACGGAAAAGAGAGAGGCGCGCGAATTGTATCTATATGTATATATATGTTTTGAATTGTATAGATGTCATTTATCACTATCATTTTCCTCCTCCTCCTCCTCTACATTCTGATCCATGATTTTCTTTTGATAATGTCACAGGGGGAGAAATTATATAATGTTATGTATTATGATATTATTTGTTATGATGTTATGTATTATGGTATTATTTGAAAACTAATCTGATGATTATGTATTTATAGTTTGATATTTGAAAACTAATCTGATGATTATGTATTTATAGTTTGATATCTTAGTCTCATATCATGTCTCTAATTAAAACTTATTTGTTATACATGTGCTAACCTATGTATTTAGAAATGAATTCACAGAGCATGACTTGAAGGAGAGTTTTTCTTACTCCCAAATCAAATCAAAACATCATTGTGTGCCATCATCAAAAAGGGGGAGATTATTAGACTTATTTATTTTGATGATTTATTTAATTATTTTTTAATTTATTTGGAAGAGAAAAATAGAATCAAAATTTATTTTGATGATTTATTTAATTATGTTTTAATTTATTTAAAAGAGAAAAATAGAATCAAATTTTATTTTATCCCATTATTTCTCACCTAAACCTTTATCCTAAATGTTGTTAGAATGTATTTAATATTTGATTAAATCAAGAGTTCAAACAGCCCAAAATTGATGTTCAAACAGCTCAAAAACGGAGGTTCAAACAGTCCAGCACAGCAGCAGTTCAAAAGGTTCAAAAGGTTCAAATGGAAGATATTCAAATTTGTATTGATGGAGTGGAAGATATTCAAATTATAGTAACGATGGAGTGGAAGATATTCAAATGAATACAATGGCTATAAACGGCTATAAATTCAAATGAATACAACGGCTATAAATGGCTATAAGTTTCATTATATATACCAAAACCTCTAATGTAAACAAGTTACAAAAAAAAAAAAAAAAAAAACCAGAAAATATTCTTTGATCTATAATCACTCACATCTATTCTCTGAGAAGTGTTCTTCAATTTTTGTTTACATTCTCTTTCAGAAATTATACACTGAGACGTATAGCTTTAAGCCCATCTTTCCTGTGTGAGGTTTACAGAAAAATCAGAGCTTCATTTTTATATCTATCTTTGAGAGATAATTCTAGTAGCTTTCTGTGAAAGCAAAAACACCTTCTTTTCAACCTTGTAAGAGTATAGTACACTCAGTGTTCTTGACTTAGAAAGTCTGTGTAAAATTTGTGGAGGATTGCTCCATTTGTAAAGAGGTTGCTAGCACTCCCGTGAAGCTAGAGTATAGTGAAAAATTTCAAGTGAAACTTGAGGAGTGGACATAGGCCGACTTAAAGCCGAACCACTATAAATTTGTTTGCCTCTCTCCCCATTATCTCTTTATTTTATTTAAATTGCTGTAACTATATTTCACATTTTCACTGTACTAAAATCATTAACTGACATAGTTGTTAGAACACTTGTTTTAATTATTTTTATTTCATTAACTATATTTATCTATTGTGCTAGTCATAATTTTTATTAGGGTATTATTAATTTTTAATTGTAAAAATTTAATTTACCCCCCTCTTAGGTTGTCTTTTGGGTAACAAATCTAATTCCTAGTTCTTCTATAATCTAATTCCTTTAACATTTGGAATTTATTGTTATTAAGGTATGTCATCATTTGCTAAGCTAAAGATAGTTGAAAGGGATGCGAAGGAGAAACAATACAAAGAAGTTGACAAAAATACATTTTGAGAGATTTTCTTTTGAAGAAACTGCTGCTATTCTTCATTTGAAATAGGAGAACAAGAACTACTTTGATTTGAATTTTGAATTTGGAAACTTTTGTGTTTTAATTTTTGTAGAATTTTACTTTCTATATACTCATGGTTTGGGAATAGAGTGCCTTTGATGTGTGGATGTCAATTTTTTTTTTCTTTTCTTTTTCTATATTATTGGATGACATTTAATTTTTGTGCATTTTTAGTTATGAAATTAAATGGTTACAAAATTCCCAACTTTGATTTTTAGCGACAAAAATGTGGTAGAGAAAGTCATTTGTCTTTTAGCAACCAAATATAGTTGTCGTTTAAAACGTCATTATTTTGTTTTTAGCAACCAAATTGAGATATTTTGTGACGAAGTATTAGCGACCAAATGTTTAGTCTTGTAAAATCAAACGTTTTGTGACAATATAAAATTGGTCGCTAATTGTCATTTTTAGCAACATTTTCAAAAATTTGTCATTAAGACTTTTCTGGACGCACTTTTAGTGATTTTTTAGCGACGAATTTAATTTTGTCACAAAAACCATTTAGAGACTAAAATAATGGCTTTAGTGACCAAAATAATTGGTCACCAAAAGTCTTATGTGCTGTAGTGTTGGTAAATTTTTCTAATTTTTTTTTTTCCCCACAAAGATTATACTTTTAAGCATATTTAGATTAGGTGCATCTAAAAAATTAAAAATTTACATAAAATATTTAAAAAAAAAGTCAATAAAAACAAAAAAATAGGAAAAACAAAAAATAAATAAATAATTTTTTTGAGAAGTAGATTTAATTTTTTGGAACTAAACATAACGAAAATGCTTGTGACTAAAACCGAAAAATCTTACTAGACAGATTTTAATTACCAAAAAAAAAAAAAAAAAAGCAGAGAGAGATAATACAATTTAGTGTAGATTTAGAAAGAAAAAAAAAATTACACTTAAGTGGTAAACTTTATAAATATTAATAATTAAAATTCTAAACTTTTTCATATATTTGTAAATATATATATATATATATATATATTTAAATTCACTGAATTATAATTTCTCCACAAAAAAAAAAAAAAAACAAAAACAAAAACAAAAACAAAAAGAAAACTACGGCTATATTATTTTATAGAAAAATTCATTATAATAAATTTTCCTTAAAAAATAGCTTTTTTCTTCTAGTATTCTAAATACATTCATTGTTGTTTATTTTTATAGAAAAAATAAACCATAAAAAAGACAAAGTGAGAGATGGAAATGTTTTCAATGACATGCTAGTGTTGGTCAAGAAAGAATACAAAAAGTGTTATGTTTATCTCAAGTTTAAATTTAAAATTTAGAAAATTTGAGGGGCCTGTAAAACTTACTATTAGTCCGTTTTGATGATCAAAACAATTTTTTTTGTAGAGTCATCGGTATATATCATCTAAAAAAAAAAAAATAAAAAAAATTAAGTCCATCTAATAATTGTTTTGTCTTGTTTATCTCTAAGAAATTGATGATTTATCTTAAAAATTATAATTATTGTTCATTTCTTATTTGGAAATAAACAAGAATTATACCATTTTTACATTTTGGTTTTGATTAATTTCATAAATTTTGTGGTTTAGTCTGATTATTAAAATTTTAGAATTGTAGATACCAATTTATTTATCAATTCATCACATACTCGAATCAAACCAATTTGTGAACAATCCTAAGAAAAATCCCCTTAGTGGTCTCGCTGACCCATTCTAGAAGAATACAGAAGCCTTTATCCCTATTTCACCTATTCTGGAGGAGGCTTTGCTCTCGTTTTCTGAGGTTCCTCTAGAGGAGGCGGACATATGAACCCCACCTTAGTACAATGCTTTCGTGTTGAGCGTGGAGATTTCCTCCATTCTTACATCTATTACCGTACCATTCTGGTCCCCTGCTGGCTCGTCTTTTATTAGGTCATTAACATCATCAACGACCTTGCTTTTGAACAACGTTTAATGGCAGTGTGGCTCTTCAACCCTATCATTGTCTCTTGGAATCTCTCTATGCGCAAACTTTAGACCAATACTGGTCACGCTGGAGCCGTGAGGCCCACACATTTTCTCTCACCTGGGGGAGGTTAGCCCCACCCTGGAGGACATGGTGGTTCTTCTTTGCTTCAGTGTTCGTAGAGAAGATACCTTTGACCCCGCTTCTTTAACCACTGATGAACATACCACTGTCATCGCCGTGTATATTGTTTTCCGCGAGGCTAGAAAGTTTGGCTCTTGGTATAACCCTACCATCGGATAGTTATTGGCTGAGCGTCCCAAGAATGACAAAACTTCCTACCTTTCTTGGCTTCATTACTTCTTCAAAGACTTGCAACTGCTTATTGGTGACATCATCGAAGAGACTCATGAAGTCGTTGAAGGTCTAGCCTACTGCACTAACTTGCAGTTCATGGGCTTTGTGAGTTACTTTTTGTCTTTCTTTGTTTTACCCAGCAATCTTGCTGAGAGTTTGAACCCGTTGATATTTCCTCTAGTGGTTTGACTTTGCAGCGAGTCCTTCATCCCCCAAGCCCTTCTTTTCTTAGGAAATTTGTACACCCGCCTGGACATGATCCACTCACACTCGGCTAGATCCATGGACCGCTATGAAGTATGGAGTTTTGTTCACACCCAATTTTGATATACTTTCTTTATGAGCGGCTTGTGGTCCAAATCCCATAGAATATGAGGCTTATTTTCTGGAGGAAGTTGTAGATATGGAGGGCAACCAAGTCTTAGATGCCGAGGGCAACATGGAGATGAAGGAAGTGAATAACTCTATTCCATGCATCTCTTGGTGGTCTGAGTTCAGATGCAACAAGCCCTTTGTGGATTACATTGACTTTCTTCAGGATTGTGTCTTTCGTCCTTACATCCAAAATTATACAGGTCTTGTTGCGGTCGCCTTTTACTTTGTTGACGCTCGCCACGTCGACGTTACTGTTAACAATGTCCCATGTCACTCTCTTCTTGTGGCTTCTATGGTACGCCCAGCCTATCTCCTAGTCTGGTATGAGGAGGGTATGTCTAGCACTATTTACCGTCCTGACAGACTCCTAAGACAGTTTGGTATGGATCAAGGTGTTCCTAGCGGTCCCCATTCTACTCGAGACTACCATTAGAGTTTCTTTCGATTCCTCTGGGACCATATTGTCGTGCTTGTGGAAGGCCTCCCCTTTGTGGAACTTCCGTCGTTTAGAAAGGAAGGTTCATTTACTCCTAATAATAGATTATTTTGGCGACGTAACTTAGACTCTTTCTATCACTTTTGCAATAGTGACCTTGTTATCCCACCAACTGAGCGTATCGCTCAAAGACACTTGTTTCTTCGCACACCTTTCGTGGTCATCAGACCAGTTTGTTTTGTCGTTTCAAGCTCTTGACCCCACCGGTTCTCGATAAGCCTAATCCACCCAGGGCCATGGTAACACAACCCTTCCAGTTCACACCCTTACTCTAGATTTAGTGGCCCGGTATAACTTGCTGGCAAGTTAGAGCAGCCTAGGAAACATGGCTGTCATCTCGGAGGCTCGTGCCTTTTCTTCTAGGAAAAGGCTATGCAAGGTACTCCAAAAATTTTTTTTAGTACTTCTTTGTCATTTTATATTTTTCTCATATTTTTTCAGAACCTTCTCGTGTCCTCCAGTGGCACTATCTCAGAAATGCCTCCTTTAGGCCCAAGGGGTCCTTCAACGACTGTGAATCTCCTTTTTGACTAAAATGTCGTGGGCTTTGTTGATACACTGCCTCCCAGGTGTAAGGCTTGCAGACAAATTCTTTCAAAATCTAAGGATGAATCTGCTGGGGAAGACCTTGTCATGGAGGACGAAGTGGACGATGACTTCCTCGCCCGCTACTGACAATAACAACGATGATGACCTACTTAAAGATGCTAAGGACCAGGTAGAAGATGAGGAGCCTGCCGATGTAATTCCTGAGACCGTTGTGTTGGATCCACCTAGCTCTACTTTTGTACCAGACCCCCCTGTTTACTTTGCCCGCTCCTCCATTGTGAGAGGCATCTTGCTCCCACAATTGACATATCTTTTGGCCTTAACTTGCCCAAGGTCAAAGTTGCATCTGGGAGTCATTCCATTTTGAAGAGTCCCCTTTGATTTGTCGTCTCCGTTCTACCAGGACACAAGCATTAGAGGCCAAATTGTTGAGGTCCAAGATGTTGAGACAGGAGAAGACGTGGCTGTTGCCCTCAACATGGCTCCACCCGGTTTGTCCCACCTTGAAAAGGCTATGGCTGGCTTAGTTTCTTCTTTCGCCTACATTGCCATTGCCACCACTGAGACTTCAAGCCCTGCTGTTTGAGCCACTTCAGATTCGCTGGACTTAACTCACTTTCCTGAAGTGCCCGTTGAACTCGGGAGGTCACGTGACTTCTTTGTGGGCATGGACAACACTGTTGTATCTGATTTAAATAGTAAGGATCTCAATGTTGGTGATTTGGTCATAACTCACCGAAAGATTGGTCAAGCATCTGGTTTTATCTCGTGAACTCAGCCCTCTTGGTCATCTCTTTATCTCATTTCATTCCAATGCCGCCACAAATGCTGGGGGGCAATCTTCTTCTAGTGAAGTGAAGTCCATCATTCTTAAACTTTTGGATGTTCAGTTAGCCTCCCTCCTGTGACCTGAGTTAGTGGAGCTATGGTGGGATCTCTCTGTCCTTCTGCTAGAGCCCATTTTTTGAATTATTGGGTATCTGCTAAGGCTACTCATATGCTTGTGCATATTCAAGCCCTGCACTTGAGACTTTTACTTACTTCAATGTTCCAGGGTTATGGTGTAGATCACTTTGTTGGAGTCTCCTGTTGATTTCGTTCGCTACCTTGCTGCCAAGGAGGTCTTGACAACTTCTAGGAAATTCATGGAGAATACCAAGGCAAACCTCAGCGGCTTTGAGACAACAGGCCTCAACTTGTCATGGATAAAGGCCAGACTTCATGAGGTTGATGGTTTTTTAGAGCAGTCTGATAATGTGGCCATGATTGCTTCATTCGAAAAGACCATTGAAGACTGCGAGTGTACCCTAGAGCAGCATCGTTAGAGCTTGGCTTGGCTTAAAGAGGAGGATATTGCCTTAATTACCCAACTTCCCTAAGATGTGACCTTGATAGACTCACTGATGAAGGGTTGATATGATGTTATCTTTCTTTGCTTCTTTTCTCCTTTCATTTTTTTTTTTTTTAATGAATGTAATGCATACTTCTCTCTATCGTTTTTGGAACAATCTTTTTTTTGTTTTTGTTTTTTTTTTTGTTTTAATAATGGAACATCAAGTGTGTTCTTGGGGTGTCAAAATTCAATTTCCTTAATCCTTGCTAGGAAATAAAAGATTCACTTAGGGTCAAAAAACAATAAATAAAAAATGGAGCTCGAAAGAAATGGTGGTTGGATCCCGGTGGTGAATCAATGGCGAGGAGGTGGATCTAGGGGTTTTGAAGCAAGGAATGGGCTGTACACTGTGTTCGTGGATAACATCCCAAGATCTGCGGATGCAAACTCACTATTCAAACTTTTCAAAAAATTTGGTGTAGTTAAAGATGTATTCATTCCTTTTAAGAGAAGGAAAGCGGCAAACTCTAGATTCGGTTTTGTGCGATTCAACTGCCATGTTGCATCAGACATTGCAATCCAAAAAGCAAATGGCCTTTTGGTGGATGATAAGGTCCTTGCAGTTAAGTATGCCACTCATGATAGGAGCATGTCCAGCTCGAGAAGGCCCTAGGCCATCACAACAGCTCTCAACTAGAACAGAGGTGCAGGTTCAATCCCATTTGCTAGCCATAAATCTTATGCAGAGGTTCTACAAAGGGGCACGACCATGACTGTCAAAGTCAATGAAGATGGACATGGTTGGCTTTATGAAAGCGTTATTATCAGGCTCAACTTGAATTACTACATCAGTAGCATCAGATCTGCCTTGAAAGAAAATGGGTTACCTCAAGCTGTGGTCAGCCAAGGGGGAGGTAGGGATGTAATTCTGACTTTCAAATCCCAAGAGGAACTCCAATCCAATATTCAGAAGATCAAGGACTTGTTTAAGGATTGGAGCCAGTTTATTTCGGAATGGAAACCAGGAGTTCAAATAAAGCAAGAGAGATGTGTTTGGCTGAAATGTTTTGGTATCCCTCTGAATCTCTGGAACAGGAACACTATACATAACATTGGAGCTCTGTGGGGGTCAGTCCTTCATTTGGAGGATGATTTAAGCCAACCAAAATCATTCTCATATACCAGAGTGAAAGTAGCCACTACATGTATGGAGCTCATCAAAAAACAATAAATCTGGAGTGCAAGGGAAGATTAAACCAAGTTCTGGTTTGTGAAGATCATTCGGCTAACTGTCAAGAGTGGAGTAACATTGGGCTGGGTGTTTGTCATACCAGCTCCAACGTGGCTTTAAGTAGAGCTCAGGAAAATATTCTCACAGACGGGGCTTGCAAACGGAATGATGAAGCTGTTTCAGCGGCAAACAGACAGGACTGGTCCGGTACGGCGGTGCTGTCCTCCATGAATGTGATGCAAAGGAAGGAACATTCACCATGCAACAGTACAGAGGCGGTGGGCACGGTAGTTGAGGATTCACAGTACAGCAGACCTACTGCTGTAGAGTCAGAAGAAACAATGATGGAGGAGCGTGTACCCTATCCCACGTGCAATGACCAACCACAGAGGTGTATTGAGCAAGCTTCATCACCTGGGTTGCTTAATAATTTGAGCAGGGTCGTAAGTGAGCTTGGGCTGGGAATTAACTTGGAGGTCAACTTGGGCCGTCCAAATATTGACAACTTGATTCAAGGCCCTCTTCCTGGTATTAATTGGAGGTTAACCTGGGCCTTCCAAATAATGACCTGGGCCATCCAAATAATGAGAGCATTCTCAAGGCCCATTCTCTCCTCTTTTGGTCTTCTTGGCAGCAGGCAGACTCTAATCCTCTATCAACTGGGCCTCATCCACCTGGGTTGAACTTACATGTTCGTTGTCCAGATCCCATCCTTAACCCCCAAAAATATGCTAAGAAAGCTGGGAAAAAGAAGGTGTTCATGGATGGGTTCTCTCGGTTTGCTCGTCACTATGGTCACACATCTGCAGCTACCACTAAACTCTCATCTAAGTCCATTATATTCAGGCCAGCAGCAGTGGCCCTAGCACGTTCGGAGCTTTCGGAGGATGACTCAAGCTCGCACAGTTACCTCCTTAAGGAAGCACAGGCTACTGTCCAAGTAGGGAAAGATCTGGGAATTAACTTCCGTGGCCAGGAAGGTGGAATGGTGGATAAGATTATTGAGCTGGAACTTAAGGATAAAGAGAGGCTTATAAGGGATGGAAAGGCTCAACAGTGATAACAGTGTGCTGTGGTCGAATAGAGGGTCAATTTGTTTAATTATGAAGCTTTTATCTTGGAATGTCAGAGGAATTGGCAAGCCTGAGAAGATGGGAAGAATTAAAAGGCTACTACAAGAGAGGCATATAGATATTGTTTTCTTACAAGAGACAAAAAAGATCGTGGTATCTGACAATTTAGCTAGAGGGCTTTGGGGTCAAAGGAAAATGGAGTTCTTGTCTGTGGATCCAGAAGGTACTGCAGGAGGGCTTTTATGTATTTGGGATCCAGATATCTTCCATTTATCTAGTAGCTGCTGCAATAGGAGGTTCATTCTACTCTCTGGTACCTTATATAATTCCTCAATCTTAAGGTCTATTTTTCCAACCCTTGGTGCATGGGAGGTGATTTCAATGAAATCAAACAGATTGGTGAGAGAGTAGGCTGCTCCAGAAGAGACAGAGGCATGCAACAGCTCAATGAGTTCATAGATTCTGCTGAATTAAATGATCTTTCCCTTCTTGGTAGGAAATATACGTGGTGCAATGCCCAAGAACTCCAGAATTGGAGCAGACTTGATAGGGTGTTATTAAGCCCTGAATGGCTAATCCACTTTAAACTGAAACTCTGGGGGCTGCCTAGACTTGTATCAAATCATTGCCCCCTCTTACTGATGGAAGATGAAAGAGACTGGGGCCCAAAACCCTTCAGGTTTATCAATGCGTGGACTTTGCATCCCAAATTTGCTCAGCTATTTACTACCAGCTAGGTGAATGCTAGTTTCGTAGGTTGGGCTGGGTTTATACTCCAACAAAAGCTAAAACACTTAAAGTTGGAACTAAGGAAATGGAATACTGAAGTCTTTGGAAATGTTTCAACCAAACTTAAGGCTACAGAGGGCGAATTGCATGACCTTGACATCATTGCGGAGGGAAGAGAATTGCTACACTCTGAAAAGGTTAGAAGAAGAGAAGTCAGAGGTGAAGTGGAAGCTCTACAGAAGGGTGGAGTGGCTATGGCATCAACAGTCCCGACTGAATTGGTCTCTTAAAGGGGATAAAAATACTAGGTTCTTTCAAGCTATTGCAAGCTCTCGCCAAAGTAGAAACATGATTAATACTATCTCAGCCAATGGTGTTTCTCTTGAGGACCCTGGTAGGATTAAGCATGAGGTATTCAACCATTTCAAGAACCACTTCCAGGAACATTGGATTAATAGGCCTGCTTTGGGTGGGGAGTTCAAAGTTATTGAGGATAATCTTGTCTCTCACTGCTTGATACCTAATTTCACTGAAGAAGAAGTTCGGGCAGCCATTAAAGACTGTAACGGTAATACTGCTCCAAGCCCGGATGGGTATAACCTGTTGTGCTATCAGAAATTCTGGAAAGTCATGAAACTGGAGATCATGCAATTCTTTAGTGACTTTCACAAACATAGCAAGCTTACCTATGGTATCAACAGCTCTTTCATTACCCTCATTCCCAAGATTGATAGTCCCATTAATCTGTCTGATTATAGACCCATTAGCTTGGTGGGCTCTTTATATAAAATCTTGGCAAAAGTCTTAGTACAGAGGCTAAAGCCTGTGATACCTTCAATCATAGGTGAGACCCAGTCAGCTTTTATAGGAGGCAGGAATATACTAGATGGGGTGTTTATTGCTAACGAGGTTGTGGATGGATGGAAGAAGGCCAAGAGGCAAGGGTTAATAATCAAGCTGGACTTTGAGAAAGCTTTTGATTCAGTCAACTGAGAATTCTTGTTTTCTATGATGGCTAGCTTTGGCTTTGGTTCTAAGTGGATCTCTTGGATAAAAACTTGTGTGTCTTTCGCCCGTATTTCCGTCCTTGTGAATGGATCTCCAACTAATGAGTTCTCTCCGCAAAGAGGCCTTAGGCAAGGCGACCCATTATCACCTTTTCTTTTCAACATAGTGGCTGAAGGGCTCAATATCCTCCTCTCTAGAGCTATTAATCTTGGTCTCCTTAAAGGTGTCGTGGTTGGGGCTAATGAGGTCCTGGTATCACATCTCCAGTTTGCGGATGACTCTATCATTTTCTGTGCAGCAGATATGGATCAAGTGTTTGTCATCAAAAGAGTGCTTCGATGCTTTGAAGTTCTATCCAAACTCAGAATTAATTACCTTAAAAGTGTGGTATGTGGAGTGGGTGTGGTTGAAGAGTCACTGCAGAACTTTGCAAGTTGCTTGAATTGCAAGGTGCATAGGTTGCCTTTGAAATTTCTGGGGCTGCCATTAGGTTCCAACCCGGGAAGTAAATCTACCTGGAAACCTGTACTACACACTATCCGAGCTAGACTTTCAGGTTGGATGAGAAAAATGTTATCCTTTGTTGGTAGACTAACCCTCATCAAATCTGTCCTTTCCTATTTACCTGTGTACTACCTCTCTCTTTTCAAGATGCCTAATGGTGTAGCCCGTGAAGTGGAGAAGATTGAAGCTGCCTTTCTGTGGGGTGGAAATGGGCTTAAAAGGAAAATTCATTTGGTGAAATGGCTAGATGTAACAAAAAGTGTTACCCAAGGGGGCCTCGGTATTAGGAAACTCAGGGATGTTAACGCTTGCTTGATTCTCAAATGGTGGTGGAAATTTGGCACTCAGACAAATGCTTTGTGGAGGAGAATCATCTGTAGTAAATACAAGGTAGATGTTAATTGTTGGCACCCTCCTGTGGTATCTTCGTTCAAACTCTCTAGGATGTGGAGGGACATTCTCTTCATTAGGAATCACAGTGCCAATATCTTTAACTTTTTCATACTAAGCTGCCAAATCAAGGTGGGGGATGGCTGCAAAACCAATTTTTGGTATGACAGGTGGTGTAGAGCCATTTGCCTCAAGAATGAGTTTCCCTCCCTTTTCAACCTTTCTGTGGATAAGGAAGGTTCTCTTCAGCATTACCTTGCAAGGAAAACCAACGAAACTGTTTGGAATTTCAACTTCAGAAGACCCTTGTATGCCTGGGAATTGCCGGATGAATCTAGACTGCTCAGATTGTTGGCCTCTGCTCCTTCATCAAGCACTGGGGGTATGGATAGATTGATCTGGACCTCTACTTCTGCTGGTCCCTTCTCTGCCTCTTCTGTCTATTCCTATAGCACCTCTCTCCTGGGGCCTGATCTACCCTTAACCAAATTTATTTGGTGCAACTTATTACCTCCCAAAGTCCATTTCTTTGGATGGCTAGCCTGGAGAAATAGAGTTAAAACCGCAGATTTTCTTCACAACCGTGGCATCCTTGGTTCTAATGCATCAATCTCCTGTATTTTCTGCAACGCTGCTGTTGAATCTGCCAGTCATGCTTTGCTTCATTGTCCTTTTTCTTAGTCCATTTGGTCTGCGGTGTTATCTGACTGGGGGATCCAATGGTGCATCCCATACTCTGTGGCAGAGTTACTTACCTGGTGGACGAGTAAGAGGTTTAGGGGTTTAATCTCCAAAGTTTGGAGGTCCATTCCTTTTGTTGTTCTTTGGTCTCTTTGGAAGCATAGAAATGAGTGTGTATTCTCTAATGCTCATCCCAATTTAGGGGAACTGTGGGATTTAATTAAAGTCAGGTTAGCTTATTGGCTTAAGGCCTCTATCAAGGACTTCCCATTTTCTGTCTCGAATTTCGTCTGCAACTGGAGGAATATTAGGAGCTTCACCTGATTTATATTGGTTGGTTTGCCCTCTGGTCTGTTCTGCCTCCATCTGTCTCTGTTCTCTTCTGGTTATGCAGTGTGCTATAGCTTGGCAGTGTGCTATTACTGAGTTTTATATTGGTTGGTTTGGCTAGTAAAACATCTCAGTTTGTGAGGCCCATCTTTGAATGCTCCAGCAGTAATGACTATTGCAGCATTCTGTGTTCAGTTGATTTGCAGAGTTGTGTCACCCATTTTTGGTTTTGATTTGCTGGTTGTGTTGACTATTCTGATTTCTGCTATTTTGATGATGTCTGCTATTTTGCGGGCTGCTTTGTTGATTTTTGGTTGATTTGCTGATTCAGTTGAGTTGCTGGCTTCTATACATATCAGTGCTAGTTGATTAATCTACTGATTTCTGGTTACTCTACTAGCTTTCCAGTGGTTGTAATGTTACTTCAGTGGGATTGTTGGTCTCTTTACATTTCTGCTGTTTTTCTGTTCTGGGGGGTTGTTGTCGTTGGTTCCTCTCCAACTTCTGCCTTCCCTCTCCCCTTCTTTATTGATGTAATCCTTCTAATTCATCAATAAAGCTCTTTCTTTGCTGATAAAAAAAAAAAAAAAAAGTGTGTTCTTGGGGTACCATCTTCTGTTTGTGTGTTTTTGTAATTATTTTTGTTTTTTTACTGTCTTCTTTTCAAATCTGCACATAGAAAACAGAAGTAAAATTTTAGTCATAGCCATGACTCACATAATAGAAAACCCTTAAACATAATTACAACAAAAGTAAGGCAAATTGTCATGAGCAACTAACAGGCAATTTTTGAAATTTTACTAAGTATGGAAACATTTTTCTTCTTCATATCTTAAATATAAAGAACTATCAACAAGGGCATGAAATGGGTTCCTTTTGTTATGGGCACTCAAGGAAAAAATTCCTTTACATACTTAGCATTTACAAGACTAGTTCTAGATCTGTCTATAACACCCAAATAATACTATACTATTATTTATTTTTGAATGCCTTAAGCCAAATTAGTTGTCTTACTATATAAAATAGTTAAATTAACGCTTGGAAAAGATCATAATTAATAAGTTTTGGGACAAACTTCTATTTAGAAGGGGAGAAATGTGACATCCCAAATGTTTAATTAATTTAATAAATAAATAAATAAATAAAATATATAATTTTATAGTTATATGTGCTAAAAGGTAATTTAATTTAAAGTTAGGGGCATTATTGTTACCAAAACATAACAATGTGATTAATATATTATTTGAGCCAAATCAAAACATAAGCATAAAATTATCATAATATTTGGGCCAAGATGAAATTAGGGAGAAAGGTAAGCAATTGGTTGGAGGCTCAAAATCAAACCATCTGTACAAGTCATGATTGCAAGGGTGGTGAGTCGTTACCTAGACCCATGTATATAAGGGAATTAGAGTAGCAAGCTAAGGTAGCAAAGGTAAATCAACGGAAATAGTAGTAAAGAAGACGAGCCTCGGAGAGATCGGAGAAAATTGGAGATAAAAATTACGAAATGGTATTAAGGTGAATTATATTATACCTTGCATAATCATAAACTATTTTATTGTTTTATAAATTATTTTATACAAAGCATACTTTATAAATTATATTAACATTTCAACTATGTTATTTATTTTATGAACCCTATTTGCTTAAAAATAGAAACCCATGGATATAACTGTTTATTAAATGTGTTTTTAAACAATTATTTTATAAGTACTACCATGGAGGTCCCATGCCTTGGGAGACTTAAATAACTATTGGCCCTCTAAATTGTCACTTTAGTGACCCTCTGACAGTCTTATGTCTTGGGGGACTTAAATAACTATTGGCATTTTGATTTGTCACTTTAGTGACCCTCTGGTGTAGAGTAAAGTATTGTGCAGAGCTAAATGCTACACTATTGTGGGAGTCACCTCTAGAGTTTGTACGAACCACCTCTTGAGTCTATGCATCTGGTATCCATTGATTCTCTGTTCTGTTCTGTTCTGTTCTGTTCTGTTCTGTGGTTATGATTATTCTACTTATATAGTTTCTGGATTATATTTCTGTTATTTAAAATAATTTATTTATTCGAACCAAATTATTCACTGCTTAGCCTAAAAGCTTCAATGTATATGTTTTAATTAAATAAATATTTGGGCACCCTTTTATTTTACTACACTGCATTATTAATTTGTTATGACCTCAAGTTTTGACTTGTCATGACATCTAACCTCTAGGTACTGGGTTTGGGTTGTGACACCATCACTGACCCTCACCAACTTGTAGCACTTGTTGCTATTCACCTTAGATGCTTCATAGGGTCATTCCCACTTTGGTGGGAACTTAGAGATTGGTTGCCCCTTCATGGTTGCATCCATTACCTTCCAAACCAAGTCCCCTTTCTTAAACTCTCTACTTTGAACTTCTTGGTTGTAGACGTGAGCTATAGACTGGTGGTACTTTTCCATAACTCACGAGGCTTTGTCTCTTCTTTTTTCATTTGCCTCTATGTTAATTTCTCTTGAATCTAGAACCAAATATGTTGACATAGCCATTCTTACTGAGGGCACTGCCAGTTCGACCGGTAGCACTGCTTCTGATCCATACACCAAGGAGAATAAAGTTGCTTGTGCCAGCTTCCTCTTTGACGTTCTGTAGGCCAAGAGTGATATAGGAATCAGTTCAGACCAAGTTCCCCTGGCTTCATCTATTAACTTCCTCAGGATTCATATAAAGGTCTTATTGCTTCGGCCTGCCCATTCCCTTGGAGATAGTAGACAGTGGATTTGTGAAGCATGATCTGGTAGGTGTCAAGTAACCTTCCCATATGTCGATTCATAAAGGGAGTTTTGTTTTCAGACAATATTACTCTCGGTATGCCAAATCTGCATATGATATTTTCCTGAATGAAATTGGCGGCTCCTACACCATCTTATCTTGTCATTAGTATGGCCTTTACCCAGTTAGTGTTGATTTCAGTGGCCGCTAATATCCATCAACAACCCTTGGACTATTGTGCAATTGGCCCGATTAGGTTGAATGCCCAAGTATGAAATAGATACGGTGTTTTGATATTATGTAACTTAACTACCGGTGCCTATACCACATTTTCAAATTTCTAGCTAGATTGGTATTTTTTGATATAGATATTTGAATATTCTTCTATTGTCGACCAATAGTAGCTGAGGTGAAGGAGGTGTTCGTACAATTGTTGGCTTCCTAATGTTCCACTTTATGAGCTTTCTTCAGCACTTCATTTGCTTCGCCTTTGGACAAACATGCTAGGGGCGCCCCAAAAAAACCACTTCGGTACAATTTCCCTTGGTCAAGGAAGAAGCGAAGGGTTCGCCTCTTGACTTTATGGCATCTAGAGGTTTTTAGGAAGTACTTTCTTCTCTAGCTAATCGATGTAAGGTTGTCTCCATTATTCATTGCTCAAATGAGCTTCTTCTTCCTTTGGATAAGCCTGACAGTTCACACATTGCTTCTACAAATCAGCGGTTTCTTTTTCCATTTTTAGCCAGTAATAGCCCTACCTCTGTATGCATTAGTACAAAGTGATATCTCCATCTCCATCTCCATAGGCGTTAGCATGGATCTGCTTAAGTCTATAAGTTGCCTCTTGCTTGCCGATACATCTTGCCAGTAAGCTATTTGACCCTAAAAAATATAGTTATGCTTTGAAGAGCAAAAAATGTGCTAGTTCTACTAGGCTTTTGCACCCCCCCCCCCCCCCCTTTGCTTGTTCTCAACTAATGCATTATGTTTTCTTTCCACCCTTCAGCATTTCCCTCTGTATGTCCATCTGCCATTACTGTAGGTGTTGTTCTTTTCTTGATGACAATGACTATACTATCCTTATGAATATCCACCTTTGCCCCTAGTGTAGCCATGACATTGGGAAAACGATTCTACATTTGAGGGGTGTGTTAAATCTGAACATTATCAAATTGAGTCAGTAACTTTTGGACTATGCCTCGGTATGGTGCTAAGAATGGTTTTTTCAGAGCAAAGTTGTAGAATTCTTATTTTACGACTAATTTGGAGTCTTCCCAAATTTTCAATTTGTAGAGGCCTTGCTTCTGCACGACAATTAACCCTAATATTAGCACCTCATACTCAACCTCGTTATTTGAACGTTTAAAATCAAGTTTATAAGACAAGTGTATCTCTTTCCCGTCTTGGATGTTTAGTGTGATTCCCGCACCACCTTTGCTAGCCCCAAATACTTTGTCAAACTTTAAGTCCAGTAAGCTTTAGCTTCTGCTGCAGAGGCATAAACCTCACTAGGTAGAACTACCTCAGCAGGTTCATGTTTGCCAGATGGGAATTGAGCTAGCAGGTTTGCGAGTGCCTTGCTCTTGATGGCTTTTGTGGTGATGCACACAATATCATATTTTGCAAATGCCAACAGCCATTCTCCCTTTCAATGATGGCTTGCTCATCAACTATCAAACAGGGTCACTCCTGGTCACAATCTATATCGAGTGTGCCAAAAAATAGTACTGCAGCCTTTGTGTTGTGAAAATCAAAGTCAAGCAATGTCTTTCAATTGGAATATAGTGCAATTCTACGTCATTGACTTTTCTACTAATGTGGTAGACTTGCTTTTAAGCACTATCAACATCCTAGACAAGTAAGACACCGATGGACCTGGGTGTGGAGGTGAGATACAATAGCAGAGATTTCCCAGGTTGTGGCGTGATCATGGTGAGTGGAGAAGAAAGTGCTTTCTTTACTTCCTCAAAAGCTTGATTGTGTTCTAGTAACCACTCGAGCTTATGATTTCTTTTTAGCAACACTCCAAAGGAAGAAGTGATTTCGGTGAGAGTCGGGATAAATCACCTTAAGACACTTTGCCTAGGAATTTCTTCAAGGCTTTTTGGGAATAAGGTGGGGGCATTTCCATGATTGACCTTATTTTATCTCCGTCTTCCTCCATCCCCCGGTGATGAATCAAGAAGCCGATGAACTTTTCCGCAGTAACTTTGAATGCACACTTGAGAGGATTATTTTTAGATAGAACTTTTTGCAGCGCTAAAAGACTTTCTCTAAGTCAACGAGATATCTATTGGCCTCGACAAACTTCACCACTAAGTCATCTACATAAACCTCTACTTCACGATGCAACATCTCATAAAACACTGAAGTCCTTTTTTGCTGGTAGATGGCCCCTACATTCTTGAAACCGAAGGGCATCACTATATAGAAAAAATTTCTAAGGGGTGTCCTCTAAATTGTCTTTTAAGCATCTTCCTTGGCCATCTTGATTTAATTGTAACCGCTGAATCCATCCATAAAAGAAAACATTTGGTGTCCCGCCGTAGAGTGGACATGGGTATCTAAATAAGGCAGAGGGAACTTATCCTTTAGACAGACTCTATTCAGGTCACGAAAATTGACACAGATCTTATCTGGCTATTCTTTCTCTTTACAAGTACAATGTTCGCTAGCCATGTTGGGTAATGAACTTGGCTTTTTGCAATTTCTCTACTTCTTTGATTTTTGCTTTAAGATTAGGGTGATACTTCCTAATATGTTGCTTTACTAGCTTAGAGTTAGGAAATGTGTTGAGGTGATGGGTGACAAGGGATGGGTCAAGGTTTGGCATCTCATCATACGTCCAAGCGAAGACATATAACACAGGAGAAGGAACCCGATAGCTAGACAAATTTTTTATTTTCTTTTGCATAACAAATGCCAGTTATCAGTCCCGCTTTAACCGCGGGAGCCATTGTGCTGCTGATGAACACAGGTCTACTCTGTTCTGGCGAGTCACTGAGGTTGACCTCACTAAGTACTTCTTGATGTGGGTTAGGCCCATTTTGCATGCATTCCAGGGCCGCCTCAGGCACCTTAACCATCTATTTGTCTATAGTGTCCTCACACTTACTAGCCTCAGGGCCATCCTCCCATGGTATGAAGTCTGGCCCCCAACACTGTCACAAATAATAGACTGTCTTGCCACCCTCGCGGACTTTAACGATTTTAGGTAAAATGTTATAGACAATTGGCCGCTCCTTTTGTGTTTGTTACTTGTGGGTTTCGCCTTCTCATCTCAAATGTCCTCCCACCTCGGTAACTTTATCCCAACGACTTTACCAGTCCTGGGGGCTTTTTCAATTAACAGTTCAATGGAAAAGACTACATCGGAGTAATGCATCTCCTCTAATCTAAGCAACTTTTTTGAGGCATTTATAGTTATAATTTTCTTACCTAGCCTCGTTTTTATGCATTGGTGGTAACTTGATGGAACAACCTCGTTACAATGCATCCAGGCCCTATCCAGTATCATATGGTAGTTTGTCTCCGCCTCAATTACATGGAACTTTGTTGCAGCGTAGATTTCTCCCACTACCAAATCTACCACGATGTGCCCTTTAGTAACTTTCTTTTCCCTACCAAAACCTGTCACAATGATGGGCTAACAAACTATCCAAGATTCTAGAATTCTTGCATAATGTTGATTGATATACCTCCATCAAGGAAGGCGCACTTAAACTCTACATCGTTTACATAAGCTGTGATGGATGGCGATTATGTGGGTATGGATACGCACGATTGGTGTCACGACCCTAACCCGCCTCTAGAGATTTTGGCCATGACTAGCCAATACAAAACAAATAATTAGTAATAGTAAATGGGGCTCTGCGAAAGCAATAATAAAACATAACTATGTCTATCGAGCGGCGCATATATGAAAATTTCACGAGTATTTAAAACTTAGAACTCATGCATCAATTCTTATATATATACGTAGGTACAACATATCTAGTTAAATTTCCCACACATTATCCATTCAAAACAAGCCTTTTCAAATAACAAAACAAAAGAAGGTGAAACAAAAAAGTTAACACCGCTTGGCTCCCTTTGAGTCCAAGTACGTCTCATCACGGAGGCACTCCAATAGCAGCTTTACAAAAGGTAGACTCCCAAGGTTGCTCTGGACTTGATGCACCATTTACTCACCTACATATATAGGGGAAGAGGGTGAGCTAAAGCCCATTGAGTAATATAAGTATAAAGAGGTTAAATAAATGATGTCTAGTATAATACAAATCATATTTCATGAGTTTCGAAACAAATTAGAATTAAATACTTGTCATATTGGAAGTTCATGAATCATAACTTATAGGTGGTACATCCAATAGTGCAAAGCAAAGGGCCTAACGGCATAGCAAAGGGATCATTAAGGTTAACAAAGGGACCACATGCGTCTAAACAAAGGGACCATATAGGTCAAGCAAAAAGACCACTTGGGTCATCATCAGAGATCTCTATAGTGTTTCCCCCCGACATGGGCCTTATCAAACAAATAACGAAGGGCCACTGTATTGTTTTCAAGGGCCTTATCAAGCAAATAACAAAAGGCCATGGTATTTGTCACGACCCCATTCCGCCCCTAGTGATGGCCAGTAATCCGAGATTACCGAATGCCAACTTTCAAAATTCACACACAATCAGAGTATACATATGGGGCCTACATGTACGGAAGCAATAAATTTAAATCTAAGTAATCCACAAGAGCTGTGCGTAGATTTAATGAAATGACATATATCATAGCATGGTTTTACAACTTGAATACAATTAAAATAGAGTACATTTTACATCTTGATCAAAAGGCTTCTCAAGCCGACATATACAAAGAAATGAAAGACAAGCCGAGAAGCATAATCTTCAAGATGTTGCAAAACATGAATCCAAAACACATCGGCAAACACATCTAGGCGTCATCGCCTTCTTGCTCGTCACCTACATATATATAGAGAGGGTGAGCTTGGATACTCAGTGAATGATATTAGAAATAAAGGTTTGCATGAATGATATTCAAGATCTCTTTTCAAAACAATACATAGCATCAATGTAATGCAGAGGATGACATTCCGGGCAACCCACGCGAAAACCGTCAGTGGCAGAACAAGGGTGCAGTTGCATTATAGTCCCCAGCACTAAGGACTTTCAAGACAAGGGTGCAGTTGCATTATAGTCCTCGGCACTAAGGACTTTCAAGACAAGGGTGCAGTTGCATTATAGTCCCCGGCACTAAGGACTTTCACCAAGTATGTCATCAAGCAAAATATGGTATTTAATACAAAACTAGGAATAGTCATTCATGATCAATACTTTTTCAAAACAAGCAAAACAAAGCTTTCATCAAAACTTTATAACATAACTTTATTAAGAATACCACTCACCTATCTCTTCGGGTGTGGGGGTTTCAAGCAAGGATCCAAGGTCTACAAACATATAATAACTCCCATTGAATGCACTTTAAGTAGACGAGAAGAGATACTCATGGATGGGTATGAAATGCAATGATCTCGGCATTCTTTAAAACCAAGTCAAACCAAAACAAGACACTGCTTCACATCTCGGAGAAAACAAGCTGGGTACCAATCAGTCCTAGGCCGAGGTCACACACCTCTTGGCCGAGGTGTGTTCCCGACGACCACACTCAAGGAATGAAGTCTGGGAAAAATCTGGGTTTCTCTCTTGAAGAACATGAAGAAGAAGATGAATGCAAAGATCATAACTTGTTATTACAAAATCTGGGATTTCATGCTGTGAGTACAAAAACATGAACCTGGGTACCCATACTTAAAGGTTTCAAGAAAATAAACACAAAACATGAGGCTTTGCTGTGAACTTTCGGATCAAAACATAGTTTTCTTTCAAGAACACAAGAACACCATTTTCTCTTTCTAAAACCAACTTTAAATCAATGCATGGCGTGCAAAACAGGTTCGATCATGCAATGCAGCTAGATGATCATAAAGAGTCACAAGAGCAGATCAAGAATCTGACCTCAAGATGTGAATCCAACGGTTTGATCTCTAAGAATCAAGCTCGAAAATCTACTCTCTCACTCTAAAACTTCTTCCTAGAGCTTCTCTCTCTAAAAGGCAAAGATATGATACCAAATGATAGGTTCTCTCCGCTGGCTCCAGACTTAACCCTCAGCTGGGACACGTGGCAGCGACTGGTTGAGTTTTCCTCACAAGGTGGCTGACAGACAAGACAAGAACATGACAATAAGTGTTCTACAAGTAAGGCGGTATGGGCTCTCTGGCAAGGCAATGACATCGGGTGTAATCATCGGCTCCGGCAAGCAGGGTCTCAGTGATCTCGGCTAGGAAGGACAACACCTGGCCTAGCTGTGCCACACCTCGGTCTAGGTCATACCTGTCCAGGAACAAGATTACTAGGTGCAAGGATAGCATCTCGGCCTAGATAATACACATCTCGGCCTTGGCGATGAACACCTCGGCCTAGATGATGACATCTCGGCCAATATGCTGAATTAAAGGTGGAGGTCAACCAAAGTGGTTCCAAGGTGATCCTAGGTGCAAGAGGTTCAAGGGTGCAACCTAGGCTCAAGATGACCTCGGCTAGACTCACCAGGAAAGGAACAAGGCTAACAAGCAATTTACATAAGCACAAAGCAAGACAAGAATCTTACTCTAGGTACAACAAGTCAATATTTACTAATGCAAGCTTACCAAAACAAGATCATGCAGATGCTCATGCATAAGGCTTAGGTGGAGATGAGGGTCACTACAGTATTTTTTTCCCTAGGCAAGGGCTTCACTAAAAGATGACACAATTACTTTTCAAATAAACAATCATTCATTCTTATCAAAATAGCATTTCAAATAATATTCTTATAGTAATTCAAAAATACATTTCAATATATCTTTACAAAGATACTACTCAAAGTGGGCTAGCACAGGTGTTGGACCTCGGATAACCACCTACACAAAACATATAACAAAGATACACATTGAAGAGTATGTTCATAACAAATAACGTGTCTTAATTTAACTCTCTTACATGTGTTTCTAACTTATTCCATGACTAAGGATGTCTAAATAATGCTTAAGAATGCCTAAAAAGGTATGAGGATGCAAATATGTATATGTGAGTGCTTGCCAAAAATTGCTGAAAGCAGGGTGTTCACTTGAGCGCACCTTTGGTCGCTCGAGTGGTGTGGCCTGACTGCAAAAGTACTGGATGGGGTCAAAGTAGGCTCGAGCCATCACTTGGCCGCTCGAGCCAAGTGCAAATTTCTAGAAAAATACTTGGAGCATGCAAAGTGCGCTCGAGCCACGGATCTGACACTCGAGCAAATTAGGCGAATTCTGAGTTTTCCAAAATGCTATTAGAAGTTCAAAAGTGTGCCTTTCATGTTCAAAGCTTGCATGGCTTGGTAGAAATGTGTAGAAACTCTTTATTAAGTATGAAAACATGGAAATTATGAAACCATACTCCAAATTCTCTTTCAGTTCTCCAAAACTAAACTCAAAACTCATGTAATGTTTGGTATTTCTTTCCGTTCAAACATGATTAAATAACATGACAAGTGTAGAAACATGAAGAATCCTTCAAGTTAATGTGTAAAAGTTCCATGCATGAATATATTTGTAGAAAATTAAACTCAACGATGGAGAATTATGCATGCATGTCCAATTTCAACCCAATTGTACAAGAATTTAAGTGATTCTAGCATTTTTCCTCTCAAATTCATGCAAATGATTCTACAACTTCATAAACTTAACTTCTACATGGATTATTTAAAGAATTATGGGTGATAATCTTACCTAAAGCTTTAATTGAGATGTAGCTAGCTTAATCTTTTCAAATCCTCTTCAATCTCTCTATAATCCTTCATCTCGCTCTCTAAAGTTGGTCTCTTTATCTCTCTAGAACTCAACGACAATTTTGTTGAAGAAGAAAAAAGAATTCAACATGTTTAAGACACACACATATATATGGAAGGATTAGATTAGGCTAATTAATCTAGCTTAGGCTTAGTTAATCATAATCAAGTTTAATTAATTTATTCTAGTTATTTTGATTCGAATCAGATTTTAATTAAATTTATCATATGATCCTAAATATTTCAATTAGCCTATTGCGCTAGTCAATTTTGGTTTCTGAATCTGTTTGGGCTTCCAATTTCAAATTCTAAGTTGGTATTCTAACAGATAATCCATATGCAAATAGATAAGCACAAATTAAACATATAATCATGCAATTATGCTTACTAAAATAATATATAAAAATAATATGTATGTCAGGGTCATCACAATCGACCTCTGAGAATGTGATGGAACTATGGCCTTCTCGAACCCGTCGAGGTGTTCACTCTTTAGCCTCAGTGTTTTCGGAGTGGTATTATTCGGAAATATTTATGAGAGCTTTAGTTGTTTACAACCTGACGACGTGGCTCAGTCCCAGTTGATTGAAGAAGTTACGGAATTTAACAGAGTTCTGTAAGCCGTGGGCATGGATATCCTCTATGGCCATTGCTGCTGTAGGTTTTGCCTTAGGAAGTTGCACTGTCACTATCTTGTCTAGCTCGTCATAATAAGACGCCATGTGTACTTGATCGTGTACTGGCCCAAGGTATCCAACCATGCTTATATTCTTTCCCTTTTCCTTGTGATCAGTTATGGGTCCTTTCTCACGTCATGATAACCCACATCTTTAAATTTCAACTTTTTCGCCACGACTTTCCTCTTAAAGATATTTTTCAAGGTCCAACTATCCCTTTATCGAGTGTTTGGTGGCTTGGTGGTAGACACAGTAGTCTGAGCTCTCCCTTTTCTTTTTGCTTGGTAGGGTATCAACTGGCGGCAGAATGAGTTCTCCATCAACTACCCATTCCTTGACAAAAGTTTAACGTTCTCAATACTGCAGGGGTAAGAACTCTTGTTTCTTTTTGGGATGTAGACGTCTCCTCTCGCAGGTGGCACCCTCTTAGGAAGGTTACCGCTGCAACTCTACTACTATGAGAGTACTGATGACCTTTACGAGGCTGGGCAGTGGGCCTATGTCACAAAGATTTCTAGCCACCTCAATTAAAGCTGAGAAGGTAGGTAGTTCATGGTTTACCAAGAACAACTTATAATCGCGTAAGGCTCCTTCCACACAAATGCTAACTAAGTGTAAACATGGTAACCTTCTCTTGAACTTGGAAGAACTTGGTATCGAACTTGTTTACCTTCTCTTCCCAACTCTTGATCAAATTAGGAGCTTGGTTTACATACTAGTTATAAGCCCTTTCAGTAAGTGACTTGGAGAACTCCCGCATATGTAAGGAATGATCGGTGCCATGGATACCAAGGGTTTCGATGAACCGCACCACATGCTCCCTTGCATTGCCTTGCTTTCCATCAAACCTCACATTTTGGGTACCGTATATCTGATCGGATAAGTGACAACCAAAATCTTGTGCGTGTACGGAGGCTTAACATCTGAGTTTGGTAATGACGGTAATTGCTTCTTGATACATTTTTGCTCGAGCATAGATTGGACATCAGCTATGGTAACGAAGTGGTTGGGCTAATAAGGGCCAATTTGTCCTTGTAGTTGAATCGACAGCAATACCATTGGCTTGAGGAATCGCTGGAGGGTTTGGCGCTTGGATCGGGGCTTGGTTCTCAGAGTACTGGTTTACCATTGGGTTAGGAACTAAAATAGGAGAAAGGACTTGTGCCGAAGGAGCTTGCGTTGGTCTGGCTGCCATGTCCAAAATGGCCTCAGTGAGGGTTTGTAAGACGACTAGAATCTCCCTCTGTGTGTCTTGCAGAGACTGGACTACTTCAATGATGATGCTATGGTCATGGTCTTTGGCAAGTGTTGCTTTGTCGTTGGAAGACCCTTCTTGCTAAGGCGGTTAATGAACCTCATTGTAATGCCCCCAAATTTATTAAACTAAAACATCACTCCTAATCTGCTTAAGCTGATATCTTTCCAAACCAATAATAACAATAATCTCAAAAGTCCTCTTTTCCATTAATCTACATATCAAATATTACAATTTTCATGTTCTTATCCTTGTAATAATAACATTTACATAATCCAAGAAACTAGAAAATAAAAATAATAATGCCTTAATGGCGTACAAACAGCAAAGCATAGCCTTGGTACAACAAAATGGACACATGGTCCCAATACACATCAGCCCCGAAGCTTCAACAATTAACACTCAATGAGCTCACATGCTCCGTTCAAAAATCTTCACTACCTTATCACTTGGGTAGAATCACACTAACAATTCCTGAAATGTTAGATAGAAATGAGCTAGATACCTAGTAGAAATACTTTTAACGAAGTATCTAATTATCTGAAAATCCATGTGGCATTATCACGACCAAAACATTTTCCTTTTTAAAGACATGATAAATGTTTAAGCATCAAAAATCAAATATTATCATTTCCATGAGAAATCAAACTTCAAAGCCGGGGGTAAATGAGCCGTGAAGTCCCTAAAGAGAGCCCTAGTACATGCATACATACATATATATATAGTTTTGTATCCAAAATATCCCCACATGTACCAACTAATAAACGGCAGGACGTGGGCACCCAAAATCATCCGTTTTTCCACTTTTGTCGACTACAATATGGCAGGACCAGTGGACATTCCAAAAAAATTTCCACATTCGTCCAGCGATAAGCCTAGACAAGGTAATTGGGCACCTTTAACTCCCCGCTCGGGTACCGACAATACACAACTCTTTTCAAAACCAACTCTCTACCCGGACTCACTTACTATTTACCACCCCCTTAAAACAACCTTTCCAATGTTTCCACAAATTTCAAACATTTATACATCCATGAGAACAAAGGTAAATATCACCATGCAAATAATTGCACTATTATAGATACATAATCATCATATTTCCAAGAAAAAAATCTCAAAGGCTTTCAAATTCATAAATCTAAAGTAATACAAATTCAAAATATCATAATTCATTCATCAATTTAAATATTTGAAATCAATTTCATCTTTTCTCCAAATTTGACAAGTAGGGTTTTCATAAATTTGGGGCTTTTGCCCATAAACCATGTGAAATGCTATCTTCAAACTAAAATCTCCATAATCCATAGCCATTAATAAAAATTTCAAGAAAAAGTAGAAGAAATCTCATTTTTGAAACAAAACCCAATTTCGTAAACTCAAATATTTAGGCCAAGTTTGGGAAGTGTAAAAAAAGCCAAAAAGTCAAAAAATTACTCAAAAAGTCAAAAAGTTATCACTATTCACCAAAAGTCAAAAATTACGGATGCACAACTCTCAATCCTAATTTTCCCCTACACACTAATTTATACAATTTTTTTAATACACATTTTTCCATAAAAAGTTAAAAAGTTAACCCAAACATCCATATTTTTCCCCTCAAACTTTTTAGTCCAAAAAGACAAAAAATACACTTATTTAGGACACCCCAAACAACCCCTTAATTATAGCATCAATGTCACAATAATACCAAATAATCATCCTAAAATAAAAAGATACAAAGTTAAAACTAATCCTACCTCAAGAAAAGAGCAAGAGAGCAAGACTTCTAGAGAATCCTTCACAAAACCAAGATCCAATCGGTTAAAAATGATAATCTTCACTTGTTCTTCATCTTTAATGCAAGATTTGTGGTGGATTCTAGGTGAAAGATTGATGAAATAAAGGTTTTTAGGGCTAGGGTTTCGGGTATGGAGGAGAGGGAGAGAAGAGAGGAAGAAAAAAAATAAAGTTTTTGAGTCAAAAAGTCACTTTAAAGTGACTGATATTGACTAGTTCGCTCAAGTGAAGAAAGCTAGGCTCGAGCGTAGAAAAAGGGCTCCCAGAATCTCTAAAATTTACGCAGACCGCTCGAGCGGACTTGCTTCTAGCACAAAAACTCAAAATTCAAACGGGTATAACTCCCTCGTCCGGACTCCGTTTAAGGTCATTCTTGTGTCCAAATTGAAGCGCTGGAAATAAGCTTTCCCATGGTTTTAGCGTCACATCTGAATTCAAAGTGTGGAAAAATAAAACGGCAAAAGAGTGATGACTGCTCATAGGACAATTATTTGAATCAAAGTTTTTTGGTTCAATCCTACTTCCCAAACATGATATCACCTCAGTCAATATTCCAAAATGAATCTAAGAGGCTTCCAGTATAATAATAAAGGTGTTCAGAGCAATCCCATTAATCCAAGATGTATGAAGTGTCACAATCTCCCGACCTTAGGAAATTTTGCCCCCGAAATTAGACAGTTCAAGAATCAAAGTTTTGAACAACCCAAATGGAACGATATTGGAATTAACACTTACTCCAACTAATCATGAATAATCTCTACTCAGTCACAAGTTTCTAATCGGAGATCAATATAATTTGTAACATCTCCCACTCGCACATGAGTTGACATGACACTGCCACATCTCTATCTCAATCTCTCCAAAAATGAACAATCTCATTCCAGCCAATGCACCGTGTGACCGCTGAGAACACATGCATGTGGGAGCTCTATAATAGAAACTCAATATGAGTCAGAATAGAGACATCAACCTAAAATGAACAGAAATAGTGTCTCATGTACCCAGACCCATCTAGCTACATCAGTCCAAAAACATCTTTAATCCCTTAAAGAGCATGTTTGACTCTCCTAGGTCCCGCATTATATTCACACCCAATTAGCATCCCATAGAGAGTGATGTGAGTTGTCGACAATGAATATAGAGCAAAGATGTAGAACTAGATGATCTTCCCTTCACCCTCATATTATTTAATTTGAAATTGACCGCTTTCCCAGTAATGTCCCTTAAAGCCGAATCATACATGACCGCAAGCAACATACCAAAGTAGCTGAAGATCAACTCCTCATCTTATGACATAGTCAAAGGTCACAAAAGGCACAAAGTGAAGTCATTTAAGAAAAAATGACTTTTAGGACTCACACGGTGAAGAAGCAGGGATCCATTCTTTCACCTCGCTAACGGGTCGATAAGCACATGCAGTACGAATGCATGTTATAGTGGAGTAACTCTTCCAAAGAGTGATGTTAAACTCACACACCATACAGATCTTAGTCTAGTCGCTTCCTAGCGTCTAACTCGAATTCTCTATTTGCTCGCCTCTCAAGCATCAAATGAGATCTCGCATCTGGCTATCCATAACAAGCACATCATGGAAAAAATGGGTACTCTCATATCCATGGTCAGTCTCTAACAAGACCTCATCTTGGCTCCAACTAAGGTGACATACTAGTGGATAATTTAAGCCTTTCTTGGCTCCAAATAAAAATAAATCACTAGTCTCATCCTTGCTCGCTCCCAAGCGCCAAGGGCGATTGCTCGTGTGAGTGAGCCAATCTTGCCTGCTAACATCATCATCTGCTAATCATTATGACACAAACCATAATAGTGTCAACATCCCATTATCTCACAACAAATAAGTGATCGATTTTAAAAAACACGACCACAGCTTGTGCAATTCTAGATTCCAAACATAAGCCTTATCAGCACCTCTTGCGATAAGTATATACAACGGAATCCACCATGTGCGCCTCACATGAAGTGATTCAAGATCACTACCTCTTGCGCAATAACCTCTCTAAAGATATTTTGGTGACCAATCTGTGTTCATTCAAGATGCGCCCAACTAGAGCATTGAATCTTACAAGAAGCAAATTAATATACTACTAGTAAAGCATTCTATCCACAGTCTAATGAGCAAGGTCAATGTCTAAACAACTCAGTTGACCATTTACCAAAGATAACACTTATCATGCCAAATATGCCCACATAGCGTACTTCAGGATCCCACAAAAAAAAAAAAAAAAAAGAAGAAAAAAAAAAGGAATATAGATCATCTATTTCTTCCAAAGACAATCAGAGGATTCACTCAATAGCTAAGGCTCTGACTTTTACCGATAGGTAAATCAATGGGTTTGCAATTTTGCATCTACAATCATTTTAGGATATTCCTTATGTAAGTTATCAAAGACAAACCGGGAATTCTCCCAAAACAATCCCTAAGGATCATACATCTGAGCATATAAATTACATCACCCATGTCCATTATATCTAAAACAGAGGACTGACCACCCTAGGTGGTGACAACCTTATAAATTCCTGGCTCATAATGACGAAGTAAGGAAAAATTTCTTTTGGACCATTAATCATGCCTCAGTGGTTTTCATCGATCATCGTTAGCCTATCATGGCTTCACGAAATCTAAGAACCACTATTTGGATAACTGTTTTAGGCTGTAAAAGATTTATTTGAACTAGCAACCTTTTTGCGCTCCTAACTTTTCACCATAAAAGCAAAAGGTAAATCCCTACGGATCTACTTATCCAATTCTCCAACGAGAAGTTGGGTCACAATGTCCACAAATCAATGTTCCAAACTTATGTCAATCATAGCCTAAGTCAAAATAACCTCACTCCCCAGGAACTTATGTTCCGAACTTATATTCTTTTTAATCTACTTTCTGACAACATTAAAAAGAAGTTTTTAATGTAAATCCCGAACTTATGTTTTTAATCTACTTTCTGACAACATTAAAAAGAAGGTTTTAATCTACTTTCTGACAACACTAAAACTTATGTTCCGAACTTATGTTCTTTTTAATCTACCTTATATTCTTTTCAATGTTCCGAACTTCTTTTGGACCACGAACTTATGTCAATCATAGCCTACTTTCTCTTGATATTATGAGGTCCTGCTATTATAAATAATTCATCAAATCAAAAGAACATAGATTAAAAAGTGCCAAGGGAAAAACTTAAGAAACATCCTAGCAAGTTGCCCAAAGACATTTCTAAGCTACATGGCATACAAGAAATCACAAATATAGTATTTGTCGAAACTCGTAATACCCACACAGAACCCTTCAATGATTTTATATATCCAATCAATTCGGTGCATACAAAAATGTTAAGACAGAAAAAAATAAATAAATTGTAAAGACAATAATAATAATAATAATAATAATTAGTTTTCAAGATAATTTGCAGATTAGTATTGAATGTACGAAACATAAAACATTTGAAAATGTTCATGTTTTGTGCCTGGAGTACGTGTCACATAGATTTTATATTCTTGGGATTTGAAATTTACATTAGATGAGTATTTTGAGTGTCGATCCAAATTGGTTCCTTATGAAGACCAGTCTGATGAAGAGCACAACACCTATGAAATTTACATTGGTGTGTTTTTGCTTCATCTAAGTGGCAACAGTGCTTAGAAAGAACAAATACACTTGAAGGACTAAGAAGAAAGCATATAATTTCCTTGTACAATTGTTTTTAAATCTTACCTGTTATGCACAATAAAATTCCACCCAATGACATCCATCCACCTTTTCTTGTCTTCTTCAAGAACTTGAACATGTACTATAGGGAGAGAGCTTTATAAACATGTGGGTTCCAGTGCAATATATTGTACAAGCCAAGGGCACTAATGCATATCAGCCAAGTCAACACCACTGGTGCAAAAATGATGCCAACCCGATGTGTGCCATAGTGTTGTAATGCAAATACACATACTAGTATGATGCAAGTAATCGGAATCGCCGCATCTGCAAATGGAGGCATAGATATAGATGGTGCCATAGTGTGCCATAGTGTTGTAATGCTACTAGTTTATTTGAGTTGTCAAAAATTAAATGGTTTTCATCCAAAACTATCTTTACTAGGATAGGCACTAAATATTCATCACCACTGTGGTCATACAGAACTCACTTGAATTAGTTAATTAGATTTATGTTGCTTCCATTTCCACAATGTAGTTCATGATAGATCATTAGGTTAGAACATTTTTTTTACATAAGTTTGGAATTTTTCAAAAAAAAATATTTCTTTTTGCTGAAAAGGGAAAGTATGGACTGGAATGTTCCATATCATATCAATCTGTTAATCAATCTTTCACTCAAATTTGATAGAAAAAAAAAAAGAAAAAGAAAAAAAGAAAGAGAGAGATAGTAAAGATTGGAGATCCAAACACAAAGAAAACAACTCAACACACACACACACACACACAAATTTTGAGATGCCATTGTCCATTAAGATATTGAATTTCTGCAATCATGGTCTCATAATATAGCCGTGCAAACAGAAATATGTAAAACTTATTCTTTAATCAGAAGGCAATCAAGCAATATCATGTTGACGGGGGCACAAAATTAAGAAAGAAACAAATCTGGAAACAACCAAAATCTGGAAACAATGTAGTTTATGATAGATCTAGAGCATATTACACAACCAAAATGAAAACAAAGGCAAAAAGTTAATTTAATAGTTCATTATAACTAATGTAAGGCTTTTCTTTTTCCCCAATTTCTTTTTTTGAAAAACGGATATATCTTATGCCAGACCAGTTTGGTAATCGATACCAGGGTGTAGAAGTTAATCTAGAGAAGAATTTAGCTAAAAGTATGAGTCACAGAAGTATTTGAATTTGAGGCCATTCTACCAATAATCTATCAGACCCTCAAGTTGCATCAATAGATAAAGAACAAAAACAGTTCTCAACTCATGTTCAAAATTGCTTCAAATTTGGGTGAATTGATTCAATACGAGCAACTGAGATCACTAATTTCTCAATTTTTATTCCTCTTCAAAGAAATTGAGATAAAATCTATTGTATAATAAATAGTTACAAATAATACACTGTTTATTTTTAATGTCGCCTATGTGAACTGTTGACAAAATGATAATTTTTTCACACTACAAACTTTTAACTATACTTTTTATTTTGTGCAAATGCCTAAATGAATGATTTAATAATAACTGAACTAACATTAACACCTTAAATATGGTATTTGAAAGTCATTGACATGCTACAGTATTGGTGTTGGTGGTGTAGTTGGAACTTGGAGTTGTTGTCAATGTCCATCTCTACAATGTTCTCCACTGTTGTGGCTCCCCTTAGGAACTTAGAAGAGGCATAGAATAATCAAACCTTTCCTAAAGGAAAATTACTGAAGATAATATAGCCAATAAGATTGATAAAGTAATAAAATAAACTCAAAATTACAAGAAAATTACAATTCAAGAAGGGAGATCAATAGCATATGATCACTGTATCAAATTGCTATCATTAAAACCAATATTCCATTTTGCTTTAATCTTATAAATTTTGAGATTGGTCATTGATTATGGGTTTGAATCTTATAAATTTCTTCTCTGTCAAACCCATAAAACTAAAATCAAACCCATTTTCGACATGAAGAATATCATAATTTCATAGAAATCAAACACTTCAACCAAACCCATTAACGAAATCAACACAAAATTAAACTAAAAAAATCATATAAACCCTAGATGAAGTGTGAGAAATGGGAAAATAGGGGAAGGGAGAGAGAGAGAGGGAACCAAAGAGATGGCTCGACAGAGAGAGAGAGACCCAGATCAACAACGAGGGAGAGGACCGAGCGCGATAGTGACGAACTTGTGATTTGCGGCAGTGTTGGTGGTGATTTCGGCGATGGCGGTGGCGACGTACGATGGTGGGGATAGATGGTGGCCAGCGACAATGGTAGTGACAGTTGGTGGTGAGAGAGAGATGCAGAGGGAGAACTGCTAAAGAGAGAGAGCAGAGGCGCTAGTTTGTGGTTTTCAAATATATATATATATATTACACCATTGGCGACTAAAAGTTTTTAGTCGCTAAAAGTATTTTATAAATCCCTCCAAACTATTTGAAATATCTCCCTCCAATAATTTTAGTTATTTGGCGACTAAAATTATTTTTCGTCGCTGAACATAAACTTTTGGCTACTAAAATTTTGGTCGCCAAAGGTAAAAAATAATTTTTTATTTTCCAATCGGCGACTAAAGCATTTTAGTAGCCAAAGCTCAATATACGGCCACTAAAATTATTTTTCATCGTTGAAAATAAACTTTTGGCGACTAAAATTTTGGTTGCCAAAAGTAAAAAATAGTTTTTTATTTTCCAATCGGCGACTAAAGCGTTTTAGTAGCCAAAGCTCAATATATGGCGAGTAAAATTATTTTTCGTCGCTAAAAATAAACTTTTGGTGACTAAAATTATGGTCGCCAAAGGTAAAAAATAATTTTTTATTTTCCAATCGGCGACTAAATCGTTTTAGCAGCCAAAACTCAATATACGGCGACTAAATTTTTTTTTTGTCGCAAATTCTGGCATTTTTGGCGACTAATTTTTTTTTTAGTTGCCAATAACCAATATACCCCAACTAAAAAAATTAGTAGCTAAATATTTTATTTTTGCCGACTAAAAAAATTTTTGGTCGCCATTTTTACAACTTTTGGTGACTAAATTTTTTTTAGTCTCCAATTTTGGTCGCCGAAGGTGCATGTTGTTGTAGTGTCTTTTCCTTACAATCGTTGAGCACTAGAGTCATCACGGCCCAACCCGAATCTGTTCCCTGGTGGCCAGAGTCACTATACACATTGAAATAATTTCCCTAGACTAAAATACACAAATGGTCCAATAATGAATACAATTCATTTTCGCAAAACATAGTAGTTCACCATTATAAACATAATACCATAACAAATAGTTCACAGCATGCTAAGTTTACACATGTTTCAGAAATAATTTAATTCCATCGATAATATAATAACTTATCAAAACAGCTTAGTCCTGAAACAACAAGTTAATTTTCCAACAGTTCAGGGTAGGGGAACATTTATAAAAATATGTAGCATGCAACTACTCACCTGAAAACGAAATAATGTAATCCTCAAATAGAGTATAAAAGTCCAACTAGTGCCCTGAACCAAGTATGAAAACTACACATCACTACTAATTTAAAAATACTAAAGAATAAGAACTAAGTAACCCCAACTAAAACGCACTAACACGGCTCAACCCAACTTACCATTACTCTTAAATATTATCTAAACTCATGTTCTTCAAGGTCTAAAATTACCCAAGACATGGGTTCAGATTGAAACTTAATTAAAAGTAACTTTAAGATAAAATAGAGTTTTAAACAAGTTTTCCCAATCTATTCGCTAACTTTGAAAATTAAAAAACCCACCCCACGCTGTTCGAAAAATTCAAAACCCTCCAAATATCAACTAATATATCCTAAGTTTCAAACCCAATTGGTTTTACTTGATTTGCTTATCAAAATAATTATTTACAATTAATTATGCCCAAACAGGTCGCTTTCTGCAGCACTTTAAAGAAATTAATTGTTCTCTTAGTATACATGAGCAATCAACGCAAGGCCAAAAATTTAAGAAACTAGACTCATAACCGGTTCTAATGACATTAATTTGATAATTTTTAGATTTATACCCAAAGAGAACGACACTTTCGAAGTTACTGTTTTACACCAGTTTTCTGGACAGATTTGAATGCATCAGTTTATATAGATTTTGACTCCAAAAAATTATGATAAAATTCTGATATGCAATTCAATATGTAATTAATCTACTGTAAAAATTTCAGTTCAAAATTCATCTGTTTGATATGGTTTCTTGATTTTTAAAGTTTGTATCTGTGAGCAGAATTTTTAGACTACAATTTACATCCTCTACATTGCACTCTCACAGTCCAACCCATTACCACCCAAACACACCTTCAGACCTTCACCTTACCAAAGCCATACATGCTAGACTCCAAATAACCTCTGCACACAAGCCATACACTACACATGGGCACATTATTTTTGTTTCTCTCACAGTACTCAAGAATACCCAAAACAATGCCAAACGACACATCACAATAAAGAAAGAAGGAAGGAGAAAAAAAATGAAGAAGAAGAGACAAAACAATTGAAAGATTAATCTACCTTGAAGAATTTGCTATAGATTCAGATGAATCCTAGAAACAACCCAACGGAGCTTCTCTCTCCTTATCTCACTCTCACGGCTGTGCTGTTAGGAATAGGAACTCAAGGCGGCTGCTGCTGCTACTGTTGTTTTGAACCAGAAAGAGAGTAAGGTTTGTGTTTATTTTATTTTATACTAATGGTGGGCACACATAGGTCAAATAAATAGATAAATATACAAAATATATATATATAAGTTATGTGCAACTCAAATGGTAAGAGCCTTATTTAATAATTTTGTGGTTTAGAGTTCAAGTCACACCCTCTTCTCTATTTATATATTTTTTATAATAAATCTTGCCTCTAAATTAAAGCCTTCACCATAATATTATTTTAGGTTTTAAAATTAATTAAAAGACCCTCTAATAATATTTAGTTTGCACTTAAAGATTCACAAGCAAAATATTTGAGGTTGTAAAATTATTATTAATTAATTATTTATTTGATTTGTATATTCGGGTTCTCACATAGAGCTTCAAAATCGAGAGAGAGAGAACTTCAAAATCGAAATCGCTCTGAGATGAAATCTCCGAGACTGATCTGAATCTCTGAGAAATCAAGCATAGCCTCTCTCTTTGCAATCTCCCAGACAGTGCCCTCCCTCTCCTAACACTATGATTACCGGTCAAATCTAGAGAGAGAGAGAGAGAGAGAGAGAAAGAGAGACGGTGGAGCTTCGAAATCGAGAGAGAGATCTTCAAAATCAAAATCGCTCTGAATCTCAAAGATGAACCTATATGAATCTGAATCTCAAAGAAAATCACTTTAAATCGAAATCGTTCTCAAGGGTTTAGAAGCAATTGGGGGTGAGCAAGAGAGAGGCAAGATTTCAAGGCGTGAGGATTAAAAATAAGGGTTTACAAAAGGCTACAACAATCATTCTCAGCTTCAAAATGGGCACGTTTTAAATGCCTCATATTACAAAACGGTGTCGTTTTGTTTTAGAAATATGCGATGTTTTATAAAAACGTCGTTAAATATTAAGAAAATTGGCATTTAAAAAAGCGTCGTTAAACAAACGCCACCTAAACCCGTTTTTCTTGTAGTGTAGGATGACTATTGAAGCAATCTTTTATGAAAGACAAGAAATATAATACGCATTTCTAATTTAATTAAATTATACACTACTTTATTTCTTATGTACCTAAAAAAAAAAATACTTCTTTTTTATTTTTATTTTTTTATTATTGCGAATTGGTTATGTATTATAATCTAGAAATGATAGAACTAGTCAAGTAAGTGACCATTCATCATTGCCATCCGTGAGACATTTGTGCATAATTGCCTAATATCATGGCTGCGCAGTGCGACTTCAAACCTTTCACAAATAATACAAAATTGCTGAGTAGTATAATCTTCATGTTTGACCATTCATTAACAAGTTTGGAAAAGTTCCTCCAGTTGAACTAACTATATGGGCTTTCTTGAAAATTATTAGATGATTTTAAAATATTAGTATTATTAATATTTTTTTGATTAATGAAAACTCATAACTTATAGTAAGTGAGTCATTTTTCTATCTATTAACTACTTAACAAAAGTGAGCTAATATGTCATGTAAAATATCCAACTATGCGATTGATTTGGAATAAATTTGGAACACCATATAAATAATATCACATGACATTTATTGACTATTGATTAATCAACAAGAGATTCAAAAAACCAAATAAAAATAAATATATAACAATAAAAAAATATTAGCAATTGTATTCTAAGCGAAAGGTTAACCCTTGTCCCTGCCATGCACTTCCTATCCCTTTCCATAATCCTTAGATTAGACCACACAACACTAGTGGATGGTGTGATTGAAAAATAATAAAAAAAAAAAAAAAAACACAACACAAGTTGATAAAATATTTTTTTTCTTACATTATATTTTAAGGAGGAGGATCTCCTCCGATCCAGATTTTGAATTTGAGGGTGCTGTTCGGGCCTGTGGGGCTCACCATGGGCCCTGTTTCGATGATTTGACTTGTTTATTTTGTCGAGCATTTTGTATATTGCATTCATACAAAAAAAAAAATAAGTTGATCCGATAATTGTAACTTATTCAACTTTTTGCGTTTTTAACCAAAAAAATGTATGGTTTATTTTTAAAAATACAAGTTTTTTTTTTTTTTGGGTAAAAACGCGATAAATTGAATAATTTATAGTTATCAGATTGATTTAATTTTTTTATGTGGATGAAATATACAAAGTAAACGGCTCGAATCATTGAAACTAGGCCCGTGGGGAGTCCCACAGGTCCAAACAGCGCCCTCTATGAGGGAATCCTCCTCCTTACTTTAAATTCATAAAAAATACGTCATTTCGGCCCTTAATAGCTCAAAATTGAGTTGGCTAAGGATGGACTTAATGGGGGCCAAGAAAGGGCACCCCTTATAATTTCAAAAAACCCTTTATACTAGTATTAATTGTTAGGTCCCTTAGTCTTGTCAATCCCACGAACAAACTTGAGTTATTGAGTTGTAATTTTCCATTCTGTTTTGTATTGCTTGCTCGAGCGAAGGAGTCCTCGCTTGAGCGAAGAGTGCGTCTGTAAAAAACCTGAGAGTGATGAATGTACACTTGTACGCTCGAGCGCAGGTTGCGTGGCTCGAGCGAAGTCACTTATGGAAATCACGCGAGATAAGTTCCTTGCTCGAGCGAGAGTGTCTTCGCTCGAGCGAGCTTTGCAGTCCCAGATTTCTATAAGTATATGTTTTAGTCCTAAACTAGGATTAGGTTTTTGAGATCTACTTTAAGGTTGTTTAAGGTTTTCTTTGAGAGTAGTTTTCTAGTTTTCCTTGATATTTTTGAGTGGGTTTTAAACCTATGATCTGAGATACATACATCAAGGAGTTTGTTTCTTTATATTTAAGAGTGTTCTTCTTCGGTGGAATCCAGAGATTCAAGCGTGGAGCATCAAAGGAGTTTGATACTGTGCGTGGTCGTTGATTCGACATTAGAAGTTGTGGATTCAACTTCATACTGATCAATTCCGAGACGAAGGTTGTGGCGAAAGAGTTACAGAAGGTTTGAAGACAAATTTGATGCGTTTGGTAATTTGTTGGTTATCTTTGTAATCTTTCTTTCTTCAGTAGTGGATTGATTAGTGGCGTTTCGCCCGTGGTTTTTTTATCACAATTGGAGGTGCTTCAATTGTGGTTTTTCCACGTAAAAATCGTTTGTGTCGATTTATTGTTTTTCGAAAATAACAATCTAAACCACTTTCGTAAGTGCTTGTTGATTTAGATTGTGTGTTTTGAATAATTAGGAATTGGAGGAATTAAATCTTGATCTAATCACGAATCACTTAGAATTTTCAATTGGTATCAGAGCAAGTCACTCTTTGTTTTTATCAAAACTATAGGAGTGTGATTTTGTGTGATTGGTGATATGGATTCAATTCGTGAAGGTAACTCGACCCATAGACCTCCATTACTTGATGGTACAAACTATTCTTATTGGAAAGCTCGTATGAGAGCGTTTTTAAAATCCATCGATGAGAAAGTTTGGCATTGTGTGATCTATGGGTGGAGTGAACCTATTGTCACCATTGATGGTATTAATATTCCCAAACCCTTTGATAAATGGGACACAACCGATTATCAAAACTTGAGTTGGAACAGTAAGGCTTTCAACTCCCTCTTTTGCTCCGTCACACCTGAAGAGTTTCGTCGTATCTGCATGTGTGAGGTAGCAAAAGAGGCTTGTGACATTCTTGAAATGATTCACGAAGGTACTACTTCTGTTAAAAGGTCAAAACTTCAACGTCTCACCTCTGCCTTTGAAACCCTTTTTATGCGTGATGATAAGACGTTTGATGATTTCTATGCTAAACTTAGTGACATCGTGAATTCCTGTTTCACACTCGGTGAAAAAATCCCTGAATGTTGATACCCGAGAGGTTCCAATCAAAAGTGACAGCCATTGAGGAGGCTTAGAATGTTGATACCCTCAAGCTTGATCAGTTGGTTGGAAACCTGCAGACTTATGAAGCCCACCAGATTTCTAAGAAAAAACAAAAAGATAGTGTGGCTTTCACTAGTGCTCATGAGACTGCAAAAACTCCTGAGACTGAGTTTGATTTAGAGTCTGAGATGACGGCTATGTTTACTAAACAGTTCAAAAAAATTTAAAGAAAAAGAAGCCTAATTTCAGAGACCCTATTTCAAAAGACAAGAGTAATGATAAACCCAAAACTTTTCCACCAAAACTTGCTCCAAAAACTGAAAAGAAGATTGTAAAGGGGCAAGGGGTCAAGTGTTATGAATGTCAAGGGTTTGGTCATATTGCCCTTTAATGTCCTTCGAAAAAGAATCGAAAGAAAGTCTACAAGTAACTTGGGATGATGAAAGTAGGTCGGAGCAAGAACCCGAAGAAACTGAATCTGGTGAAGATGGGGATAGTGCTTTCATGGCATTTTGGTCCACTTTCACACAACCTCTTCCAAAGCTAGTGGAATTTGCTCGTGGTCAGAATCTGCATCATGCTCCCACCTTTGATGGGAGTAATTACTTGTATTGGAAGATCAGAATGAGGGCGTTTCTGAGAGCTTTTGACCCAGAAGGCTGGCAAGCCATTGAAGAGGATGTTGAAAGTGCTGACAATCCGAGCAATCAGAGAGTCCTGATTACTATTCGTGGAGCAATTTCTGATGAAGAACAGCAACGGGTTGCTCACTGCACAAAGGCTAAAGATGCATGGGACATTTTGAGCCAATTTCATGAAAGAGGAGATTCATCTTCACCACCATCTATCACCTTTCCTGCCTTAGTTGCTCGACTGGATGAGGTCAAGGAGAATGAGGAGCAAAAAGAAGATGATGAAACATCAGAAGACAATGATGAGATTAATGGTGATGATCTACAACAAGCTTACGAAAAGCTTTACGAGGAATCTCTGAATTTGTCCAAAATCAATGACAAACTCACTCTCAAGCTCAAAGCATGTGAAAGCGAGAATGTCAAGCTAAAAGGAGAACTTGTAATAGCAAAGCAGAATGTCATCAAGATCTCTAGTGACAGGCAAGACCTATGTGGGAAACTTCTATCTTGTGAAACTGAAAGGAATGAACTCCTGAAAGTGTATTCCACATATGAAGAGAAGCTTGAAAGCCTTGAGATGTCACAAGCTACATTGGAAGAGATGGTTTGTCATAAAGATGAAGAACTCCGAATTGCTAGAGCCACAATTGCCATGTGGAACAAAGGTTCAAAATCATTAGAAGACATCCTCGGGTCTCAACAAATGGGTTGTGACAAAAGTGGGCTAGGCTATGGTAATGCAACAGCTCACAAGGGACAGGCCTCTACATCACATGACCTGAAGACTCAAGCAAAGGGAAAGCTGAAGGTACACCAGGGTGATCCCTCTCTTCATCTACCTAACGGGGGTAAGATCAACAAAAAGGAGGTAAAACCTGTTTTTATTTGTCATCATTGTGGTAGGTATGGCCACATTCGTCCTTATTGCTTTGAATTGTTTGGTAAGGTGTCTCAAAAGGGTAGAAATTCGAATACTTTTTGGGTTAGGAGACAACCTTACATGTCTAGGCGGAATACCAAGATTCATGAGAGTGTTCACAACGCCAAGACATTTACCAAGACCACCAGACCTGATTTTGTTAAGACCAAAAAGATTTGGGTGAGAAAAGATGATTTGACTTGTTTAGTTGTTCACACTGCTCTAAAAGCACGTGACTCACACATGTGGTATCTTGATAGTGGGTGCTCTCGTCAGATGTCAGGTGACAAATCCTACTTCACCTCCCTTGAAAAGTATGAAGGTGGAATTGTTACCTTTGGAGATTGTGGCACTTCTAGAATCATTGGTAAATGCTCTATAAGTGTAGCTGGTCTTCCCAAGCTTGAAAATGCTTTACTTGTTGATGGTCTTAAAGCAAATTTTTTGAGCATTAGTCAAATGTGTGATTCCCACCATGAAGTATTATTTTCAAAAAATAAATGTGAAATTTTGGATAAAAAGGGAAATACTGTCTTGCATAGGGATTTGCACATCTGATAACTGCTATGGGATTGTTACTACTAATGATCTCACTTGTCACTCAGCCATCATAAGTATCATTGATTTGTGGCATCAAAGATTAGGTCACATGAATTTCAAAGACCTAACTAAGATAGCCAACAAAGAGCTTGTGAGAGGAGTACCTAAACTGGGTAAGAATCTGAATCGTGTGTGTGGACCATGTCAACTTGGGAAACAAACCCATTCCCCTCATAAAAAGGTGAACAACTTTACAACCAAACGTCCTCTTGAATTGGTTCACATGGACTTAATAGGGACCTCCTCGCACTGAAAGCATTGGAGGTAAAAGATACATTTTTTTTAACTGTTGATGATTTTACTCAATTTTCATGGGTAAATTTTTTAAGGGAAAAATCTGATACGTTTGATGCTTTCCAGGCCTTAGTCCTTAAAATTCAAAATGAACATGGTGTTTCCATTGGGCATATCATAAGAATCCGAATTAATCATGGTCGTGAGTTTGAAAACAGTTTGTTTTCGGTGTTTTGTGATATGCATGAAATCAAACATGAATTTTCTGCACCTATTACTCCACAACAAAATGGAGTGGTTGAGAGGAAGAACAGGGTAGTTCAAGAGATGGCTAGGGTCATGCTCCTTAGTAAGAAACTTTCTCCAAAGTTTTGGGCTGAAGCCCAAAATATTGCTGTTTATGTCATAAATCGCGTGTATTTAAGGCCCGGCACTTTACAAACTCCATATGAATTATGAAAGGGATTGAAACCTAATGTAAAACACCTCAAAACTTTTGGAAGTAAGTGTTACATTTTCAAAGATAGAGAGCCTTTGGGCAAATTTGACTCCCGATGTGATGAAGGTATTTTTCTAGGGTATTCAACCACTAGTAGGGCTTTTCAAGTCTATAACCTGCGTACTTCTTCTTTAATGGAATCAATCAATGTGGTTATAGATGACATAGGTTCCCCTACTCCAGCAACAAATGAGGATAAATATGGTGAGTCTCCAATCCTAGATACTGAACCACAAAGTCAAAAAGAAGCTGAGCTCCAAGCACAAGAAGTTGAGATAGCACCATCTTCTCAGGTAAGTCAGAGTCCAAAGAGTGCACAGAGAGACACCACTTCTGATGCTTCTGTCACCACAAGTCTTGAGTTCAAACCATCAGCAAGGATGAAACTGAATCATCCAGCTCAACAGGTGATTGGAAGTGTATCGGATCGAATGAAAACCCGAAGACAAATTTGGGACGAGGTATCACATATGTGTTATGTTTCATTAATTGAACCTAAGAATATTAAAGAGGCCTTACTAGATGATAGTTGGGTGAATGCTATGCATGAAGAATTAGGTCAATTTGAACATAACAATGTTTGGACTCTAGTTCCCAGACCTAGAGACATGAATATGATAGGTACCAAGTGGATCTTTAAAAATAAATCTGATGAGAATGGTACTGTGGTTAGAAATAAAGCCAGGTTGGTTGCTCAAGGCTACACACAAGTAGAGGGTGTTGACTATAATGAGACGTTTGCCCCAGTTGCACGTCTCGAATCTATTCGTATTTTACTTGGTGTTGCATGTTTTCTTGGTTTCAAATTGTATCAAATGGATGTGAAAAGTGCCTTTCTGAATGGGTACTTGAAAAAAGAGGCTTATGTTGAGCGACCAAAATGGTTTGAGGACCCTGAATGTCCAAATCATGTCTACAAGTTAGACAAGGCTTTGTATGGGTTGAAACAAGCCCCTCGGGCTTGGTATGATAGACTTACTACCTTTCTTCTTGATAATGACTTTCAAAGGGGTAGTGTGGATAAGACTTTATTTGTGAAACATACTAAGTCTCATATTCTTGTTGCTCAGATTTATGTTGATGATATTGTGTTTGGATCCACTATTGATCATCTTGTGAAATATTTTTCGGATTGCATGACACATGAGTTTGAGATGAGCATGATGGGAGAGTTGTCTTACTTTTTGGGTCTACAAATTAAATAGTCTCCTTTGGGTATGTTTGTTTTTCAGACTAAGTATGCCAAAAATCTTGTGTCAAAGTTTGGTCTTGAGTCTGCCAAACATGCACGCACTCCCATGAGCACCAGTCTTCACCTTTCCAAAGATTCCTCTGGTATTGATGTTTGATCCTATCCTTTATAGGAGTATGATAGGGAGTCTTCGTTACCTCACAGCTAGTAGTCCTGATATTGCTTTCAGTGTAGGTATTTGTGCCCGTTACCAAGCCAGTCCTAAAGAGTCTCATCTTCTTGCTGTCAAACGCATCAAAAATATGTTAATGGGACATTAGGGTATGGGGTTTGGTTTTCTACCAATACTACAGCTGAAATTATTGGTTTTTCTGATGCCGACTGGGCAGGGTTTGCTGATGATAGGAAGAGTACATCTGGGGAGTGTTTTTACCTTAGGAATAATTTGGTTTCCTGGCATAGTAAAAAGCAAAATGCCATCTCTTTTTCGACCACTGAGGCTGAGTACATTGATGCAGGGAGTTGTTGTGCACAAATGCTGTGGATGAAGCAAATGCTTCATGATTATGGGATAGAACAGAACACTCTCACTCTTTTCTGTGATAATACAAGTGCCATAAACATTTCAAAAAATCCTGTCCAATACTCTTGCACCAAACACATTGACATTCATCATCATTTTATTCGAGAGTTAGTGGAAGAAGGCCTTGTTGTTCTTGAACATATATCCACTGAGCATCAAGAAGTTGATATTTTTACAAAACCCCTTGATCTTCTTCGGTTTGAGTTCCTTAGAAAGACCTTGGGTGTCATGCTCGGTCACTAGAATGTTTCTTGTTTATTAAGTTGGTGTGAGTGTTTGGCTTTATGTGTGTTTGGATGCTATAATCTCATTGTCATTGATTCCTATCATCTTTGCATCTAGAAATATATGAACACTGCTCATGTTGCTTACAAGATCTCATTCGTCTTTGTTCATAGCTCATTTTGAATGTCCATGCTCATTTACTTCATGATCTCATTCTATACACATCTTTGAGATAAACTGTTGCAGGGGTTTTCGCACAAGTGATCAAAGTTCTCTATGACCACTAACAGTGTTTCTTATACTTTTTCAGAGGAATCGACCTATGTCACACCCCAAATCCGGGCATGACCGGCCATGGCCCACAGGGACTCAACCCAAAGCACACATAAGCCTAACCACTAATCCATAATCACATTGAACAACTATACAAAAGTCCAGTAATAAATAACCAAACTCAATCCAGTGACATGCCACAAGTATAAACGGCAAAACCAACCGTAATCAATACCATCCAAACTTATGGGATGTAAACAGCCCACATATCAAAATAATCCTAAATGAACCTCAATAAAAATAAATATAAATATGCACAAACTTGACATAACAGTCTAAAACAAAATAAATAAATGTCCTAAAGGTCCATGCAATTGAGTCCCCGATACGCCATAAGTCCACTCTAAGTCCTTCTAACACCTGGAAATGATAAACAACTAAGTCAGCTGATAGCTCAGTGAGTAGCAACATGGATAGTATATACATTTTTGAAGACAGAGATCAATTCCAAAATAAGATATATATCACAGAAAGTAGATTGGCATACAGTTTGGTAAAGATAATCTGTTTCAAAAAGAAGGTTCCACAGTTCAACAGTTAAAATACTCATGTCTCTTAAGAACATGATAAATGAGATTTTCCACTCAAAACAAATTATAACATGAACACCAATAATTTTCTGGGTACCAAGAAAATAACAAGTAATATGCCACACAGTTCTCAAGGCTATAAGCCCCGTTGGATCCAATACCGAACTAAGAGTCATCCTTAGGGTGGCAACCTGGGCCTTTTTTCGAAGATGATCCGATTGAAGGTCACCTAGCTTAACCTAGGTCTTTTCCTTACAATCGTTGAGCACTAGAGTCATCACAGGCCAACCTGGATCTGTTCCCTAGTGGCCAGAGTCACCACACACAGTGGAATAATTTCCCTGGACTAAATACACATGTGGTCCCAATAATCAATACACATCAGTTTCGCAAAACATGGTAGTTCATCATTATAAACATGAGACCAAAACAAATAGTTTATAGTATGCCAAGTTTACACATGTTTCAGAAATAATTTGATTCCATTGATAATATAATAATTTATCAAAACAGTTTAGTCATGAAACAAGAATTTAATTTTCCAACAGTTTAGGGTAGGGGAACATTTATAAAAATATGTAGCATGAAACTACTCACCTGGAAACGAAATAATGTAATCCTCGAATAAAGTATAAAAGTCCAACTAGTGCCCTGAACCAAGTATAAAAACTACACGTCACTACTAATTTAAAAATACTAAAGAATAGGAACTAAGTAACCTCAACTAAAGCGCACTAACACGGCTCAACCCAACTCACCGTTACTCTTAAATATTACCTAAATTTATGTTCTTCAAGGTCTAAAATCACCCAAGACATGGGTTCTGGTCGAAACTTAATTAAATGTGACTTTGAGATAAAATATAATTTTTGATAGGTTTTCCCGAACTGTTCACTAACTCTGAAAATTAAAAACCCACTCTACACCATTCGAAAAATTCCAAAACCCTCTAGATATCAACTAATATATCCTAAGTTTCAAACCCAATTGGTTTTACTTGATTTGCTTATCAAAATAATTATTTACAATTAATTATGCCCAAACAGGTTGTTTTCTGCAGCACTTTAAATAAATTAATGGTTCTCTTAGTATACAGGAGCAATCAATGCAAGGCCAAAAATGTAAGAAACTAGACTCGTAACCGGTTCTAATGACGCTGATTTGATAATTTTCGGATTTATACCCAAAGAGAACAACACTCCCGAAGTTACTGTTTAAACCAGTTTTCTGGACAGATTTGAACGCATCAATTTATATGGATTTTGACTCCCAAAAATTATGAAAAAAATATTCAGATATGCAATTCAATATGTAATTAATCTACTGTAAAAATTTCAATTCAAAATTAATTCGTTTGATATGGTTCCTCGATTTTTAAAATTTGTGGTTCTGTGCAGAATTCTTATCTAACGACTTTAGCTCCTTAATTCGCTTTACAATTTTGCATGATAATAATATACACAGAATACTATCCCAATAAGCCAATCCATTCTTTTTTCTTCCAACAACTCACAACACTCACATGCACCATAGCTATGTATACAACATACTATAATAGAACAAGAATAGATTTATTGTTACCTTAGAGTTGTTGAGCCACAAAGGTGCTTTCTCTCCCTCTCTCTTTTCTATCTCTTGCTTTCTCTTCCTCTCTCACGTTGCTACTAGCTGCTGCTGCTATAGTATTGATTAGGAACCCTAGGGTTGTTATATATATATATATATATATATATCCATCTAAACAAAACTCTAAATAACTATCTTTTGTTTTATTTTATTTTCTCTCTTCATTAATTTAAATAAAATACAAGTATTACTAAATCAAAATATACTAACTAATTGGTCCCCTATAGTTTTTAATTTTTAAAATTTTTTATAATAAATCTTGCCTCTAAATTAAAAACTTCAAACCATAAATTTATTTTAGGTTTTAAAATTAATTAAAACCTTTCCAAATATTTAATTTGCACTTTAGGATTCACCACCAAAATATTTGAGATTGTAATATTATTATTATTTAATTATTTACTTTATTTTTATATTCGGGTTCTCACAACCTATACTAGTATATCATGGGTGATGTTGAGTCTCTTAACCATCTACCATCATGTTTCACTTCCACGGTTTCTCCCTCAGTTCATTGAAGTCCGGGCATTAGGAAAAGGCTACCTTAGAGGCACCAACCAGGCCATCCTTTTTGATTTCATTATTCTCTGGTTTGGTCTCCATACTCTTAAGCATGCATGCCACCAGTGAGTGCCCACAAGAAAGAAAAGTTAAAAAATAAAAATAAAAAAAATCATTCATTGAGGGGGAGCCTCCGCGTTTACTCAACAAATACCCCGTGATTCCTAGTGGTTTGACTTTTTTCTGTAATGTTCAGTTACTCTTGCCGGAGGTCCAGCCATCCGATCACTATGAGGATTAACTCTAGTTCTGTGGCCTCTCATGGATTGCACACACACATATCATTTTTGTGAGCTCTCATGTTGGTTTTTGAGTTGTACATTCTCATGTAGCTTATGATCATTGATTATATTTTATTTGATTTGCTCATGATTATTTGCTTCATATTGTCGAAATTGCAAGTTTGTGGGCTTCATGGTTTGTAGATTATTTCATCTTAGTATCACCTTCATGCTATTGTGCTCACTCACTTGTGTTTCAGGTTCCACTTTATAGTGTGATTAGTGTGTTCGGTGCTCAGAAAGGCTTGTTTTGTTTTTTCCTTCTTCGCTCGAGCGAATGAGTCCTCGCTCGAGCGTGCTTCTGCTGAAAACTTAGACCTGAGAGCGTGCTTTTTAGGCTCGAGTGACAAACTATTGGCTCGAGCAACCCTTTGCGTATAAGTGTCTTCGCTCGAGTGAGAGAGTCTTCACTCGAGTGATCTGTTGAGGTTTAAATTTTGATGCTGTGTCTTTTCAGTTCATTTTTTTCTTCCCTTCTTCTTCATGTTCTCTCTCTCTCTCACCTAGGGTTTTCTTGGTCTCCATTGCTGGCATCCTCTTCGGTTTAACTCGTTTTTTTTTTGGCATCACTCCTTCATTCATCTAGCATTGTCTTTATTTGGTAAGTTTTTTTTTCGTACTCTATTTTTTTTTTTTTTTGTTGTCTGCTCTGCTGTGTCGATGCTTCTAGGGTTCAAAGTTGTTGGTTGTCTGTCTACCATTATGTGTTCTTATTGATCAATTGCATGTTGGTTTGGTAGTTTGGTACATTGTTGCTAGGGTTTATAGTCAGGGTAAAAATTAGTGCTTTATGTTCCTTATATTGTCATGTGTGTCGTATGCTAATTCATGTGCGTCATGTGCTAATTCATATGGTCAAAGTGGTATGTACTGATTTTGATTGCCCTACATTTTAATTCATCTGATTTTGATTTTGATATTTTTTTTCTAACACTGTGGGATAACTAATATTTTGTTGTGCTCTTTTGTTTGGTGTTTGGGGGTTCTCATGTTTTTTTTTGGTACATTATGGTATGGTTTGGTGGGGTTTTCTGTTTCTGTCTTCTCCTTGTGGGTTAGTCAGTCATGGGTGAGCCTTCAGAACGTCGCAAAACCACTGTGTCCAGCCCAAAATTCAACACAGATAAATTTGAATCCAAGGAAAAATCCAAACTGTTTAGAGAGTTTTGTGCCTCTAGGAAAGTCCATCTTGAGAGGAATGTTCTTCCTAGTGCCTTTGAATTACTTCCTATCCGTTCGTTGTTCGATTCCTTAGGAGGTGATCAAGTTTTGGTTTTTTCAGGGCCTCAAAATCTCAGTTTAGTCCGTGAATTTTATTGTACCATGCATTTTATTCGCAAAGAAATTCCTTCTTCTTTTAGTACTTGGGTTAGGAAGAAATCTTTAGACATCACTGGCGATGTTTTTTGGCTGTTTCTTGGTCTTCTAGAAGTCTCGAATTTTCATTTTCCTCTCCTTACTCGTACTGGTATTGATTTTGATCGAGTTGCCACTGAACTTTGTGGTATTTCCCGGACTTGGATTGCCGGGGCGCTCATTCAACAAAATGAGCTTATTCCTCGTTTTCGTCTTCTCAACCTCATTGTCTGTGCTAATATTCATGTTACCACTCATTCCTCCCACATTACCCAAGATCAAGGGTATGTGGTATATTACATTGACCACCGTCTTCCCATTGACCTACCCACTATGATTGTCTCCAAAATGATCTCTGTTTTTTATGGACATAAATCCTTAGGTCTTCCATATGGGTGTTTTCTCACTCGCTTTCTTACTTCCCTTGGAGTTTCTACCTATGATGATGATGAGTCTGCTTAAGTTGACGGTCTCACAGAGTCAAGCTCATGTCTGGGGGGTGTGTCGGGAGTTGGGGTGTTTGGAGTGTCTGATACAGGTGATGATCCCCTTGCTGAGGAGGCAGAGTTTGATGCAGCCCCTATTGATGCACCTGAGATGCCCGAGATGCGTCCACGTTCGTTTCGTGGCTAGCTATAGTAGTTTGAGCAATCCGTCATGCATCGGCTTGATCAGTTAGATGCTCGGATGGATACTCTTGATGGTCGTCTTGATGAGCAGGGCACGATGCTAGCCCAGATTCTTTCCTTGCTCCAAATGCAGTAGCCACCACCTTCATCCGATTCATAGTTTTTGATTCTTTGGTTTTTGGACAATTTTTGTTATTTTCTTGGACAGTTTTTTTCTATTGGTCTGTATATAACTGTTTCTTTTGTCATTCCCGAACAAAAAGGGGGAGTATTGGTATATATGGTTTGAGGGGTATATATGTTTGGGATATATGTTTGTTTTTGCATACTTATGGTGATTTTGCAGGCAACACTTGGACTAGTTTTTATGGGCAACATGTTATATTGTTATATTGGGATCTATAGTTGTTAGATGTTGATAATGGGCTTCTAATTTTTTTTATGTCTTGATGGTTTCTTGCTTTGAATAACTATTCTCTCTATGTTTATTTTGTGCAGATTTTTTCGCATCAAGATTGGTTTGGTAGTTGGTTTGTTTTTTCATTAAGTTGGTTTGCTTAGTTAGTTCATTTGTTTTTCTAGAAAATTGTGCTAGAAAGTTTTGTCCGGGAATTGACAAGGGGGAGATTGTTAGGTCCCTTAGAATTGTCAATCCCGCGAACAAACTTGAGTTATTGAGTTGTAATTTTCCATTCTGTTTTGTATTGCTCGAGCGAGCGAAGAAGTCCTCGCTCGAGCGAAGAGTGCATCTGTAAAAAACCTGAGAGTGATGAATATACGCTCGAGCGCAGGTTGCGTGGCTCGAGCGAAGTCACTTATGGAAATCACGCGAGATAAGTTCCTCGCTCGAGCGAGTTTCGCAGTCCCAGATTTCTATAAGTATCTGTTTTAGTCCTAAACTAGGATTAGGTTTTTGAGATCTACTTTAAGGTTGTCTAAGGTTTTCTTTGAGAGTAGTCTTCTAGTTTTCCTTGATATTTTTGAGTGGGTTTTAAACCTATGATCTGAGATACATATATCAAGGAGTTTGTTTCTTCATATTTAAGAGTGTTCTTCTTCGGTGGAACTGGAGATTCAAGCGTGGAGCATCAAAGGAGTTTGATACTGTCCGTGGTCGTTGATTCGACATTAGAAGTTGTGGATTCAACTTCATACTGATCAATTCCGAGACGAAGGTTATGGCGAAAGAGTTACAGAAGGTTTGAAGACAAATTTGATGCGTTTGGTAATTTGTTGGTTATCTTTGTAATCTTTCTTTCTTCAGTAGTGGATTGATTAGTGGCGTTTCGCCCGTGATTTTTTTTTATCACAATTGGAGGTGCTTCAATTGTGATTTTTCCACGTAAAAATAATTTGTGTCGATTTATTGTTTTTCGAAAACAACAATCTAAACCACTCTCGTAAGTGCTTGTTGATTTAGATTGTGTGTTTTGAATAATTGGGAATTGGAGGAATTAAATCTTGATCTAATCACGAATCACATAGGATTTTCATTAACTATTAATTATTTTGAAATTATACAGATTTGCCTCCTCTAGGTTTTTTAAAAAGAAAAGAAAAAAAAAAAAAAAAAGTGGTTGCAAAATGTATACCTTTCTATTTATGAAACGTGAGATTAGTTTCTCCATTAAACGTGGGATTGGTTGCACAACGTATACCTTTCTATCAATAAAATTTAATAATTTCAATAAAATATAATTAAAAAAAATTAGTTTATCACAATTAGTGTCGATAAATTATCTTACAATTCATCTTTTATAACTCAAAACAAGTATAAAAAAAATGTTTATCTATATACATTTAGGATGTTATTTTTCACTTCTTATATTCGTAGAAATTGATATTCTAATTTACACTTCAATTTTGAAAAAATTGTTTGAATATATGTTCGCTTCCCCTTATGTTTAAATCTGCATCCGTCCTTATAGTTGGGTCATCTAAGACATAACAGGCATTCGATTCTTAGAACTAGTTTTGGAAATGGTAGGCCAACTTGTGCTTCAAGGCACAAATAAACTCTGCTAATAGCAGATCAAGTTCTAATAGCATAACAAAAAATCACTCAAGGAAAAGATACATGGATCGAGGAGGTTGGAATCCCCATTGTGAAGCGAAGAGGAAGGCAAGGAGCAAGGTGGGAAGATAATCATCCAGGCATTCACACATTGTTTGTGGATAATCTGCCACGAAGCATGGATCCTAAGGGTTTGTACAACCTGTTTAAGAAATTTGGAGTGGTGAATGATGTCTTCATTGCACAGAAGAGAAGAAGATTAACTGCATCCAGATTTGGCTTTGTGAGATTTGGGTGTCAAGTAGCAGCAAGTGTTGCAGTGCAAAAAGCTAATGGTTTGTGGGTGGATGACAAGGTCCTAGTGGTAAAAAGTGCTGATTTTGGCAGGGAGAAGAAAGAGAAAGGTTGTACGAATCCACAGGCAAAGGGACAAGGAGTACCAAGACCACAATGGCGTGTCTCAGGTACAGGAACCAATCATCTTGTGGGGCAGAAATCGTATGTGCAGGTAGTAAAAGGGGAGAATATTGGTGAAATGGGGGCTGTTACAGTAAAGGCAGAGGAAGTGGGCAATGGATGGTTATATGAGAGTCTTATTCTACGTTTGAAAGCGAAGTATGCCACTGTAAATATGGAGATGGAGCTTGAAGCAAGAGGCATGAAGGAAGTTGTGGTGAGGAAGGGTGGAGGACGGGATCTGATACTATCCTTCAAGTCAAAAGAGGAGATAAAATTAAAAATGAAGGATGTGAAGGAGATGTTTGGGGACTGGTGTGATGAGATAATTCCAGGGGAAGCAGGGAAAGTGCTGGAACAAGAACGGTGTGTGTGGTTAACCTGCTATGGAATAGAACCAATTTGCATAGGATTGGGAATTTATGGGGGGAGATTCTCTGCACTGAGGGAGAGCTAAGCCAGCCACTCTGGTTCAACTGTGGCAAGATGAAGATCTCAACTAAATACATGGAGCCAATAAATAAGATGATCAATATGGAGTGTAATGGAGTGCTATACCCAGTTCGGGTGTGTGAAGAACAGAGGGTGGTTGTTCAAACAATCAAAGAGACCTGTGTCTGTAAGAAGCATATGCACTTGGATGATGTATACAGTGCCAATGAACAGGAAGGTAAGTCTATGGAGGTTAGTGGCAGAGACAGTGAAGATGAAGATGACTGGGCAGCTGAGTCAACTAAGGTGCTTGGAAGAAAGGATGGCATGGGAACCGGAGACATGCCAAATGGACCAGTGAACAGTACTGAGGCAGAACGGGAGGTGCATGGGAGGAGTGAAACAGTAGTTGCAGCATCTAGTGAAAGATTGGGGCAGGAGCTCGAGATGGCAGTCGGCAAGCTGGATTACGGCTGTGCAGAAAAGTGTCAGAATTGTGATGATCAAGTATTCACGCCTGGGTTTATGAAAAGCTTAAGCGGGTCTACAATACCTCAACCTGGAGTGAACTTAGAAGTGCATTTGGACCTGACCAAGGAGCCCACTGCGATGGGTGGACTACATTCTTTACAGTCTAGGCCTTCTAAGTTAAGTGGGTTCAAAGCCCAAACAAATAATAGCAAGGGTGATGCAAATTTAAAACTAAAAGGGTGTATCTTCCACAGTATGGGCCTTCTGAGTCAAGTGGGTTTAATACCCAATTGAGTAATAGCAATAGTGTTGCAAATCTAAAGCAGAAAGGGAAGAAAAAAGGGAGCAAAAATGCCCACTGTCGGCAACAACCTCAGAGAAGTGGATTTTTTGATCTTGTGAGGAGGTATGGTCAGAAGGGTGCTTCTACAAGCAGAACAGTTCCAAAACATGCCCTGCTGAGAGCAGCCGCTGTAGAAGCCTCAATGTCGTCATGTACTGAGTATGGAAATGGTGGAGGAAGAAGATTACTTAATGAAGCTGAAGCAACAGTACAGCTGGGCAAAATATTGGGTGTGGAGTATAATGGTTCAGAAGAGGAAGTTCTTAGCAAAATAGTGGAACTGGAAAAAAAGGATAAGGAGAAGCTTAGGGGGGAAAATGGGGCTAATGCATAGGGTGTTTGTGGATGTGAGATTTCATGGGAGTTTAATAATGTTTCTTATGAAGATATTGAGTTGGAATATTAGAGGAATTGGAAAGCAAGAGAAGAGGGGCAAGATTCGGAAGTTGGTGAAGGACAGAAATATAGATATAGTGTTGATTCAAGAAACAAAGAAAGCTGCTATTACAAACAGTGAAGTCAGACAAATGTGGGTGAGGAATAGAATGGAGTTCATGGCAGTGGATTCTGAAGGTACAGCTGGAGGTTTGTTATGCATATGGGACCCAGAGGTATTTCAACTTGGTGCTTGTTGCAGTAGCAGGCGGTTCATACTCTTATCAGGTACAATATTTAATTCCTTTGAGTGTGTTTTACTGAATATATATGCACCGAATGATGTGGGGGGTAGAAGAAAGCTTTGGGATAGCTTGCTTAATCTGAAACAAGGGTTTCCTAAACCATGGTGTTGTCTGTGGGGATTTTAATGAAATTAGGAATATTGGTGAGAGGAAAGGATGCTCCAGAAGAGAGAGAGGTATGACTGAGCTCAATGAGTTCATTGAGAATAGTGAAGTACAAGACCTACCTTTATTAGGAAGAAAGTATACATGGTGTAATTCCAAGGAAGGGGTCAAATGGAGTAGGAGATAGATAGGGTGTTGGTGGATCCGAAATGGTTGGAGGGATTTCAATTAAAATTATGGGGATTACCTAGGCTCATTTCAGATCATAGTCCACTATTATTGATGGAAGATGAAAGGGATTGGGGTCCAAAGCCGTTCCGGTTCTTAAATGCTTGGTGTCTACATCCAAATTTATCATCCTTTGTGGCTAAAGTTTGGAAGGAGTCGGAACCTAATGGTTGGGCTGGATTCATCCTACACAAAAAATTGAAGGATTTGAAATTAGCGCTTCGCCAATGGAATAAGGAGGTGTATGGGTCTGTGCCTAACAAATTGAAAGCAATAGAGGAGGAAGTTCATATCCTTGATCTTCAAGCAGAGAGCAGAGAGCTGGATCAGCAAGAGAAAGCTAGAAGAAGAGTAGCTTATGAAGAGGTTTGGAGACTTCATAGAATGATGGAGTGGACGTGGTTACAAAAATCAAGACTGAATTGGAATTTGAAAGGGGACCGTAATACCAGATTTTTCCATGTGATGGCCAAGGGTAGACAATGTAGAAATGAAATAACATCCATGGCCTATGGTGGTTCAGTGCTTGAGGATCCTCGTCAAGTGAAGTCTGCAATTTTTGAGCACTTCAAGAAGCAATATTCTGAGGAGTGGATGTTAAGACCAAAGTTAGGAGGCCTATTCAAATCAGTGAGTAGCAGTCCCTATTTTGATGGGTTGGAATCGGAGTTCTCAGAATTAGAAATTCTGGCAGCAGTGAAGGATTGTGATGGTAACAAGGCCCCTGGCCCAGATGGTTTCAACATGCTATACTTTCAAAAATTTTGGAAGGTGATAAAAGGGGAAGTTCTTAATTTTATGAAGGAATTTTATAGGAATGGCAGATTGGTGAAGGGCTTGAATAGCTCCTTTATTACTCTTGTTCCCAAGAAAGAAAATCCTATGGGATTAACAGATTATCGGCCAATCAGTTTAGTGGGTTCAGTATATAAAATCCTAACTAAGGTCCTGTCAAGAAGATTAAAAGAAGTGCTACCTTGCATTATTAGTGAGACCCAATCAGCCTTTGTAGGAGGAAGGAACATATTAGATGGGGTTTTGATTGCCAATGAAGTAGTAGATGGGTGGAAGAAATCCAAGAAGCAGGGTGTCATCATTAAACTTGATTTTGAGAAGGCGTACGATTCAGTCAACTGGGGATTCCTACGTTCTATGCTACTGAAGTTTGGGTTTGGGGCAAGGTGGGTTAAATGGATTATGGAGTGTGTTAGTTCGGCTAGAATTTCAGTCCTGGTAAATGCGTCTCCAACTGATGAGTTTAGTCCTCAAAGGGGCCTGCGACAAGGTGACTCTCTGTCCCCCTTCCTGTTCAACTTGGTGGCTGAAGGTCTCAATATGTTACTGACAAGAGCATACCATATGGGAATTATTAAAAGGGTGCAAATTGGTGCAGATGATGTGAGGCTGTCCCACCTGCAATTCGCGGATGATTCTATCCTGTTTTGTGAAGCTAAAGAGGAGGAGATTAGAAACTTGAAGAGGATCTTAAGGTGTTTTGAGGTGATGTCGGGTCTGAGGATTAATTACCATAAGAGTCAGGTTTGTGGAGTGGGTGTGTCAGATGAATCTTTAGCTACATTTGTATCTATTTTGAATTGCAAGATCAAGAAGCTGCATATGCAATATTTAGGCATGCCTCTTGGGGCTAATTCTAATAGAAAGCAAACTTGGAAACCACTGTTGGATAAGATTCGTAGCAGGCTAGCTAGCTGGAAAAGAAAGCTTTTATCTTATGCTGGGAGGTTAACCTTAATCAAATCTGTAACTGCATTGCTGCTAGTTTATTATTTATCCTTGTTCAGATTACCTCAAGGGGTAGCTAAAGTGATTGAAAGGCTGCAGGCTTCATTTCTTTGGGGGGGATCTGAAGTGAGGAGTAGGGTTCACTTGGTTAAATGGGCTGATTTGTCCAAAAGTGTGGATCAAGGGGACTGGGGCTAAGACGAGTAAAAATGATGAATGAATGTCTATTAATCAAATAGTGGTGGAGGTTTGGGTATGAAAAAGATGCACTGTGGAGGAAGGTGATTTGTAGCAAGTACAAGGTCGACTTTAGTGATTGGGTGGCCACTTCATGCATAAGACCTAATGCATCTACTGTTTGGAAAGGTATAATCAATATTGCTATGTCTGATAGCCCACTCCTACAGTTTTACATGAATAATTGGCAGTTAAAGGTTGGAGATGGGGGACAGTCAGGTTTTGGTTGGATAAGTGGTGTCATGCTACCTGCTTCAGAGAGGAATTTCCTGGCTTATTTTCTTTAATTCTGGATAAGGAGGTGTCACTAAGAACAATATATGAGAGAAAGGATAATGCAGGGAACTGGGTGTTTAATTTTAGAAGAAGGATCTATGATTGGGAAGATTGTGAGGTCACAAGGCTCAAGAATCTCCTGGGTGCTGCACCTGCATTGGTGGACAATCAGATGATAAACCAGTGTGGTTAGCAGCAGCAACAGAGATATTCTCGTGCCTTCTCTATTTAATGGGGTCTCTACGACTGCTAGTTCTCAATTGAGTATTTGTAAATTAGTGTGGGTTAAATACTTGCCTCCTAAAGTCCAATTTATGGGATGGCTTGCTTGTAGCAGTAGTAGTTAAAGACTTTAGTTTTCCTCCAAAGAATTGGTGTGCTTCAAAGTAATGTATCAACTCTCTGTGTATTTTGCAAAGCTGAGGTTGAAACTGTGAACCATGTCATGGTATCCTGCTGTTTTGCATCATCTGTGTGGGTTGAAATGCTGAATTGGTGGGATGTCCAAGGGGCCTTACCTGGAACTGTTGAAGGGCTGCTTCTATGGTGGGATGGGGAGGTGCTCAGTAGTAAGGAGAGAAAGATTTGGAGGGGCATACCTCTGGTTGTGTTGTGGTCCCTATGGAAGCTTCGAAATGATGTGGTGTTCAATGCTGCCATCCTTGATGTGGCTGCGATTTGTGAAGAGATAAAAGTCAGGGTTGCACTGTGGATGAGACCGTATTATTTAGATCATAGGTTTGCAGTTCAGGACTTTGTGATTAATCTCAGGCAAGTGCGAAGGTGTATTGCAGGAAGAAGGGTCTTAGGAGGTGATTGACATGGGTGGTATGGCTGTGAAGTGCATTACCATCAGGGTGTGGGGGTTAGAGTATGATCTGGGTGGACTCCTCTGGATGCTGAGGTTATTGTTTGCTGCTGTTTCAGCTTGCCTCTACTCTGTCATCCAGGTGTTGGGTGGGAGGATGAGTGTTAGGGTGAGTCAAGTGATATGAGTTCCAGATCTGATTTGCTCATCTGCAGAATGCATAGTGTTGTTGGTGGTCAAATCAGAGAGTTGGTTGTATTGGTATGCTGTGTGTCTGATCTGTTTGTCTTAATAGACCAAACAGGGATCGGATCTGTTTTAGCTTGCTTCTGCAGTGTGGATGGTTGGGGGGTTTTGTTGGGGGTGGGTTGAGCCTCTGATGGTATGAGCTATACTGTGTGGGGGTGGGCTGGTGCCTTGCATTTGGTATGTTGTTGATATACTTGGATTTCTGTTCTGCTATCCTGGTTCTCCATCTCCAGGTCTGGCAGGGTTATGGTTGTTGTCCTGGGTTGCTGTGGGTTTGATGTTAGTATGTTGGTGGTCTGCTATGTTGGACTGCCATGGGGTGCTTCTGCTGGTATATGGGCTGCTATTGGTGGTTGAATGTGTGTGTTTCTGGGCTGATGGATAAGGTTCAAATATGCATTATAATTTGGTTTTGGATAAGGTTCTTATCTGTTATGGTCAGCTACTAGTTCAAGTATGCAATAGGTTTCTGGGCTCCAGTTGAGTGGTGCTCCTGCTGGAGGCTTAATGACTGCTGTTTGTGGTTGAATGGACTCTCAGGCCTTTCTGTTTTGTGTTATATGGTTGTTTTGGAGTGTCCCATCCAGAACACAATCCAATTGGAAGTTGAGAACAAGACTTGTAAGGATTGAGGCATGCTGATATCACAAGCATTATTGGATTATCCCTGGCCATTTATAGCATGTTGTGGTGCTCATGCTGCAGTGCAAAGGCCTGCTGAGTGTAGGAGTGACTGATGGTTTGCTTCTTCCCAGTCTGGTATGCTGTTTGGATGCTCTAGCAGAGGGTTTATTGCTGTGTTTGTGTAGTAGTTTGGCTGGGTTTTGTGTTTCTCTCTGTTGGTTTTGGCATGTTTTGGATTTTGGTTGTTTATTTTTTGGTTTTGGTTTTGGTTTGGGTTTGTTGATTGTGGTTGGTTATTCACCAACTCACCATCTCTTGGCGGTGTGCTAGCATATAATTGGGAGATCTCAACAGTGCCAACCTAGTTGGGATTGTTTTGTTTCACTATGATGCTCTTTGCACTCCCTTTCCCCTTCCCCTTCTTCTTTATTGATGTATTTCTATATTCGTTTTCATCAATAAAGTTCCCTTTTCTTCGCTGATCAAAAAAAAAAAAAAAAAGTTCTAATAGCATAACTATAAGACTAGATCACCCAAAAAAACAGTGAAGATACAACATTATTGGATTTTCGATATGAGACTCAACATGGATCAAAAGTGTCATAAGTTGTAGTTTCAATTTTATTTATTTTGTTTATTTTTTATTTTTTATTTATTTTTGTTTCTATACCAAAATGCTAGTATTTTGAAAATGAAAACTTCTTCTATAATATAAAATTCATCATCTTCAAGTTTTCTTATTTTTTGTCGTGAAATAAACTCTGCTAATAGCAGTTCAAGTTCTAATAGCATAACTATAAGACTAGATCACCCAAAAAAATAGTGAAGATACAACATTATTGGATTTTCGATATGAGACTCAACATGGATCAAAAGTGTCATAGGATGTAGTTTCAAATTTTTTTTTTTTTATTTTAATTCTATACGAAAATGCTAGTATTTTGAAAATGAAAACTTCTTCTATAATATAAAATCCATCATCTTCAAGTTTTCTTATTTCTCTTTTTCTTTTGTTTATTTATTTATTTATCCACTAGCTAATAAAGTGCGCCTCTAACTTCCCCAATAAAAAAATTTCGGAACAGCACAGCCTAAAGTTGACAACTTCCATCTTCCAATGCATTCAATCATAATGTACCTGTAAATGGAAATGTCAACCTTTGAACTCTGCTACCGACCCCCATTTGCCTTTGCATTTTCACTCTATATAAGTCCTACAATGTGCCAAGGATTTACCCATCTCTCTCTCTCTCCATCTTTCTCTCTCACACACACAGACATATCCCTCCAACATGTCTTCCTCAACATTCACCTCCTCTCTCTACCTTCTTTCCTTCACTCTTCTTATCCAAATTGTCATTGGAGTCAACCCTCTCTTCCATTTCTGTTCAAGTCCTGAAAATTTCACTGCTAATAGCCCTTATGAATCAAACTTGAACAAGCTTATGAGCTATCTCTACCTCAAAACCCCTCCAACAGGGTTCGGTGTTGGCTCAGTGGGACAATACCATGACATAGCCAACGGCCTCTCTCTCTGTCGTGGTGATGTCAACTCCACAGACTGCGCTGCCTGCGTTGCTGAAGCCAGTGGCGAGATTCGCAAACGCTGCCCATACAACAAAGGATCGGTCATATGGTACGATAACTGTCTCGTAAAATACTCAAACACTGATTTCTTCGGCAAAATTGATAATGGAAACAGGTTCTACATGTGGAACTTGAGAAATGTGAGCAACCCTTTGTCATTCAACCAAAAAACCAAAGATTTGTTGAGTCAGCTATCTCAACAAGCTTATGTTGCACCAAAAATGTACGCTACCGGAGAGTCGGAGCTCGGATATTCAGAGAAACTCTATGGGTTGGTTCAATGCACTAGAGATCTTTCTAGTGTTGATTGTAAGAAGTGTCTTGATGGAATCATAAGTGAGCTTCCAAGTTGCTGTGATGGGAAAGAAGGTGGGAGAGTTGTTGGAGGGAGTTGTAACTTCAGATATGAGATTTATCCATTTGTGAATGCTTAGAGCATATCATAGTTTGTGATATTACAAATGAATAAGTGTTATAGGAACACTCGAGGAAGAATGGATATATATTATACCAACTTATTGGTATTTGCTGCCTGTTTTGGCTTTCTTATGTATTGTTGAATAAAATGCATCTCTATGATGATTTGAGAGTATGAATGAACGATGTTTTAAAACTATACATTGATGTGGTTGAGGTATGATCAATTGCTATATTTTGTATAAATGATTTCATTGCTATAAATCAAGAAAAGCAACATTACAAATCCAGAAAAATTCAGAATTTATCTAGATTTAAATTATTTGGATGAGATTCATTCTTGGTGTGGCTCACGGCACAACTCTTCATCTACACCATATGCTCATTTTTGGACAATTTTCATGGATGATAAATCTAAACAGTAGCATTAGTCAATCAAGAATGATATAAATGCTATTTCCCATATATATATATATAGATTTTTTTCTATGCATGTTTTTACAATAATGATGTGACTGTTTGCCATCGTTTTATTCAAAATCAAAACCATAACGGTTTATAGTATTAAAGCACAATTGTCACCTTATTCTAAAAATAATTAGACTATTTAGTTTTGAGTTTTTTAAAAATAGTTTTTTGAGTTTTCAATTCAAGTTTTTGTATTTTTAATGATTTTTTAAAAAAATTAATTAATTTTAAAAAAATATAGATTCACTTAATCTTAATATATTTAAAAATTAAAAAATTTGTACAATTTTTTTATAAAAAAAAATCATGGAATACAGCAAAATACGAAAATGTGTTGAATTTTTATTTTTATTTTATATATTTTGCATTTGTTGAATTTTTCTAAGTTTTTTCCGAAAATATTATATTTTTTAAAGATATTTAGATAGGTGTATCTAAAAAAAACATTGCGCAAAATATTAAAAAACTTCAATTAAAAAAACATGGAAAGGAAAAAAATTAATTTTCTAAAAGGTGGATTTAATTTTCTGGAAACAAACATGGCGATTTTGTTTTTGACTAAAAATGAAAAACCTTCCTAGATGGATTTTCATTACCAAAAAAAAAAAGGAAAAACACAATTCAGTGTAGATTTAGGGGAAAAAAAAATTACACTTAAGTGGTAAACTTTATAATATTAATAATTAAAATTTTAAACTTTTTCATGTATTTGTAAATATATACGTTTTTTTAAAATTCACTGAATTGTAATTTCTCCACACACAAAATAAAATAAAATAAAACTACGGCTATATTATTTTATAGAAAAAATCAGTATAATAAATTTTCGAAAAAATAGATTTTTTCTTCTAGTATTCTAAATACATTCATCTTAGTTTTTTTTTTTTTTTTCTTTTTTTTTCTAGTGAGAGATGAAATTTTTTCAATGACATGCCTATGTTGGACAAGAAAGACTACAAAAAAGAGGTATATTTATCTCAAGTTTAAACTTAAATTTTAGAGAATTTGAGAGGTTCGTAAAACTCACCACTACTCTATTTGGATGGTCAACGGTTTATTTTAGTCATCTGTATATATATTCTTCTATAAAAATAAGTTCATCTAATTAATAATCGTAACCTTTTATTTTGTCTTGTTTGTCTCTAAAAAATTGATGATTTATTTTTAAAAATATACTTATAGTCCATATTTTTTTTAAAAAAAATAAATGGGAATTAAACCATTTTTCACATTTTGGTTTTGATTAATTTCTTAAATTTTATGATTTAGTTTGATTATTAAACTTTTAGAATTGTAGATGCCAATTTATTTATCAATTCACCTCATATTTGAATTAAATCGATCGATGAACAATCCTGATAAAAACCATCTTCTCAAATAAAATTGGACCTTTGAATTACATTGTGTATGTAATATATATATATATATATTATATAAGGTGGAGTTAAAAAAATTTGCTTGGCTTTGTTGAATCATTAAGCTTTTCACAAATAAAACTAAATTGACTCGCTCTCGCTTTTTACTATTCTCATTAATGTAAATTATATTTTATTGTTTAAGGAACCATATTCAATGTTGTGACATGTTCTACTCTATAAATTGCCCAATTAAGCTGTTTTTGAAAAAGCACCTCTCTCAGCTGCAACCTATAGTACTGATTTTCAAAAACATTATCCTAATTGACCATCAACCTCAAATTAATCAGATTTTGTACTTTATAGGGGGTCAATAATCGGGTAATTGTCCTGTTTGACCCACAATGGAGATATATAATTGCATGAGTAAAAGCGTGTATAATATTATTATAATCTAGAAGTGAGAGAACATGTCAAAACAGGTGATCATCACCGCCACAATGGATACATTGGTGGCTAGTTGCCTAATTTGTTTTTTGAACATAGTTGCCTAATTTGTTTGTAGTTGGTGTTGGGGCTATTAGCTAACAAAAAAATGATTGAGGGCATTAAAAATAGTGTTATTAAAAATATTAAAAGTGATGTTTTAATAATGTCATTATTGATATGGTAGTGGGCTTGTCTAGTGCTTGTGCCTTGTTTGTTTATTTATTTATTTTTTTTAACATTCTTAATGCATTAGTGTTATTAATGATCTTTTTTTAATAAGATAGGACTATTCATAATAAGAAATACTCAAGTGATTGAACTAGAGTTTCACATGATCATTCCTACTATACGAGTATGTAATAATTTTTCCTTAATATGAGAAATTTTTCCATTGGAAGTTGATTAGGTACCACAACAATGATTCATACCATTAAAAAAAGATTATTAATAGTACTAATGTATTAAGAATGTCAAAAACAAAAAAAAAAAAAACAAAAAACCAAAAGGGTACAGCCCACTGCCACATCATTAGTGATACTATTAGACCACTTTTAGTGCTCTCAACAATTTTTCATCTTAATATTACTTCAACATAAATATAAGCATAATAGATTTTGTAATGGTTTTGGAAAAATAAGTGTGTTTGGTTTGAGTTTTTTGAATTAAGTTTTTTGAAAATTAAGTTTTTTGGTTTTCGTATTTTTTTGTTTTAGTGAATATTTTGAAATCTTAAACATTTTTTTTTACTTTTTTAGATGCACCTTACTTAGATAAATCTAAAAAGTAAAAAATTTGTGAAAAAATATTTTTAAAAATTTATAAATACATAAAAATAAAAAAAATATGCTGAATTCTTGTATTTTTTTTTTTTTGTATTTTTTGAATTTAGTGAATTTTTAAAAGGTTTTTTCAATTTTTTTTTACTTTTTAGATATATTTATGATAGGTATGTCTAAAAATTAAAAAAAAAATTGCTCAAAATATTAAAAAAAATTCAGTAAAAACAAAAAAAAACACGAAAAATAAGAAAGTAGAATTTTCTGAAAATTGTTTTTGAAAAATGATAACCAAGCGTTTTCCTTAAACATGGTGATTATGGTTTTGGACGTGAGTATGAGATTGGATTAGGCTAATTCAGTCAAATACTTGTCTTTTTAGGTCAAAAATATTTATTTAAAAAAAAATTAAATTCTTACTGTCCAAAATTTAAATTTTAATTTAAAATTCAAACTTAATTCTGAAATGACCCCAACATATTACACTACAACAAAAAGCACATTTAAGTCCCAGTGCTCTGTGTTTTGATATTCTTTTTGTTTCGATTCTCAGTGTTTTTTTTGTTAACTTTGCTACCTTTCCTCTTGAATAAAAAAATAAAAATAAAAATGAGAGAATAAGAAGAAGAAGAAAAGAGGTTCTAAACCATGAAGTTATTTGTAAAGTAATTATGCAATTGGTCCAACTCACCCATAAGCCTTTGTATTTTGAAACTGCAAAGCAAATATTAATTAATGTTGCTCTTGTCCATTCCCAAATGCTAATTGTTCTCCCCCTCTCTCTCACACACACATTGCTTTTCTTTCTTTTTTTACTCTCTTTCTTCCCGTTATTCACCATTATTTCTAATAAATTGGTAATCCTGTAATTCATGTTCTGCACAGAAAACATTAGAATCAAATTCTCTATTATTTAATCTTCAGTTTAATTGATAGATTCTTTTCATGTTCTTCATTTTGTTGAATTTTTTTCTCTGTTCTTAATTAAAGGCCAAAAATTGTTAATTTCTCATGAATAAATGGTTATTTATTTAAGTCAATTTGTGATACAGAAGAAAACTATGTGCATTGTGCATTGCGTATGCCATTTCATTTCATAGCATTGCGTATGCTGGGTTGCATGTTAGAACATCGTGTATGTCGTGTTACATCGAGCATTGTGTATGCTAGGTTGTATATTAGTTGCATGGTGCATGCCATCTCATTTGCATTGTGTTTGGGATAGGAGTTAGCCCAAACACAGGAAACGAGGGACGTTTCGTACTTCGAGTGACGGAACGTGTCTCAATTCCCGGTCACCGATACTCCGGATTATCCATGATGGAGTCTCGGTCTTGTTGTGTGCATTTATTCCATATTGAGTCATGCAAATCGACTCCTCGGCCATCATGCATCGAGATGCGCGATTTGTGGAACGAGGATCGAGGACTACGCTCCCTGAAGAGTAGTCAAGCATACATACGTGAAAATACATTGCCATGCCCCCCTTTCCTGCTCTCTGTTGCAGCAAATCAGAAATTGGCAATCTTTTGGGGCTTCGCGCAATATTCCGGGCTTAATTGTAAACAGAGACTAATTGGGGCATCGCAATGGATTTCTACCCCAAGCAACCCGAACATGCATCATTCATCATCCGGAGCAAAGTTGAGGCAGTCCCTAGCTTGCATGCTAATTTACTACTTTCCTAAATTAATTTGTTAATTAATTAGGATTTTGTATTTATTCGGACTGTAAATTATTTATTCGGGACTGTATTATTTATTCGGACCCTCCGAGCGAGGGCACAATTGTAATAAGTGTGTGTGCGTGTGATGTATGTCTTCCAACCCCACGTCTTTCTCCCTTTTATTTACCAGCTTATGATGGTTAGAATAGGGCATGTTTCAATTAGCATACAGTATGATAGCATGTTTGCATTCATTCATCTGTCTTGCATGCACCGGGCTCGGCGTATCATACTAACTGCATTGTATTTCAATTCCGAGTTGAATACTTGTTAGTTGTAGCATTTCACATGCCATCTTTAGAATAGTCGAGCCTGCTATAGTTGCATTTTTGCATGTGTTGCATTAGGCATCTCTGTATAGTTAGGATCATGCATGGATTTCTAACATAGCTTTTGTTTTGGCTTGGAGTACTCGGTAAGTTTTTATACTTTAGCATCCTTGCATGTGTGTAAGTGACTGCCATGATAGCATGCTTACCATGAGACTATTTGCTTATGTGATATAACTGCCTGAATGCCTGTGGGTGAAGGTTAGGTTATTTGGATTGGAACAATGCATTGACTGTGAGTTTTAAGCCCACTAGATAGTAGCAAAACCATCTTTTCTAAGCCCACCTGAGGGTGGCAAAATCTGCATTTTAAGCCTACTTGCGAGTAGCAAACCATCTTTCAAAAAAAAACATGAAATGTTTCGTTCCAATTCAGGAGACCCGGTCTATACTTGTATGCTGTGCGCATCACATAGTAAATCTAGGCAAATAACCGGAATAAGAGCACATAATGTTTTCAAAACTCGATATCAGGGTTAGTAGAGGCCGATCTTTGATCGGGCGAGCGGGGGTGCTCACGAAGTGACCTTCCCCAATCGTACCCAAGTTCCCGAGCCGAGGCAACTTTGGTGATGACGAACACGTGGCCTTAGGCAAACGAGTCAGGGTTTCCTAAATTTCCCAAAAATAAAATATTTAGGTGGCGACTCTGTATCTGGCAAAGCAGTCCATGTTTGGCACTTCTTTCAAAATATCTGTTTTCTCAAAACGATTTGCCGGATTTGGACTCTTTGGTTTAGATTAAGAACCGTGACAATTCGAGTCCTGAACTGTAGTGAGCCCAAAACGAACAGAACGGGACTCAATCCTCCCGGGGCGTTCGGGGACGTCTACAGTTTCTGGCGACTACGCTGGGGATTTAGAGAACTTGACTCGAACCCATGATATCTGGTTTTGACTACACTTGTGTGTTTCTTTGCATTGCATTTGCATTGGTGCGCCTAGGACACCGTGTTTGCCATCTGCTATTCTGAGCGGTTTGCCAGAGGCTGCGCACCATAAGGCTTACCGGTTACGGGCTCTGCCAGTATGGGAACACAAACCCCGGTTTTACCGGGGTACCCTTTTGAGACTTCGACCTAGTGCATATTCGGAATCCACAGTGACCATTCCAAACTAGGACAGGTTGCTTACCCGATATAGGTTGTTTGAAACCGCTGCGTGCGTAGTGAAACCCTAGCTCCTGACAAAATAGGACATGGAAACCCTACCCCAACATAGGGGTGTTTTGGCTCTCACTTATCTGTTACGTGCTGTTAGAGTGCGTCTCTACAGGGAAATGCATGTATCAGTTTATGAGTTTGGGCATCAAGCATGCGGGCATCAGTCAGTGTTTGAGAATCAGTTATCTGCGGGTATCAGATTCAGTTTTCGGGGACCGTGATTCAGGGATGATGATCAGTGTTTGAGGACAGTTGTAACAAGCCCGCGGGGGACCTCGCTATAGCTCGGACTCGATTTGTGTCACGGTTCTTAATCTTGAACCAAAGAGTCCAAATCCGGCAAATCGTTTTGGAAAACAGATTTTTTTTTAAAGAAGTGCCAAACATGGACTGCTTTGCCAGATACAGAGTCGCCACCTAAAAATTTTATGTTTGGGAAATTTAGGAAACCCTGACTCGGTGCCAAAGGCCACGTGTCCGTCATCACCAAAGTTGCCTCGGCTCGGGAACTTTGGTACGATTGGGGAAGGTCACTTCGTGAGCACCCCCGCTCGCCCGGTCAAAGACCGGCCTCTACTAACCATGATATCTTATTTTGAAAACATTGTGAGTTCTTATTCCGGTTATTAGCCTAGGTTACTATGTGATGCTCGCAGCAAACAAGTATAGACTGGGCCACCTGAATTGGAACAAAACATTTCATGTTTGTTTGTTTGAAAATGGTTTGATGGTACTACCCGCAGGTAGGCTAAGGCGTGGATTTGCCACCCTCGGGTGGGCTTAGAAAACATGATTTTGCCACTATCTAGTGGGCTTAAAACAAACATTTGATGAATTGTCCAATCCAAGTAACTCAACCTCCACCCACAGGCATTCAAGGCAGTTATATCACATAAGCGTATAGCCTCATGGTAAACATGCTATTCATGGCAACACTCACACGCATGCAAGGATGCTAAAGCATAAAACTCACCGAGTACTCCAAGCCAAAAACAGAAAACCGATTAGAAATCATGCATGATCCTAATTATACAGAAATGCCTAATGCAACACATGCAAAGATGCAAACTATAGCAGGCTCGGCTATTCTAAACATGGCATATGGAATGCTACAACTAACATGTATTCAATTTGGAATTGAAATACAAATGCAGTTTGTATGATGTGCCGAGCCCGGTGCATGCAAAACAGATGAATGATGCAAACATGCTGTCATACTGTATGCTAATCGAAATATGCCCTATATCTAACCATCATAAGCGGGTAAATAAAAGGGAGAAAGACGTGGGGTTGGAAGACATACATCACACTCACCCACACTTATTACAATTATGCCCTCGCACAGAGGGTCCGAATAAATAATACAATCCGAATAATACAGTCCGAAATATACAGATCCCTAATTTAATTAACAAATTCCTAATTAATTAACAAATTAACTAAGAAAAAACTGTAAACTGGCATGCAAGCCAGGGACTGCCTTGACTCCGCTCCGGACAATGAAATGATGCATGTTTGGGCTGCTTTGCGCGGAAATCCACTGGGATGCCCCAATTAGCCTCTGTTTGCACTTTTCCTCGAAATGCGTGCCAGACTCCGAAAAGTTGCTGATTCTCTATTTTGCTGCAACAGAGAGCAGGAAAGGGGCATAGCAATGTATTTCACAAATATATGCATGCCTCGATCCTCGTGCCACCAATCACGCATCTCGATGCATGATGGCCGAGGAGCCGAATTGCACAACTCAATATAGGATGAATGCAGATGAATGCTACAACAAAACCTAACTCCATCATGGGTAATCCGGAGTGTCGGTGACTTGGGAATTGAGACCCGTTCCGTCACTCGGAGTACGAAACGCGCCTCGTTTCCCGTGCCCGGGCTAACTCCTATCCCGAACGCGATGCAATATGCATGATATGCATGAATGCAACTAAAATACAATCCTAGCATGCACAATGCTATGAAAATGAGATGCCTCGAAATGCGTGCACGCGGGCACGCAAACCGAGGCGATGATCCTAAGGCATGAAATGGCATACGCAATGCAAATAATGGGCTTACACTAACATGAGTGAGCCTCAGCCACACTCACATAAGAGGCCGACGGATGAAAATGAAGCGCCTCGAAATGCGTGCACACGGGCGCGCAAACCGAGGCGATGACATAAAGGCATGAAACGGCCTTAAATATGATATACAATGAGACTAAAATGAGATGTCTCGAAATGCGTGCCCACGGGCACGCAAACCGAGAAAATGGCATACGGAATGCAACAGGACTAAAATGAGATATGCGATGCAATATGGGCTTACACCAACATGAGAGAGCCTCAACCATACTCACACGAGAGGTCGATAGATGAAAATGAGATGCCTCGAAATGCGTGCACACAGGCACGCAAACCGAGGCAATGGCATATGCAATGCGATGAGACTAAAATGACATACAGAATGCAAAATGGACTTACACTAACATGAGTGGACCTCAGCCACACTCACATAAGAAGCCGACGGATGAAAATGAGATGCCTCGAAATTCGTGTATACGGGCACGCAAACCGAGGCAATGGCCGTAAGGCACGAAATGGCATGGAAATGATATGCAAGCATGCAAATGAATTTGGCACTGAAATGTGGGGGAAAACAGCCCCGAAACATGGCCAAAGTGCACCCGAAGCATGGAATAATCCCGAAATGCGATATTAGGCGCCCGAAATGGCCTATAGCTATGCAATGCATGCACAATATGGATATGGAATGAAAATACAGTAGCAAGGCAGCCCCAAGACAAGCATTTTTCAGTCATAAAAAGGGCTAAACAGCAAGCACACATAGGATTAAACAAGAATGCAAAAATGGCCCCGCAAGAGGGGTATTGAAGCAAGTGATACATGCGATGCCCAAATGGAAAAGTACCCTTCTAAAACACTGATGAGGGACTAAAAATATGAACATTTACAGTAGATGACATCCCCCAACTTAGTATGAAAACATGCTAAAAATGTCATGCAAGAACTAGGATATATAAGGCTATAACATGAGGTACCCCGAACATTCATCAAAACAGCAAAGAACCTTAATGAAATATGTCAAGAAGATCAAAATATGACTCTTTACATTTCTGATGATGGCCTGAAACAGAAGCTAGATAAGCCTAAAAAAGCATGCAAGAATGGGGGCCAAAGAGGGATATAAAGACAAGCACAACATGGAGACCCCCAACAAGTTTTATCCCTTCTACAATGTTGTAGAGGGACACAAAATAAGCTTACTCACAGTTCATGACATGCTCCAAAACAGACTACATGTAGGTCAAACAAATCATGCAAATTTACGGTAAATATGAGAGATTATGAAGCAAGTGCATGATAGAGAGGCCAAACAGGGTTGAGACCTTCTTAAATGTTTAATAGGGGCTCAAAATAGGCCCACTCACAGTTTACATTATGCTCGAAAACAGATCACTCATAGGCTAGAAGAAGCATGCAAAATATTGACATATAAGAGGATATTGAAACAAGTGCAAGATGGAGGGCTCAAACAGGGTTGAGCCCTCGAACAAACATTAATAATAGCTCAAAATAGACCTAGTTTCAGTTAAGGTCGGAGCCCAAAACAATAAGCAATTAGGATTAAGAAATGAAGCAAGAAAGTGCTACAAAAGAGGGAAATGGAAGCTTACCTTTGTAGACAAGTCTTGGCTACCTTTTGCTTGAAGAATGGATGCTTATAAGCCCCTAAGAACCTCTCCTTGCTGCTGGAAATGGAGTGGTGGTGGTGGTGCTTGATGATGATGAAGAAATGGAGCCAAACTTGAAAGAAATGAGAGAGATAGAGATGGATATGTGTTTCTATGCTCAAAGCAAGTGTTCTAACTCTTGAGGGAAAGAGAGAGAGATGTATGCATGCAAGAATGGTTGAGCCAAAGTGTGTGAAAAAGTGTAGCCTTAAGGGATTAAGTTCCCTTGCATACAAAATATCCCCCGAAATCAAATCTTTTGGGGGATACAGCTATACACTGTAAAACACACCTCCCAAGGAGCATGGCCGGCCAAGCACTTTTGCTGCAGGTGGCCGGCCGGCCACCCCCCATGGCCGGCCGGCCAAGGGTCAAAAATGAAACAATGAATTGCTGGCCGGCCACCACACATTGGTGGTCTCCCATATGTGCTGAACAAGACCCTATGGTTGGAAATTGGCAACTCTGAAACAAGAGAGACAACAAGCCACTTTTAGAAGGGGTTCAAAATGGACTAAAGAATTACTGGCCGGCCATGGGTTTTTAGGATCCTCCCATGTGTGTACAACACAAATATGTGGTTTTGGCTCGAAGAAAATGGCCCTAGGGTGTTCAACATTAGCCCGGAAGTGAGAAAAACGGGCGCCGGGGGGCGCCGGAGGAGCATAACTGGTTGCTGAGACAATTGCTGGCCTCCCACCCTCCAGTGATCTTCCTTATGATAAAACAGAGGTACCTGCCAAAAATGAACAAAAATCGATGCAAAACGAATGCTCGGGGACCAAAACGCGCAGTTCGGGATCCCGAAAATAGGCCGTTAAGCACCGAAAGTGGCATTCGGCCACGAAGTGGGTATCTAAGACCCCAGTGTCCCTCGAAAGGGAGTAAATGAGATGCATGCCAAAAACCGGAGGAATCGGAGATGGTTGGGTGGTCCCGAACCGAGGCACACGGCCTGACGGCTCCGAAAACCGAGAACCGGGCTCCGAAATGGGCAAAATGGCCTACGGCCACGAAATGTAGCCCACGGCCACTGAGAGATGGTCTACGGGACCTGTCCATCCCCTCAGGAAAGAAAACAGAGAAAACCGAGTCTGGTTCGCAAACCGAGGCAAGGCACAGAAGAGTTCGGAAGTCCGGAGGCAGGGCTCGCGGCCGTGACTCTGAGACTTCTGAACGAGCACGATATGCAACATCACCGAGCGCTCAATCGGTGACGTCTGAGTCTTAAGGTCGGTCAAAAATGGGGTGTCTACAACAGTGTGTATTCAGCTTATCGACCGTGTGTTGTTATGCCCAGCTGTGTGTTGTGTATTTATTTTAAGCTGTTATGCTGTCCGTTTATCTGGTTATTTATTTCCTTATTGCTTTATTTATCTTTTTGCTAGGGCAATTTTAGCACAATTGCTTTCGACCCAGCAGATATTCCCCAAGCACTTTGGACAAGAGGTCGTCGGCTCAATCGATCTAAGGATCTGGTTGACGAACAGCCAGTGTTCCATTCTCTACCCCCGGTTGTCAGAAGAAGGCCGAGAAGGCGTAGTGTGTCTGAACAGAGGTTACCAGAGCAGTGGTCTACCCTAGCAGCGAACAGTCGGGCTGAGGTCTCAGTTTCTGCCATAGAAATACACATACTAGTCAGTCAGCAGGATCAGCAGAACATGGCCGGAATGGAAGAAATGATGCGCCAACTCCAAGAGAGTATGAAGCAAATGCAGGAGGACGCTGTCCGCCAAGCAGAGTTCTCTAAACAACAGGCCACAATCATGGCCCAACAGGCGGAACTGATTACCCGGCTACAGCAGCAAGCCGGAGCATCAGCCTCACATCCAGCTCCTCCCCCACCATGGGTCCCAATACCCGAGCAGACACCAACTACCCAGAATGTCCTGCCAAATCCCCAGAACATTTTGCCAAATGTCCATGCTGTTCAGGAGGACACAGACATCCCAACGGGGCCGGCTCTGCCCCCACTTCCACCTCAATCATCCAAAGTACATACACCTATCAACCACCCGGACTCTCCGTTCGAGTTCGAAGTAGACCCTACAGCGCTGAAATTGAGCAAGCTCGAGAAGCTATTCAAAAACTCCCATGGGGTAAAAGCTATCCCGGATATCGAGGACGGATATACCGATGTGGTTGTGACGCTGCCGGATAGATTCAAAATGCCGCAGATCGATCGCTTCGACAAATCTGGTGACCCCATGGTCCACCTCCGGCTATTCTCAGATATATTACTGCCAATAGGCCTCACTAGACCCCAGAAGCTTTCGCTATTCGGCCGGACCCTGTCGGGTGTAGCCGCTATCTGGTATGCGAAGTTGGAGGATGACGTCAAGCGGAGTTGGGATGAAATGGCCGAGGCCTTTGTTGCGCAATACTCTTACAACACCCAAATTGAGATTACAACTCGTGATCTCGAAACAACAAGGCAGGAGCCCTGTAATAACCCTGACCCTGATTAACGCTAATTGGAACTTAATTATGCCTAATGATAATAATTAAGAGGAAATCCGGAATTAAATTGCATGTGCATTGCGTGAATTACGTGTTCCCATCTGTTCAGTGTCGGAATATCTATTCGTGTTGAAACTTTAAACTGCAAATTGGAAGCCTTATCGGCGCCCGATTCCGAAATTGATTAGTATTCTAGACTAGTTGGATTTTATGTGAATTTATGGTAGGTTCAATTAAAATTCGATTAGGAATGTTTAAATCTGATTAATAAACATTTTAATAATGAACCTGGTTAATTACTATTTTGCCATTATAGTGGGCCAATTGTTTAAGTCTTGATTTAGCAACTAGACATCATTTTTTGGTTCACCCTCTAGTGAGTCAAACGGCTGAGAGGGAGAGTGAAGGGAGAATTGGTGTAGAATTGGGAATTTTGAACTCAACAAGTGATCTTAGCTTGAACTTGGAGGGACTTGAAGAGTTGTGTGCAAACTTGAGCTTCTAAGCTTGACATTGAAGGTTTAAGGTAGGAATACATCCTCCCATTCATGTAATTGAACTAGCTCTTGCATATTCCTTGGCATATTGTAGATTAGAGTCTATATTTAGCTTGAAATTGTTGAATTGGGTGGTGTAACATGCATGCATATGCATATTCATAGAAATTGAAGTTGCTTGGTATCAAATCTCCACATGCATGTGCATATTTTTGCTAAAGTCCATAAGTTCATCTAAATTCTAAGTTTAATTTTGCTTTGGATCATGTTTTGGAGCCTTAAAATGAAATTGAACTCATGCATGTTGGTTTAAACCTTGTTCTTGATGATTTATGGAAATTGTGCTCAAATTGACTCACTCTTGGTCCTTGATTTCCCAAATTGGCTTTTGAAACTTCATATACTTTGAGTTTAAAGTGTTCTTCCAGAATTTGGGCCCAAGAGGTCGAGTTTTGAGCTTTAGAATGCTTGGTTTGGGCTTGGGAGGCAAATCTGGAAATTCCAGAATTTGGCTTCCTCGCTCGAGCTAAGGATTCCTCGCTCGAGCGACCATCATTTGTTCAGAGCTCCGCTCGAGCGAAGGAATGGTGGCTCGAGCGTAAATTTCAAGCTCTCAGAATCTTGGTGCGCACAGGCGTACGCTCGAGCGAAGAGACCTACGCTCGAGCGAAGAGCTGTGTCTCACGCTCGAGCGAGCATCGAGCGGAAAAAATCAACAACCAGTACTTTTTCATCTTTGCAGATCGCTCGAGCGGAGGACTACTCGCTCGAGCGAACCCTTTGATTTTGCAAGCTCGCTCGAGCGAAGGAAGGCTCGCTCGAGCGAGACCCCTGTTTTCAGCAACTTTCGAAAAATGTTTTCTATGGCATTTTTGCACCCTCATTCCATCCTAGGCATTCCTAGGCCATGTTTAAGGCTCAATACTAAGGATAAGAGGTGAGGTACACACTTAGAATCATTGATGTGAGTTTTGTACAATTGGATTGCATGTTTCAAGTGTGTATCCGTGATGTGTTATGTAGGTCACGTGCCGCAATCTGTTTGACCCTTTTGACTCCGTCTACCTGTATCAACGCCCACTGTGAGTAATAACTTTGTAAAGTTATGTTCAATGTTATGTATTTTCAGTATACTATGATACGAAATGATTGGTTCTTGAAAAGCTATGATATGTTGGAAATGAATGAATGAATGTCTAGTTTTTTGAAAAGTATTTGTGGCACCCTTAGTTCCGATGGCCCTCGCCCGGGGGTAACAATACCGTGGCCGATGGCCCTCACCCGGGGGTAACAATACCGTGGCCTATGGCCCTTGCCTGGGGGTAACAATACCATGGCTACTTGCGCGCAAGATATGGACCTTTGTGGTCGTTGGTACCATCTTTGTTTGTGGTCTTCGGACTTGCCTGTTGTGGTCTTCGGACCTGCCTGATCTGATAGCTAATGAGTGTACCACATATGATCTTATGCAAAATCTGAATATGAATAAAAATATGAGCATGTATCTGAACCTATCTCTGATTTGAAATTCTGAATATGCATAAGACTCTGTTTCTGATAAGATTATGTTTCTGATATAAACTCTGTGATGGATATCATTCATTAAACCCTTTACTCTGTTATTATTCACTGGGCTTTCGCTCACAGTTTATATTATATATGTAGGTGAGCCGGCACAAGACCCAGGCCAGAGTTGATGGCCCTCTGTTTTGTTTTTGGTCAGCCACCTGTTGCGCCTCCCGAGGAGGTTCCGCCTGTAGCCCGATGCGATGGCAGTTTTGTCTTCGTGCTAGTCAATGTTTGTGTTTTGTAACGTCGGATCTTGGGAGTACTTTCTGTAAATACTTTGTACATATGGGTGTACCTGACTAGCATGTTTAGGTATATAAATAAGTTTTGTATTTTCTGTCCCATGTACGTCATCACAGCTCATTGGACCTTGTTTACTTTATATATTTGCTTCTGCAGCCCCTTATTATTCGTAAATTTGTTCAGAGGCCTTTGGTAGTCCACGGATTACTGGCCGGTCGCGGCGCTAAACCTACATGGGCGGGTTTGGGTCGTGACAGAGTGGTATCAGAGCACGAGTTATACCGCACACACAGGTCTTATGAGCTTAGGATGTCCTAGTAAGGATTAGGGGCATTCCTTCCACATGTGTGAGTGTGTGGTAATACAATTGAATGTTAAAAAAAAAAAAAAAACTGAATGTACATTTGAATATGCCTATGCTTAATATCCTTTGATGTCTGTATAGTAAAATGGAGAACTCAAGGGGAACTGGTGAAAGTGAATCATCCGAGGCTCGCATGAGCCGAATGGAACAGATGTTAGCAGCATTGACTGAGACCCTAACACAGCAACAAAGACAGCAACCCTTACCTCCTCCACCTCCACCGGTACAAGTTGAGGCAGATAACAATGACATCATAAATTTGACACAGAAATTCATGAAGATGAAACCGCCGACATTCTATGGTGGGATTGAGCCACTAAAGGCAGAAACATGGTCGCTTGAAATGGAGAAATTGTATGAGGTGTTTCCGTGTTCAGAAACCCAAAAAGTCCTTCTAGCCACCTATACTCTGAAAGATGAAGCTCGAAGGTGGTGGTTACTGATTCAAAATGGTCACGAAAATATGACATGGACTTAGTTCAATGCAATCTTCTATGACAAGTATTTTCCCCAGTGCTTCCGAAACCGGAAAGTCTCAGAATTTCAGGAACTTAAACAAGGCAGAATGTCCGTGGCCGAGTATGAGGCCAAGTTCACTGAGCTAGCCAGGTTTGCTCCCCATATGATGGACACAGACTATAAAAAGGCCCGCAAGTTTGAGGATGGATTGGATCTAGACATACTGGATAGGGTGGGAGTCCTGAATCTACCCACATATGTGAGCGTTTTGGATAGGGCGTTAATGGCAGAATCCATTTTAGCAGCAAAGAAACAAACTTTTGTTCCACGGACTGATTGGGCAGGGAAAAGTTCTGGCAATAGCTTTAAAAAGGGTCGTTCGTTTTCTGGGAATAAGAAGCGCAACACAGGGTCTTACGGTAACTCAAGCCAAGGTAGTGGCTATACGCCAAATTGCCCCGATTGTGGGAATAAGCACAGAGGTACTTGTCACCGAACATCAGGTGCGTGTTTTAGTTGTGGCAAGACAGGCCATATGATGAGAGATTGTCCGCTTAGATCTGAGACTATTAGCCGTCCTGCAGTGAGTTCAGTGGGATCTGCTTCTGTGGCCAAAACCAACGTCAAAGCCAATGCAAGAAAGGAACCGTTAAGACAAGGCCGAGTGTTTGCCTTAGTGCCTGGAGATGTACTGAACACTTATACCGTGGTGTCAGGTACACTTTCTGTATGTTCTCAATATGCATGTGTGTTGATAGATTCTGGTTCTACGCATTCTTTCGTGTCGCATGCTTTTTCTCGGAAACTGACTAGGCCACTAGAACATATGGCATGTGTATTATCTGTATCTACACCTTCTGGGGGTTCTATGATGTGTACTCATGTTTATCCAGCATGTGATGTTGTGGTTGGTGATATGATGTTGTATGTGGACTTATTACCTTTGGACATTCATCATTTTGATTGTATTTGGGGGATGGATTGGCTGACTAAATACTGTGCTACCATTGATTGTGCAAACAAAACCGTGGTGTTTAGACTGCCGGGTATGCCTGAATTTACCTTTAGAGGGAATGGGGTAGTTCCTCCCCCATACTTAATTTCGGCTATGAAAGCTGTAAAACTACTTAGGAAGGGATGTAGGGGTTATTTGTGTTGCATACTGACTACACCATCTGACGGTCCTACTGTAGAAACAATCCCTATTGTCTGTGACTTTCCTGATGTGTTTCCGACCGATTTACCGGGAGATTTAGTTGATAGAGAAATTGAATTTACTGTTGAGGTGTTTCCGGGGACACTACCTATTTCCAAGACTCCCTATAGAATGTCTATCTCTGAATTGAGAGAATTGAAAACCCAACTTCAGGAACTGTTAGACAAGAACTTTATCCGTCCGAGTACTTCACCGTGGGGTGCTCCAGTGTTATTTGTTAAAAAGAATGATGGGTCTTTGAGATTGTGTATAGACTACCGGGAATTGAACAAAGTGATTATCAAAAACAAATATCCTTTGCCCCGAATAAATGACTTGTTTGACCAACTTTAGGGTGCCCAAGTGTTTTCTAAAATTGACCTCCAGTCTGGGTATCATCAGTTAAAGGTTAGAGCCAAAGACATAGAGAAAACTGCATTCCGAACTAGGTATGGACATTATGAATTTCTGGTAATGCCGTTAGGGATGACAAATGCACCTGCTGCTTTCATGGATCTTATGAATAGAGTGTTTAAATCATATCTGGATGATTTCATTGTTGTATTTGTTGATGATATTTTGATATATTCTAAAGACAGGAAGGAACATGAGAATCATCTGAGAACCGCCTTGCAGGTTTTGAGAGAAAAGAAGTTATATGCTAAATTGTCTAAGTGCGAATTCTGGCTTGACAGTGTGACATTTCTGGGCCATGTGATTGACAAAAATGGTGTTTCTGTGGACCCTCAGAAAATTGAGGCTGTTGTGGATTGGCCGAGACCTACAAATGTGACAGAAGTACGAAGTTTTCTGGGACTTGCAGGCTACTACCGGAGATTTGTGAAAGACTTCTCAAAGCTTGCCTTACCATGACTAGTTAACTCAGAAAAACATGCCATTTGACTGGAATGATCAAAGAGAGGCAGCTTTCCAAGAGTTGAAAACCAGGTTAGTGACTGCACCAATCTTAACTTTGCCAAATGGTTGATGGGTTTCAAGTGTACAGTGATGCTTCTTATAAAGGCTTGGGGTGTGTACTAATGCAAAACGGGAAAGTGATTGCCTATGCTTCTAGACAACTCCGCCTCATGAAAAGAATTACCCAACACATGATCTCGAATTGGCGGCTATGGTATTTGCTTTAAAGATATGGCGTCACTATTTGTATGGGGTAACTTGTGAGGTCTACAGACCATAAAAGCTTGAAATATTTCTTCACCCAAAAGGAGTTAAATATGAGACAACGACGTTGGATGGAACTAATCAAGGATTATGACTTGCAAATCTTGTATCACCTGGGAAAGGCTAATACTGTGGCGGATGCCTTGAGCCGAAAATCTGGTGCAACTGTGTCGTGCTTGTTATCCAGCCGAAAGGACTTGTCAACTGACTTTGAACAAGATGGACTGATATCTGCTATCTCTGCCCGACCTGTTATTCTTGACGAGATTAAATAGAAACAATGTGAAGATGAACACTTGAAAAAGATTATAGAGGAGTTTGATTCGAAGCCGAGGCCGGAATTTGTGTTTGAAAATGGTGTGCTGAAATTTCAGAACCGTCTTTGTGTGCCTGATTGCTATGATTTGCGGAAACGTGTAATGACCGAAGCTCACAGTAGTAAATTTGCTATGCATCCGGGGAACACGAAGATGTACCATAACTTGAAACAGAGTTTTTGGTGGCCTGGAATGAAGAGGAGTATTGCAGACTTTGTGGCTAGATGTTTACACTGCCAACAGGTTAAAGCTGAACATCAACGACCTGCCGGTTTGCTACAACCACTCCCAATACCATAATGGAAATGGGAGCACATCACCATGGACTTCATAGTGGGATTGCCTCGTTCTTCTCGAGGTATGGACTCTATCTGGGTTGTAGTTGACCATTTAACTAAATCTGCACATTTTCTGGCTGTCAAAACCATTTATAATGCTGATAAATTGGCCAACATCTATATGACTGAAATTGTGAGATTGCATGGAGTGCCAGTGTCTATTGTGTCTGACAGAGACTCGAAGTTTGTGTCAAGATTTTGGCAAAGTTTGCAACAGGCTTTGGGAACAGAATTGAGACTGAGCAGTGCTTATCACCCACAGACCGATGGCCAAACTGAACGAACTAACCAAACTCTGGAGGATATGCTCAGAATGTGTGTGTTAGACTTCCAGGGAAATTGGGAAACCTACTTGCCATTAGCTGAGTTGTGTACAACAACAGTTACCACTCAAGTATTGGATGGCTCCTTACGAAGCATTGTATGGAAGAAAGTGTCGATCTCCAATATGTGGGCTGAAGTAGGTGACAGACCTTTGTTGGGCCGGAACTTGTGCAAGAAACAACCGAGAAGTAAAACTGATACAGCAACGTTTGAAAACTGCACAAAGTAGGCAGAAGAGCTATGCCGATGTTCGAAGAAGAGAAAGGGAGTACGAAGTGGGGGACCACGTGTTCATTAAAGTGACCCCGATGAAGGTCAAACTCGATTTGGTGTTAAGGGAAAATTGGCGCCAAGGTATGTTGGACCTTACGAAGTTCTCGAAAAGATCAATCCGGTGTCATATCGAATAGCTTTACCTCCAGTGATGGAACATATGCACAATGTCTTTC